>JASUUH010000236.1:0-499572 GCA_030449925.1 Citropsis articulata | reverse complement strand
TCATCTGGAAATAAAGAAAAGATTATGTATAACTATTGGGTTCTGCAACTTTGTTGACTTTTATGGGCTCCTTGCAGAGGATAGACTTCCCGAATGAACAGATGTTAAACTATATAAGACTAAAAATGATTTCTACACTCCTGAATGAACAGATGTTAAACTCTAGAAAACTAATAATAATTATCCCTATTTGAGAGATATTCTAGAAGCTTTGGCGTGCCGGTATATAATATCAGATCAGAATACACTCAAGGGATAATAAGTAGGTCAAATAACTTCACAAATCGATAATACAACTCATCATCATTTGAAACCAACTTACCTCATCCCAAGACTTCCCTTGAGCAAGGCGTGGATACAGGGGAGCTTTAGGATTGACAAATGATATGGAATTTGAAACTGCCACTAGTTTGGGCTGCAAAGATCAAACACATAATCACTCCACATGAAGACCGAGGAAGTAGGATGCATCAAGATGTACTTACATGTTTAAGAAAATCTATCGTAAGAAAAAGTGGGTGAAAGACACATGAACTCACATTTGACAACCCGCCTGAAAATAATCCAAAGGAGAAATCTGCCCGCTGATTTATAAGCTGAAAATTCAAAGTGGCGTTGCCCGTCTTTGTATAATCTGAATTGGATTCATTCGCAAACTTGTACTGGAACAAAGAAATTCCAAAATCACAGAGATTCTTTGTAAATTCTCTTTGATCTCAAATTGCATTCTACATTGCACACACCTTAATTGGGGCTGAGCAGATATATGGCGCCTGTTCTTTTGGGTCATTTACTGGTGGACATGCTGATGAGCTGCCATATCAAAATTACATTTTTTTTTTCCAGTTACTTCGAAGTTTAATAAAAAATAAAAAAGAATGGGAAATTAGTTGGTTGAAACATTGGGTTATCATAAAATCCATTAAATAGTTTGTGTATCAGCCATCATATTTTTTGAGCAGTTCATTTCATAGTGGGACTAAGACAGTACTTGAATTTTGCAGGAGAAAAGACTCCAAGCCAATCATCCGCGGATGGATGAGGGGACACAAGACTCACAGTTATCCGTTGAGTATCCTCCCCCTACACAACACAAATCAACATTTTACCTCACAAATCAGAAGAATTTTTACAATTTCACGACTCCAAATGTCTAATGGGCTAAGCATTATATTACAAGTGCATTACTCTAATGGTGGACAAAGTATGATGGCTCTGTATACAAACCCGATCACCACCTTAGAGAATCAAAATAGTAATGATGAAACCCATACGCAAAGCAGCATTGAGAAAGGTGAAGAAAAATTGTCGTGCTACCTTTAAACCAAGGAGGACAGGATGTGCTCTAATAGAAGCCGAGTCATGAAAGGCAGCAATAGCCTTGTGAATAGCAATTTTGGACAGCGGCTGCTCTCCGAATCCATTAACGTGTGCCCAGCTAAAGCCTACATTTGCGGCAACACAGCACAACAACACGCACAGTGCAAACCTTTCCTCCATTCTTGAATTGCAGCACAAGATCTCAGACCCTGACACTCAAAACCCCGCAAAATTAACGACGACGGCCCACCTTTGATGCCATTAATATATTTCCGGTTTAATTCTGCTTTGACTTCTCTCTGGGGTTTTTTCTTTTTAATCTCTATAAATAAATGAATAAATCAAATATAAAAATAACAAGTGGCGTAAGGGTGAAGAAGGATCAAGGGATGAGAACCAAAGGTAAAAAAGCTAAGAACTACGCTTCTCGGATATTTCTCCAACGAATATGTCCGTGACAATTGACAGACGGGGAGCCAACAAACGAGTAACTTCAGGAGGGAGCCAATGCTTTGTTTCGTCGTTATCCGGCCGTCTTGTCATTTTAAATCAAGATTAGTAATTATGCGGCACGTGGATTCTCGTGATATTTCAAGGGCAGGATATAATTTTTTTTCTTTTCATTCAAACTTGTCTCGTGTGTCCTGGAGCAATGTGAGTTCATCGTTCTTTCACATTGACGAAATAAAAAATCAGCGGAGAGAATCTCCTGCGTTCACTTTTGCAGTATTTTAATTTATATAACAGTTGACCTTCGAGAATGCACATAAAATGCACAACAGAAATGGTCAAAAATAGGTGGGCGGCTGGCCAGGCTGGGGCCATAAATGAACAACAAACTTGAGGAAGTCATAATATAAAGAAAGCTTTTAAATATTAACTAATTTTTAATTAAAAATCGCTTTCTTTGTAGTGATTTGATTTTCTGCCTGCACGAATAAGCTATGTTCCCCCACCCGCGTTTAATAAATCGGTAACAGTGGATCAGTTTCATGAATTTCCCTAAAAAATAATACACTTGTTTTTCTTGAAAAATTCGAACAGATTTTATGTCTCTAGTAAAGCCGAGCATAGCAGATACTGTAAATGATCAATTATAGAGGGGGAAAAAGAAAAAATCATCTGGCCAAGATAACTGACTTCACGGCTATCAGGTACACAAGCTAACACATCTCTGTAGTCTCTTGAAACGGTGAAAGAATCATAAAGTTCGCCATCACTGCTCTACTTGTACTCATAAAGAAGTGACGAGTGATTGAATGCTGTCGTTTAACAAAATCCATAATCCATAATTTATATAGTTCGACTTAAAGTTCACGTTCATGGGTAAGAAAGATTAAAAATAATTTATTGGTAAATAAAAATTTATAAAAGTGAGAAAAAACTCTCGAAACCCAATACATAACATACTCAAATTCTCTTAATATCTAAGGAAATGTTATTCTAAAACTTACTTAGAATGAGCTTAATCTCATAAATTTGGATGATAAAACAAATGAAGAACTAACCCTCTATTTATTGAGAAAATTGGCGGCACTATTATACTAACCCCAACAATTTTATCAAAAAATTAAGCACCTACCTTTAATAATTTATCTTTAAATTTAACTCTTCAATTTTGAATGCATGGATGTGTTTTTCTTTTTAATTTGAGCGCATGTTTATCAATTGCATGCACCAACCAATTTTGAATGCATGTATTGATTTTTCAACAGGTTCAGCTTCATTAATGTTACAGCCACTTGTCCAGGGTTACAAAGAAAATGCTTACAATGAATTGCTGTCATCTAAATTTACTTGATCAAAAACATAAATTAAACATGAACTCCACTATATTCATTTTCTGTAAATAACATAAGGGAATTTCCCACATCCCTTTCGTTGAGGACGAGTACGACGAATAATCCCTGTTCCCTTCAGTCCATGCTTTCCCTTGAGAAATACAGGGATAAACGGGTGCCTTCGGATTTGCATATCTAATCGCATTTGAAACTGCCACCAATCTTGGCTGTCACAGCAGAAAAATCATGATTAGTCTAAACTTGGAAGTTTCAAAAGCTACTTGTATAACAATTGAGAACTTTACAATAATTTTACTAGGAAAACATAGATACCCTCCATTGGCCACACAGAGTATTTAGAAATACGCACAGGAGAAGAGACTTAATGCTGACAGGCCACCCGAAAATAATACAAATGAGAAATTTGCCTGCTGATTGATCAGCAGAAATTGCAAAGTGGCTTAGCCTATTTTTATGTATCCAGCATTGGATTCATTGGCGAATTTGTACTCCAAAAAGAAACATGCGTGTGTATTTTGCAGTGATCGTTGTGGATAATATCAAACCATCCTATGTTCCATCAATTTAATTCGCATACATACCTTAATTGAAGTTGTGCATGCATATGGAAACTGTAGGCAGAATTTATCATCAGGTGCGCATGTCGATGAGCTGTAACAACAGAATGACCAAATGTTTACCCATTACCCATTGAGAATCCTTCCACTGCACGTTAGCCGCCAAATCAAACATCACGTATCTAAATATTTATTTTCTTTTCCAGGATTCACAGAATAACTTAGAACACAAGGGTGTAACATACATTACCTTGGTGCAGCATTGGTGCCACTATCAAGAGAGTAGGCTTTGACAGAAGCGTTTTCATGAAGAGCATAAATTGCCCTGTGAATGGCAATCTTCGACGGCGCCTGCTTCCCAACATTGACATTTCCACTATGACTATGTGCTACGAGCAGGCCCAAGTTTATAGTTTGCAATAGACACAAAACTATCAAGAGATACGACAACCGTGGACTCTCCATTATCTGTTAAATCCACAGACAAATTAACTCTATTTGCAGTGATCAAACGGACTAGTGGGCGTTCAGTTCGGATTGATCCGAACCTGAATTTTTATTCGGTTTTCGATTCGTTTCGGGTTTAACCTTAGAAACCGAACGGATCGCAGCTGGCCGTTAGCTCTTCATGGTAACTTAAATGATAAAAAGAACTTGATATGTTATGGGAGTTGATTTATTATGCTATTTTGAGATCTCATTTACGAATTATTAATTAAAGATCTGATTTACAATTTGTTAATTATGCTCATCTGTCATCTGTATGAAATGTGTTCATAATTATTCATAATTTTATAAATTTTAACTTCAGAAAATTTGAAGTGAATTCTTTGTCGAGGAAGTAATGTCTTAACTGCTTGAGGTGTGAAGTTGAATCTTTTTCTGCATTCAGTTAGGCCTCTGCCAGCACCAACTTGGTGAGATCAACGGGTTCATCATTTAGTGCCTTAAAAGCAGAAGAAAAGTGAAGCAACTCTTACCATTCAAAGTCTTTCCTTAACACCAACTCCTTGGACAGTTTTTTTGACACAATGTACCTTCTTTTCTAAGCAATTTCTGCTACCCGAGAGACCTTTGAATATGAAAGTGAATATTTTTAATATGAAACCATGGTTGTTTAGATTTCCAGCCATAGACTCAAGTCAATGTGTTCAGAATTGGCAATTCATTGTGTTCAGATTCATGAGTCAACAGAAAGCAAATAAATGTAATTGTAAGGAACTTGCAAGAATGATTCCAGCAGCTGTTCTCATCATGTTATCTTGTTTTTGTTTAGATTTTATTAGTACTATGCCACTCTTTCTATAAATTCCGGTCAGTTTTATCATTGCGGTATCTTTCTCAACACATAATGTCGTGTGAATGTTACTGAAGACGTTATTTGGAACCACTCACAGTCCCTCTCTTCCGGAAAAAAATTTGCTCCCACAGTTGCAAATTGTCGGTGATATTTGCCTTTGCTGACTGCATATTGGACTTCACTATTTTTTTTGTTAACTGTTTTATGCATGAATATGGTATTCCAGGTCTTATTAATTTTTATATTTTCTAGAGCTTGTACCCCACGCGGAATTCTGTTTACATAGGGCTATGCTTCCCTGTTCCACTCTTTTCCCATTTCTCTCCCTTCAGCTGTTAGTTTTGGTCATGTAGCGACAGCAATTGTTGCTTCTCACCCATTGTCTACATGTGAACATGAACTCCTCCTGTCTTTTGGACTTGAAATTGTTCTTTCAAAATAACCAAAGTTTTTTCAATGACATTGAAGCTTACTGTAATTGACTTATGCACTGCATGTTAGCTTGCAATGTATTGCTTATTCGCATTTAATGAATGTCATAGCTATTTGTGTGGTGTTGATACTCAAGTAAACGACTAAGGTAGTGTTTGTTTTTTTTCTCAAAAATCTAATTAAGTTTGAAGTCTGAATGAGTCTGAATATAAATGTTTAAATGATATGTTTATTTTTTATTTTTTAATATTCGAACATAAATGATATCTTGTTTGTTTTTATAAATGAAAAACATTTCAGATATGGTTATTTGACATCCCTTATAAATCAAAACGAATGAAGGAATTAGGTTTTTAGGTATAGGAAATAAGTATATTCAATGCAGATATCTTTTGGATATATATAATATTTATTTTTAATTCAGATAAAAATCACAATTTTTTTTTTATTTAGATATAAATGTCTCAAAATCAGGCATAAATTAACCTAAAAAATAAAAATAAAAAACGACTGAAGTTAATAAAATTTCAGACTTTAAATATCTAACAAACAAACTCTAAATATTTTGTTGCTGAAAATGTTTCAAAAGTCACAATTTCTTTGTGGTCAAGTAGGAGGCTTAGGATCAACAAGCACGCTAGTCTTTAAATTACAGTTTATTGATAGAGTTAACCTTGACATTGTAGTGTAGTGCATATTCTTTAAGTTTTCCCACCAAAAAAAAAAAAAAAAGAGGATAGGTAAATATAAGAATATAGTTGGTTGGGGCTATGGAAGTGGTGTCAAAAGTCAGTACAAATAGATTTAAAACAGTTTCAGCATTCCTTTGTTTTTGTTGAGACTGTTTTGACAACTTGTCCTTTCTTGCAGATGACAACGAGTTTCAGGCCAAATGATTTCTGCCAGTCTCGAGATGCAGATGCAGGCCATTGGTGAACCAAAAACCATGGTTGAAAAAACCTGAGCTACAATATGAAAAATGTGATCTACAATGTCTAGGGATGACAATCTGTTCACCTGTCATCACCTTTTTGACTGAATCCTGATTTGAGTCTTCTATTAAAGTGACTCTTACACAATCAAAACTCAAAAGTTTAGCTTCTGAGTGAACTTAGTATTGGTAATCCCAAAAAAAAAAAAAAAGTTAACTTAGTATCGTCGTTTAAAAGCATAATTGTTGATCTCTAGATCCTTCTGAGAGCTTTCATTGGTTTTTAAATCCTACAATCGAAGAAAGCTACAAACATCAATCAGATCATTGACAGATCAGAAATCCTCGGCTCATTCCTTCTTAAGTTGGTTTGAAACCATTATACAGTACTGTTGATGAAGAGATGGCTTACAAATTTCTAACAAACAACCAAGATCTTGATAAGATAAGCAGAGATAATCTTTGGTTCATCAAATCCAGGAAGAGAAATTAAGCCACTTTAAAGAACTAAAACATTACATACTAACAGCAACTTGTGTGGAAAGTTTTGTGTTTCATTAACTTAAAAACATCACAAATTAACTGTTTGATCATGATCAAATGTGTGGAAAGACTCTCAAGCTCACTACTATACTTGTTACAAAGAATTTTCAGATTTACACATAAATAAATGACTCATTCATCAACAGAAGGTAAAGGATGCGCCAGCAACTGTTTAGCACTCCATCGAAGCTGATGAAGCACTTGCTCAAGAAATCTCTCCCGTCTTCTGAAATATTGCTTGGAAATTCCGGCACTTCTGAACCGAAAGCAATGAGCTCTAAAAGATCATCTCTGGAAGCAAGTTCACGACCAAAACTGCCCCATGCTGATATCTCTGCAGTCATCATCTCCACAAACACACAACCGAGTGCCCATGTATCGACAAGATATGTCAACAACCTGTTCGTCACCAACCCCCGTGACATGAAACAAACAGTGCCTTTGCATGAGAGCACTTATCTCCTCCTCGTGCCGCAAATTCTTTGCCAATCCAAAATCTGCAATCTCAGCCATGAAACCACTGTCTTTTCCAGGCACCAGCAAGGTGTTATCCGGCTTAATATCACAGTGAACCAAACCATGACTGTGAATATGGTCAAGCCTTTGGAGAATATCCCTCATGTAACGCCCTATTTCATGCTTAGGCAGTCCCTTAGCAGACTTTTTAACATGATTTTGTAAGTTTCCTCCGCTACAGAACTCCAAGAACAAGCTGTAACTCTTCTCCCGTCATCCTTCTCAGCTTCTTAATCCCCATAACACTTGATCACGTAATCACTTGATGTCAAGAAAAAAAAGAATGTCTTTCTCAAGCTTGAGAGTCGATGTTTCAGCCAGCGGAGCTGTTTAGATGGTCATTATTGTAGGTAAGTTATTGTCTTCCACTTCTCTTACAGGTTTTCTTTTGACCAAGAAAACTGATGCAAAGGCACCCATGCATCTTGGACATCCCAAGCAAAACCATTGGCATCATCTTTTCTGATCACCATGTAACTTTCCGTTTCCCTTGTTACTTGCCAATCGTGTATTACTTATATCAAGCAGGCAGCTGTCCTCCGTAATACTTAAGCTATCAAGGAAAAAACAGTATTCAGACTATAAAATTCATCATTTGGCTCAGCAGTTATTACATTAACTTGAAGACGAAATATGCTCGACCCACATGCATGCTATTGATACGTTACATTTTATGAACAACGAGATATTATTAATGCGGTTTCAGTAACCACATTGTCGGATAATCATGTACATTTTCTATTTGTTCAAATGGTAACTACTTCATAAGATAAAAAGATTCACCACCCAATTATCCTTGTCCCCCGACAAAAAAAAAAAAAAGCGTACAAATTATCACTACTTTACGATTTATCACAGATATCATCTTGATATAATAAATAGAATGATTGTAAAACAGGAAATACTCTGCATAATTTGAAGTTTAAGTTTCCTACCCTTCGCATTAGATCACAGTCAAAATAATTACAAACTCAAGACGCCGACGGAAGCAAAACCAGATATGCTGTAATGGTGTTGGCAGATTGAGGTGATGATGCACACTTGATGGATAGGTTTCTTCAACCATAAACCCAGTGCAGAGGAGATGAATAAAGGAAAGATAAAAATTTCGGCACTACAAGGTTGATTTGATAGGAAAATAACCCTTGGCTAGTCATTTACAAATACATACATAACGAGCTTTCACATTAGCAACAGTTCTGCTACTTGCATATCTGTCTGGGTAAAAATTTGTTGTTGAAGAATTAATTCACGTCTTGACGTTTTGAGAAAATTGGGGAAAGCTTCTTTTCCAATTCTACCAAGCTGAAAATTAAGCAAAATTATCAGTTAGCAAGAAGAGAAATTAGAAATTTTGCACAATAGTGTGCACTTGGACAACAAAATATGCATAATTTGACTTACATCTCATATTTGCGAAGAGCTTCATTTCGTTTTGACACATAGAGGTCACTATCTTTGGGTATAAGGCTCAAAGGATTGCCTGGAATGTGTATTAAAATAGAAAATTGTAGTGAGGGAAACAAACTGGACAAAATTCTTGACCAGAGTCACAAGAAATACCAATGAACAAGTCCAAGACCCACCGAATCAGAAACTTTAAGACAGCCACTTAATCTAAAATATAGCTTGACCAAAAGATTGAGATGAAACATAAGTTAAAGATTCACTTGAGTTGGGAAACAAAAACCATCAAAATGATCAGAGTCATCCAATCTAACAAATACCAAATTGATGCGATCAGTAATTATATTACTTCAATTGGCCTCTTGGCTTCCCAGAAGATAATTTTCTCACACATAAAAGGCCAAAATGAGTTCCAGAAGAAAAGTAACACGAATGAAATTTAGAGCAGCAATGCACAGAAAGGCCTTTTTGGACATCCAGAAAAGTGTAATTAACTAATTATTCACCACTACAAGTCATTCTAAAAGATGAGTTTGCTTTCCGTATTACGACGTAAATTGAAATACTGGGAAAAGAAAATCACTCTAGATTTTACAATTTTCACCCTTCAATTTCATTATTGCTTCATTTTGTGTCCAATCAAAAAGCATCAGACTCATTACATTTCAATTCAACATACAAGCATCCCAAATGATCATACTTGGAGGTGGGGGCGCAGGTTGTTTCGGCACAACACTCTTCTGCACTGTTAGAGAAGTTTCTTTGTTCAGAGGAGCAGCAGCTTCATTGCTTATCTGCTTGAAGCCCTGAGCAGGCAAAAGCAGCATGCAGCATTAACTAAAAAATATAAATAAACACTAAAGAAAACGAAACACGCGTCTGTAAAATAGCATTGTAATGACAACATATAAGAAATAAATAATTATCTCCTTCGAAATAAAAATAATGTGAAGACCATACCTTCTTTTCCCTTCTTTTAAGTATCTTCAAATGACACTTCTTGATGTAATGCATCAAATGGTATCGCGAATGCCTAGAGCACAGCTGATCTTTAACCTGCGGGTTGGCGTTTAACCAATCGGAAATATCTTTGGATTTGACGACTTCGTCTTGATCCAAATTTTCTAACCAAGCATAAACCGGTATCCACTGATCAGTCCGTTGGAATCTCGCCGGCGTTTCAACGGAAGTCCCTTCTTTTTGCTTCGATACAAATAAAAATTCAAGAAATTACTTAAATAGTGAGTAAAGAGAATGAGAGGGGATAAGGTACCTGATTGGGGAGTTTCATGTAATTTTGGATGGATAGGAGGCGATCGATGAGTTCTGAACGAGGCATGGATTGGAGGTCGGCTGGCAAGGAGCTGTAGTTGGAGTCGATCCAGGCGTCGACTTGGCTCGAACTCACGGCTTTCGCTTCGGGAAAGGCGCTGAGCCATGCTCGAGCCATCGTCTCCCATTCTTGCGATTGGTCACGCTGCACCTGCACCTCCTTCTGCTCATTATTATTACTATTGTTATCGTTAAGGTTTTGATTGGTGGCTGGTGATGTATGCTCTTCTAGGGTTTGCTCGGGTAAATTCGACATGGTTTTTGGTGCCCGCGAAGTTTGTTCCTTGGCTGGCGTCTGGCGGAGCAGCTACTCTTTGCTCATGATTTGCCGTCTTTCTAACTTACAGAACATATACGAGACGCCACCGTTTGGTCCACTCAGTTAGAGCAGCCTAAACGACGCCGTTTCAGCCTAAAAGCCGCCTTCTATGCCCACATTCACTTCATATAAGTTTTTAAACACCTAAAATTTATATTTTTATATCAAATTTCATTGAAATAAATTTAAAATTTTAAAAATTATAAAAAAAAATATACATCTAATATTAAAAAAATATAAAAATAAGATAAATATTTTTATGTTTTTATGTCAAATTTATACCCATAATATTAAAAAAATATAAAATTCCGAAAGTCGGATTTTTTAAGCCCAGCCGGGGAACTGTCCCCGGACCCATAAGTCAGCAGCAGATTTTAAACAGGTTCACAAGATGCAAAACAGCAACTATACAAATAAATATTTATCAATTCATATCCTTACATCTCTATATTGAACATAACAGAATAAGATAAATAAACAGAGACTGTAGTAGAGCTATCAAAATTTTTCCTCCGGAGAACAAATTGAATGGTAGAAGCTGCAAAATTGTTTTTCCAGTACGCCTACCTAGTCTTGTGAGCTTTGGCCAATTTTTTCTTTCTCTTCTTCACAGCTTTAGGGACTTTATTCTTACGAGCTTCCCTCTTCTCTTCTTTAACTTTCTTTTTATTCTCTTTTCTTGCAGTTTTCTTGTCAATAGGTACCTTTGTATCAGTTTCAGGTGAAGAATCCTTTTCTTCATCTGAATTTTCTCCACCTTCGTCTCTTTCAGATTCCGATTCAGTCTCTGAGTAATTAGAATTGTCAGCTGGGTCAACAGATGACTCCTCTGCAGCATTTGCATCCAGTTGCAGCTCTTTTCTTGCCGGGGAAGGTTTGGACAGAGTCTCCTTTAGCCCGGTAATTGTCTTGTAGTACATGTCTCCAGTATCCTTGCCACTTGTTATTCGTATTACATCCTCCTCAGCATTTTTTACTTGTTCTAGGGTCTTCGGGATATATGACTAAGGAAACAGTGGTAGAAAAACAAATTAAAATATATTCAGGAAATTCAACCTCCATTGTGAAACTTATCTTGATATATGGACCAATGTGGACTAAAATGCATGAATATCCAACCTTTCTAAATTACATGCCCCACTACCAAGCTTAACACAATTTTATATATTTAATGAATGCATCTGTACATTGTAAATTCGGAAAAATAGATGGAGGAGGAAAATTCTGATTTCATCATTCAACTAACCTGCACGAATACAGAGTCTGCTATTTCATCTTCCGCGGACATATCTCCTCTTGCCAAAATTTTTTGTTGAACCTGAAATAACATACAATAGTTTACAATGGAGATCACCCATAAAATTTGAAGTGGATGTAAGGTAACCCAACCTCTTCCAAATAACTGTCCACAGAATCATCAGCAATAGTTGGGTCAACTACGAAGTCAAATAGTTCCCGGATTGTCATAACCGCCACACCATGTTTCTTAAAAAAATCCTGCAAAGACAACAAATTCATATTGTTTGTCTAACATCACCTCTCAATGATCAAGATAAATATTTAACCAATTAAAGAATAAACCATCCATAATTCCTTTTGGTGAAGAAGAAAGAAGTTTGTGGGGTGGGGGGGAGACATTGCGGGCAGATAAAGAAAACCCCTTACTGAAACATGAACACAATCTTCACGTAAGAAATCCAGGGCATGTGGATGGTCAAGATCAACAGCTTGAGAAACGTCAATGATGTACAAGTGACCCTGTCAAATAGGAAGGAATTTAAAAATTACGAGTTCACCGTGGACAAATGCAATCAATATATATTTCCCAGTGATACTAAAAGTCGTGAAGGGTGTCTTTAGTTCTTCACCACCGTCCAAGGGTAAGCAAAGCCACATGCAAATGCAATTGAGGTTTTATTTTTGTTTATGTTTCTGGAGACAAAAAAACAGCATAAAAACCAAGAAAAGCAAGCCAGAAATAAAAGTGTTACCTCGAAATAAAGTATGTTATATTCACTGAGGTCTCCATGCACAAGTTTGCACTTCTGATATAATGTCCGCATTGCAATTATCATCTGTCAAAAACATGCTAAAATGTTATAGCAATGGTAGATACACATGTAGACACAAAGATGCACTTTCTATTAGCTTAAAATACATAATGATTGAAGCATTTGCTGCTACCAAACAGACCATACCAAACTACTGCATTAAGCCATTAACTAAGAAATTTCACAAGGCTTAATCCTCTATAAAAGAAAACTTTATTTAAGCACCTTGGACGATGAATATTATCATTTAAGTATCCAACATCAAAAGAGAGAACTGGACATACCTCAACATAACCTTCACGTAGCTTGTCCAAAGATAAAGCAGCATCCTTAAGACGAGGAGCAGCCCACCCTGCCTTTCCTGCAACACCAAATATTACAAATAAAGTTTCAATGAGAGAACATAAATATACAGCCTATAAACACTAGACAATTTGTTCATCAAGGAAAGTTTGTAAGAATGTCATTAACTTATTAATTATGAACAATGCCATCAAATAATTTGAGAGTAAAATACTTCAAATATGAGATAATTTGTATCAGACATCAGTATATTTCTGCAGAAGGTATCAACATATGTAGTAAAATGTTGGTCATGTAGCAATTTGATGATGCATAAATTATGTTCATACACACACTGAGTACCTATAAATTCCATAACCAGAACATGAAGTCTCAAAAGATATGGAGTTGGGCACCTAATTCCAGCCGCCTTCAGTCTGCAATTCACAACCAAAAATCAAATAAATTTGCAGCAATAGAATAAATTCAAAAAGTTTTAAATCAACAATAAAGGTCAGTGTTGCTACTTTAAGTTATGTGTCAACATTACCTCATAAGATTCCTCATTTCTTTTTCAGCCCAAGTTTTCACCATTTTCCTTGGATTGTGCTTGCAGTATCCATATCTGAAACGATAGTCACCTTGGACATACCGATCTCGGTCCCTGTCATTATTCAGAAACAAAAACATAAATTGGAACATTAAGCAATAGGATTAATGCAATCAGATAAATGCAACTCAGTAGCAATTTAGTTTTGCAAAAGAAAACTATACACATGAAACTGTCATACTTAAAAACCAGAACGGAAGTCTTGTACACTTTGACAGCTAGTTCTTGACCATCAGATTTTGTTGCATGATAAACGTTGGCCTGTAAATAATTAAAAGAAATAATAATAACAACAATAATAATAATAAGCATCAGATATGGAAGACATGTTCATCAATCATACAGACTTCATAATAGTTGTAATTGAGAGAACAGAACAATTGATAGATGAACTTCAAAAAATCATTAAAATGCCTTCTATGATGGTAAAATCTCTTGCATTGAATACAAGAGGTTTGGGGTTTGAACCCCACTCACATGGGTAGGGAGCGGGAGCAATTTAGGGTGTCGTTAAGCTAAATAATAATGATAATAAAGTCAAAAAATCAAAAATAAGTGTGGCACTACATACTTCTTTTCCCGTAGAAATGCAGCCATTAATATCATGGAATACACCCCGATTCAGCATTTTGAATAAAACCATACGAGTCCTAGGGTCAATAGCCTGAAGAACAAGACAATATATTAAATAGAAAAATTACCGTTATCCAACAGTACACATGCACAGACAAAAAGCAGCTATAAATCTTTGAATATTCAAAAAATAAAATAGATTCGAAAATGATCAAGATATCACCTGTTCAACAGTTGCACGATCTGCTTTCTCAGAGGTTTTAGTTTTACCAATGGCCATGTCTCGGACACTTTCACGGATTGCAGTTGTCACAGAATTCGACATGCCAACATTAATCCTCCCCTCCCATTCCTGCACCATCACCTACACTTGGTTAAACAACCATACTCCTAATGCCACATGCCAATACACACCCAGCAAAACTTAAAATACAAACAACTACAAGAAAAATCAATGTACTAAAAACTTTCAATAGAGGAGAGATTTCAAACCTCTAAAGGCGAAGCTCGAATGTGATTGGTAAACTTCTGATTCCTATTGGATAAAGGTTGGAGCGTTGATGCATTAGTGCGAGAGTGAAGCCCTCCGTGCGCATTGGGGCGCCTTGAATTGAGCATAAAAGCCCCATCCACCGATTCATCATCGTCCTTAGAGTCCAAATAATCCAAAGCCTCTCCAATTTCAGAATCCGAAGACCATGATAGCTCTTCATCGTCTTCCTCTTCTTCTATTTGTTCTTCTGCTTCCTCTTCATTGTTCGCTTTATTCACCACCAATGGTTTTTCATCTACTACCGACATTTCTACTTTTCCGATTGAGCTTCAAAATAAATACCAGTTTCAGCAAGAATATATATATATATATATATGAAAATAATTATATTTAGTTAAAATAATTAAAATAAATTTTTTTTTAACGATTATAAAAAAAAATATTAAAGTAATGAACCGTAAAGAGCTATGAAGAACTAACCTCGGCTTTGAAAAATGGCTCGTTGTTCGAGGCTGGCCGTGCTTCTTGCTCAGTTCGAGCTAGGGTTTTCAAATTTAGGGTATTTGACACTGCAGTCCCATTTTTTTAAATTTTCGCACAACACTCATCCTTGTTTAATATATTATTTAAGTATAATAATTAATATATAAAAATTACTTATTTACCAATTTAATATAAATAATAATAAGTACTTAAATATTTAAAAATGTAATCAAATAATACATTATTTGATTGTATAAAAATTAGTTATTTTTACAATAATTTTTATATAACTAATAACAAGTGCATAAAATATTAATAAATTTAAAAATAAATTTAATTCAAAAATAATAGTAATGGTAATATAAAATATGTTATAAAATATAATTACAGATAATATAATTTATATTGTATCAAATATGATATTATTGTATTATTGATTAATATATTTTTAATATATTATAGCTCATATAATAAAATCTAAAATATTAAACTCACCCTTAAGTGAAGGTAGTTGACCACAAGTACAGTGTGAATAAAATTATAAAATAATAATTTTATCCTTAAATGTTAAAATAGAAAAAAAAAATAGAGTTGACAATAAAATACTCATCTTCGACTTGTGTAGTCCCGAAGGAGGAGGAACAGACAAAATAAAATAAAAAGCAAACATCAACAATCGTCGTCGTTGGTTTTTTTTATGTGTATATTACAATCAGAATTTTATTAATATCTTATAATTAGATATTAATCGAGGCTCTTTAATATTACTTTGGTATAGCACAGTTCTGATAACCTACCCTACTCAAATATAGATATCGAATTTGGATTATTTTGAAGTTCGGATTTGGATCAACTTCCCCTGGATTTGGATGGAAGGGACCACACTCACGTGGCAAGTGAGCAAAATATGAACTTCTCTTAGACTTTCACCTGAATAATAATTAAGGATTTGTCAATATTTTAAGTAAATGCTTTGTTGAAAATATTAAACAAACTCAAAGGAGTTTGCAACAACAGTTAGATTCTATAAGGACAATAGTAAGTGAACGACTTTAAAAACAAATCTAACAGAAACATTAATTGAATTAAGAAGAGAAATATCAACTAATAACTCAGGGGAACACAATAATAAATAATTTAATTAAGAACGTAATAATATACAACAAGCTCAGCAAATATAATTATAAAAATTATTAGTCAAAACTTGTACTATATTAGATAGTTTCGATTAAAATTTGGTATCGAAAAGGTAAAAGTACAGAAGAAACTTTTGAACTTAACAATTCACTTATCTATAAATAGATTAGATATGAAATTAAAAATATTAACCCATGGAATAAGAATAATAAATAATAACCCATGGAATAGATTTAAAAAAAAAAAAAAAAAAGCTTCCGGGTTCATATAGTAGTTCACTGAACCAAATTTTTTTTTTTTTTTGGGACTTTAAAAATGAGTTTCTCAGGTCTGTCCATTGTCAAAATCAATTGATGAACCACCCCACTTGGTCGCATCACCAATAGCCCCCAACTTTTGAGTCTCACACCCTTACTTCAATAATTCAGACCCAAAATCTCATCAATACCCAAACCCTCAATTTTATTTGAATTACATATTGTCACTAAGATATTGTAACAATGTCTTCACATTACCTAAACTTTTTTTTTTTCTTTTAGTGTTTTTGTCTTTTTATTTTTGTGGGTTTTTGGACCTGCTAAAGTATTCTGTTGACCTATTTGCTAAACACATCCATCTCTGAAGCTTAAAAGTTTAAAATTTTACTTTAAAAACATCCTTAAATGCCTAACATACCCTTATTTAAATAAATTCTTGTGATATAATTTTTTTAATAAATCAAAGGAAGATGTAAATTAAGTGCATGTTTTCTCCTTCTCTCGCTCTTTGGACCTCTCTGTGGCAGTTAAAAACCACAGTAGCTTAACTGCAAATGCACTCGTGAAAGACAAATTTGGCATTCGATCGAGCATATGTAAAAGCATACATAACATTTGTTTTCTCCAATAGTCAAACCAATTTATAGCACGTGAAATAATATAAAAATTGCAAATGAAGTTCCACCTCATGGCTCTTGTTGTTGTTGATTCAATTACAACGTTATGAACGACAATATATAAATTATAGGACCTGCAGCGAATGCAATCCATTACTCATTGAGAGGTTGGCGAAGATTAAAAATAAAAATAAAAATTATTGGAGCACAATAAACTTTTTTTTTTTTTGAAAAGGAGAAATTCCTTTAGCAAGCATTATCTTTTTTTATTTTTGTAGTTTGAGTTTTCCTTATTCATCATGATGAATTACATTTAAGGAAAATTATCATTGCATCAACTCTTTTTTACTTTATGATCATCTAACCACTACAAAATTCTAACATGTTGTCTTCATTATCTTTTTTTTTATATTTATATTAATTAATTACTTTTGTACTAACATCGTTAAATAATTTAAATAAAATAATAATTTTACCTCTAAATAAATTAAAAAATCATTTTATTTTATAAAAAACTTTGAAAAATAAAAAAATTATAATTATAAAAATACCTCTAAATTTAATAAAAATAAATCACAAATAGAGATACTCAGCTAATTTTTATTAAATTTAGATTTTACAAAATTTTAGTAAAAATAATTGAATTTATTTATTAAAAATTTATAATTTTGCAAAAATTTATTAAAATAACTGAATTTAGTTATTAAAAGAGAAATAAAAAAAATTTGTAATTATTTTTATAATTCTAATTTTTTTATTAAAATAATTTTTATTAAAAAAAAATTGTAATTTTGGGATTTATTTTTTATTAAATTTAGGGGTATTTTTATAATTATAATTTTTTATTTTCAAAGTTTTTATAGAATAAAAAATGATCTTTTAATTTATTTATGGGTAAAATTATCATTTTATTTAAATTATTTAACGGTGTTAGTGCAAAAGTGACTAATTGATACAAGTTAAAAAATAAAAGTGGTGCAGAAAATATGTTATAATTTTGTAATAGTTTGATGAATATAAGGTAAGAGAAAGGCGGTGCAATGATAATTTTTCAACATTTAATATTGCAAAATACTAGAGTTAGGGAAGGATGAAAAGTGAAAATGTCGATTCTTGGCGGGGATTTGATTAGGGAGTAACTAGAATATTTTATTTAATAACAATATCATATACTATTTAGTAATTTTATTAGGTGGATATTTTAATAATAAAATTTATTTTAAAAAGCTGGGTACCCAGAGTATTTATATCGGCTCAAATAACTTCATTCTTTTGTTATTTATCAACTAATCATTTTATAATTAAGAAAACTGAAATGTCTTTTTTTTATGACTGCATATCATTTTAATTAAACTAGGAGGCTAAGAGATACAAATAAAATGCAATGTTCGTGTATTTTGAGTTGTCAATTAAATAAGCCCACTTTAAAATAAAACATGTTTAAATTCCAGTGAACATAACTAGGCAGATTAAAGGTAATTTTGCAAATATACAATGAAAAGCAACCCTTAGAATGAAGTCAATCCAATTGAAAAATTTTACAGTTTTAATTTTACATAAACATTATATTTACATTTTAGACGGTATCATCTTTAATTTGAACACATAAGGATATATATATATATATATGATTTTGAATGTAGTTTTGTGTAAAACAAGATAAGGTTTGGTAAATGACATATTCATAGTATTAGAATTTTAATCAACATTTTTATGCACCATGTGGATATCTAAATCTGTTCAGTATTGAAGTCTCTGTTGTGCTTCACACCATTGGTTTAAAACTACGCTAAGAAATTACGTAACGTAAAACATGAACAAAATTATTCTGTGCCCGCGCGGATTCTGCAGATTTGTTTCTTCATAGACCAAAATAGAAACTTAGCGATCGAGATAATTGACCTGTACAAATACATTTGCTTGAAAAATAGTCTTTTGCGTGAAAATTTTGTTGTCGATTATACTAATATAAAATTGTGAAACATGTTTCCGTCAGCCACAGGTTCATAGTTTTGTGATGGATACAAAATCCCAGTGGCCCAAAATATTATTACTCACATTTATGATAATATTTAAAAGAGAGAGAGAGAGAGACAGGTAGGCCATTAATTTAATCCAAGAGTTTGTGTCAAATATTTAAATAATTTATTATTATTGGATGATATTTGCAATGATAGATTATCTTGACTATGTTGAGTTTTTTTTTTTTTTTTTTTTTTTTTTAAGGGTGATGAAAAGTGATGTCTGCGGGAGGATATGTGGTAGTCTCTCTTTAGCTAACTTTATAACTGCACATCTAAAATGTTGGAGCAAAATACTGTCTAAAATCCACTAAAAAAAAATGAGAAACTCGGTATGCACACCGAACCCAAAGACCTAAAACTTGTCATTTAAAATAAGGAGAATATTTCGTCTTTGGCGAGTGTAGCATTTGGGCAGTTGGAACCAACTATAAGTGTGTGGTAGAATCATAATATTATGTGGACTCGTTGGCTTGTGCCCCTTACTGCATCGTAGCAAAAGCTGGGAAAAAAAAAAGAGAGAAAAAGAAAAAAGTATTGTTTGGCCATTTGAGCTTTGTACCCAAATGATGGAATAATGCTTTTTATTTTTTTAGTTATATATTAACGACATATAATCCCTTTCTCACCTGTATAACTGAGAAACTTTTTATTTTTAATTAAAAAATTTTATGAATTAAACTAATTAGCACCTATACTATATTATCTATAATGGTAAAAAAAGAAAAAGATAGTTGTAATGATAATGACTAATAATGTTGTGTAACTTTGTTGTTTAATTATGCCTTAACACCAGGGTCCAAGGTCTAAGACGAAATAGTGAAAGAGGACCAAACGCTTGAACAGGCCCACCACACCACCACAACTTTCAAATTTGGTTTGCGAATTTCTTTCTTCTAGGCCACGATGCTGTAGTCTTTCAATAACTTTTCTTTTTTATTCGAATAATATTTAGTCCAATAAATTAGTTTATCATTATATTAACTTTCTATCGTACCACACTTTTAGATTAAAAAAAAAAAAAAAAGGTAACTACGTGGGTAATGATACACATTATCACACAGATTCGCTTTAAATTTCACCAGTTTATTTAAATTAAATTATATTGAGTAAAGTTTAGATCCACTAAATCCAATTCTTACATTTCAACTAGGTCAAACAACACTGGTAAGTTAACCAGTCATTTTTTCTTAGTCAACGAAATTAAAACTACTCTTCCAAAACATATCATCCCGCCATTACTTTTGTTTTCTTTCAACATTTACGAGAATAAAACCTTAAGACAAAAAAAAAAAAAGCCGAATTTTTTTTAAAAAAAAATATAGAGAGAGGGAGGGAGAGAGAGAGAGAGAGGAAATCTGTTGAAATGTAAATTCCAAATTCAGACTACAAATTTGCATTCTAATCCCTATCAACAGAATCAATGGCCCCCCACATATTCAGCCGGCGCAATCTCCACCATTCCTTCAAGTCCATCAGCATCACCATCATTAATCAACGGAGCAAGCGGTGGCACGCATTCCTTCTTATGTCTCGTCTTCCAATCAATCGCTTGACACGCTCGCGAACAATAATTCACTGTCCCACAAACTGAACACCTCCTATATTCGTGAACCCGCGTCTCGGGTCGCCCGCACCCGCTGTAGGAGCAAAGCCTCAGCCCACTGTCCAACTCACTTACCCCTGACTCGAACCACTCTTTCAAAAAATTATTCACAGGGTGTTCCTCTGGCGCGTCCACATTATAACCGAAATCACTTAACAACAGACTGCACGGAATCTGCGCATCGGTGGCACGAGCGAGTTGGAAGCAATAGCTCTGATGACGTGTCCTCATCTTGGATACGGACTGAAAGAACTCACGTGCATTCGCTTCGATCAGCAACCGGCGTCCCTTCTCGATGTTTTGTCGCACGCCGTAGCCGTCTTGAAGGCAATGTCCGAGCTCGCGTACGGCGTCCACGTGGCCGATCGAGGCGGCTCGAGCGCGAGAGCGACCCGGCTCGGAGATCTTTCTCGTTCTTTCCGCCTCCACTGCCGTTGAACTGTATCACGGCGAGAGAGTAAAGAGCCGGCGCGTGCGACTTCATCGCGGCCTTCGCCATCAGAGATGTTCCGCTCGAACGGTTTTGTAGACAGTAAAATCGGATCTGTAACGGTCAAAACGTAAAAGCATGTTAAAAGATTTTTTTTTTCTTTTTAATCTTCTCTTGACTGACTCATTAGCTTTCAAGTAAATAAGAATGTGAACGGACCATGCCGAGAGTATAGCAAGCCTCGAGGTTACCGGCGAAAACGCAGCGTTTTAGGAAACGGTGCGCAGAATCTGACCAGTTTCTGGCTTTGACTGCAAGTGCCTTTGGACCGGCTTGTGATAAGACCGTCGGACGGAGACCTACACGGTTCAATCTCTTGCATCTGTTCCAAGAAAGTGAAATAAGTTTTATGTTAAAAGAAAAAGAGTCACAGTTACATATTCTTGAAACATAAGCACAAAGTACAAAGCACGTGCGTCATGTGACCGTACGTACGTTAAGAGAACGTTGATGAAATCGGAAGGGGAAGAAGCGAAGGAGATGAGCTTGGAGAGGACGCATTCGAGGAGATCGTCGGGAAGTGCGTCGAAAAGATCCGGTTTCTCGACAAGTTTGCGACACGTTCGAAGCTTTTTTCTCTGAACCATTTGCCTAGTTGGTTCTGTGACAAAAAAGAAGAAACTGCTGCGCAATTGCGTTCCTATTACTATTTTATCAGCTTTTGCAAATTTTAAGTACACGAGGAGACGCACGACACGGTGAGCGGATTCTGCGTCGTCTTCTGAACTTGCTAGTTTGTTCTCATTTGGTGCGTCGATGTGTTGTTGCTGTGCTTTGTTGTGTCTCTCAATAAAAGCAATAGCGAAAATCGAAGGGCGGTTTTATTATTATATATATACGGAGGAGAGAAGGCAGCAACTTGCTTTGCTGGTTTTGGTGGACCCCCACACAACTGACAATATTTATTAGATGATACGCTTTTAAACCTAATTAATTCATAACCCTGGTATGACTATGATTCCAATGATATATTTTTTCTTTTTTTCTTTCCTTTTTTTTTTTTTAAAATTTTCTGAGTAAGATATATGTATGATTTTTTGCTTTTTTAATGGTTAGCATTTAAAGGTACGAAATCTACTATAAAGAGCTTACAAAGACCATTTAAGAAATCTATCCTCACCTTAAATATCAACTCTTTACTAAAATTTATGAGATGAAAAATTTTGAGTTCATAGGAGTTTTTTTTTTTTGAATTAGAGTTCATAGGAGTTTGAACTTTGAATTTGCGACTTTAACTTTGTTTAATAAACAAGCTCGCTGCCAATAATTTTTATGGAGTAAATTAATTTTTTTAAAAAAATTAAATAACTTTTATAATGCAAATTGAGGCTGTATTCGGAATTACAGTTGAAATGTTATAAGTAACGTATTTTATAAGTTTGGATAAAAATAATATTTGGTAAATTTTTTAAAATATACTTACTTCATAATTTTTTTTTTAATTTTACTAGCAATTTTTAGTAGCTGGTAGGGAATTACTTTTTATAAAAAACCTATTAAATAAGTTACCATACTTTTTTAAAGTTCTTATTATAATCTCAGTATTTTAATAGAAGGATAATTATGTGTTACTTTTAATTTTATATTTATTTTGATCATTATATAATAAAATATTACTTTCGTAATAAAGCTTATTGAACATAAATACTATTTTTCAAATTCACAAACAACCACAATAAAATTTATCTAACATCGATTTAATTTTTAATCAGTGACTTATTTGTCCGACAATAAAAGCAACTTATTCCACAATCCTAAATTAGCTTTTAAGTAAATGAAAAAAAAAAGATACTTAAGATGAATTGAGTAATTTTATAAATACGTAGAGTAAATAAAAATAATTAATTTAAATGAGATTTGCTAGCATTTGAAAACATATATAATATAAAAATGACAAGGTGTCCAAAGTATGTTTTGGAGTGAAAAAAATTACTTAGTTTTATTTAAAAAATGATGGAACTTTATTAAAGGAAAATGAATATATATATAGAGCAAACGCTACTTTACAAACCATTAGATTTATGAAGGGAATCGGTATATATAATAATAATTAGCTCAGATATTCTCATGTAAATTCTTTTAAAATTTTTTTGTATATATGTGTATATAAATACATCACGAGGTAAAATATGGACAGAGCTAAGATAAAAGAATAATGAAATTTTAAACAATTGAACCACTTGCCACGGCTAGAAGGGTATCAATCAAGGAGTTTCAAAAGAATTGTCTAGAATCACTTTCTTAAGCAAATAGAATTCAGTCCTTGTCGTCGTCGGACAATTAAATAACTGATTAAATAGCCAAAAACAGATGTCTAATTACTCTTTTGATCGTATTTGTTCTGAGGGTGGCAAGTCCTGCTCCAGCGAGACTGGGTTAATTTAATTCGAGTATGATAAAATAAAAAAAATCAAAAAAATGATTATCATTTAGATGGGATCATTTAAATGATTCATAGATTTTTTTTTTAATACTGATTAAGTATTAGATTACTGTATTACACAGTTATTTATAACAACTGCTATAAACTGCTATTAAAGCAGACATTACATATTCTGATATTTACAATCGTATATACATACTGAAACTTACATTATTACATTAAATTTTATAAAGTACATGTCCAGTACAAATAACCCTTCACATAAGAGAAATGTTTTAATTCTATTTGCATTTCATAAAAAAAAATTAAATATTTTAACCCCTACAATACTTTTTAGAAGCTTGAACTGCTGCCTTCACGCAGCAGGCTGAAGTGGCAAATGATTCATAGATTAAATCATATCATATAATCTCAATCCGGCCTTTTTTTTTAATATTTTTTATTCGCCGACATGGTGACATTCATGTTCTTCTTTCTCTGGAGGGGAGGATGTATAATGGCAAAATAAATAATGGTCAAAGTGGCCCCTGATAAGTAGGGCAAACACAATCACCGCATACACAGGGCTAGCTTAACAAAGGACAAATGAATCAAAATCAAGTGCTTGAAGGAGGTTGAGGCGTCGCGGTAGATTGGTGATGGGTTTTTGCATTGAGGGGTAACGGCATTCATGAATATCTTCTCAAACATTAATCAATCAAGCAAAATGAGAGAAAAATAATATTTCCCTAATTAATGGCTGACTTTTTGGGTTTTTTTCTTTTTTTCTTTTGCAAGAGCCTCAATTATGTGTCAATTTTCTCATTAATCAACTTCCCAACCTGAAATGTATATGGACGACTTTTTAATGTAAAGGCTTTCATTTTCACGAAGTGACCCCTTGTCATCAACGCGTCTTACTTACTAAAATCTCATAGATTTTTTGTTAATTTGACAAGGGCTTAATTGGTTTTTAATTTAATTACAGAAGATAATTTAATTTTTTTAATTTTTTTCACGAATTGACGCTTTTTTCACTCTCAAGGAAAAGAAAAACTTTTAAAATATCGCGTGAACTTGGGTTTTGAAAGTTTATACGGGGGGCGACCAAATACAGACAACATATAATAATAATAATAATATACAGCTTTATCAAGCAAAATCTAATACTCTTGTACGGCACTTTAGATTGATACGCCCCTTAACGACATGATTATAAACGTGGTATTCGAATTAAATTAATGTTTTTTTTTTTCTGCTTCTTCCTTATTTTCCAAGTTTCAATATGGTGCGTTATAATTCATTTCAATTGAATGAAAGAAAAAAAAAAAAAAACTTGTGGGAGAACAGTGGTTTTAATTTTTTCCAAGGGGAAAAATAAAAAAATAATGTCTGTATGACGCCTGTCTTCATTTTCACTCGAGAAAGCTATCTTGCAAGCAAGATCACAGCCATAAAACTTGTATTGATTTATGTTTTATGTAAATTAAAAAACGAAAAATTGTATCAAAGTAGGTCACCGTAATGGGAATGAGACACACAGACACAGCCCGCGGTCTCTTACCTTCCCAATTCTTATCTTCATGCCTCTACGCATAGCATGCAAGTTGAGACAGAGAATACTTAAAATTAAGTTATTAAGCTAGCTAGATATTTGTTGTGCGGGGAACATTAAAAATAATGATATTATGATTATTATAAAACGCCCCACTTTGTCTAAAATTGGATAAGGTCAAGAGAAGATGTGGAGTTGGTGGAACACTAATCCTTTTCATTATGCCCACAAAAAGCAGATGAATCCTTAGTTTGGTAGAGAATGAGTGTTGCATTGCTGCCACATTTGCTTCAATTTTAAAGGCCCTTGTGAATTCAACCTTTTGAAGAAATCGGCTGATGATCGAATTGCAACCAATGATTTCAATCGTAAATTTTGGGGAACTAGAAGATACATTCAAGTAATTTCTTCACAAAAAGCTGGTCAAAATCAAATGGTGACCAACTTGTCAAGCGTGAAAGGAGGGCTAGCCAGCTAGTTCATATATATAGATATATATCTAGAAATTCACCTTTTCATCAAACAGAATATGACCCATTGACCACCCCGGAGTTCGCTCTAATGAACGAATAGCAAATAAACTCTCTTTAATTAGCTAGTTTCTAAAATATTAGAGGTCTTATGGGCCTGAATGTTATTTCCCCTATTACTGTCCCAATCAATTGGCAACGGCATTTCTTGCACGCTCAGTAATTATATATTAATGATAGACTTAGACCATGTTACGTAAGAAGCCCTTTTACTTTCAGCTTCCGCAGTAAGTAACTGAGAGCCTGACGGCCCAGATGAGTTTTTTTGATACTAACCTCCATTGAAAAATCTAACGTCTTGTGTGTGCCCCTCAAATATCTTAAATGGTCAGGATCACATAAATTGTGTACATCAAGAAAATTATACATACGTAATTAATAAAATCATATTAATTATTATGAGCAGACGTGAAGAACAGTAATGATGACGGTCCATGTTGTGCAAGGGACAGGCATGAACATGCATGCCAATCCTTAACACGAAGGGATTAGCCAATGTCACAAGCAAAGGTTGCATCATAATAATTTTCTTTGATTTTGCTGGACATTAACTTCGGGAGCTTGGTCGGTCACTAGCCCCAGTAAAATATTTGCGTTATTGCTTTTTCCTTTTTTCTTTTTAATTCTTCTTTCATTTTTATCCCTGATGATTGCAATGAGCTGTGATAACTGAATTTTTTTTTTTTAAAAAAAAAATTGATTAGATGAAACAGTATGTTTTGATAGAACTGCTTTTATGCTTATCATTTTTCCATTTGTGTAAGTCAATAATGTAAAGCGCTTGGCTTGTTGACCTCGCAACTGAGAGTGAGAGGAGACTGAAAATTATTGGTGCTTGACGAACCCCACAAGCTTTTTGTTTACACTCACCTTAACATTACCACTTTCACTAGGGGAAAAAAAAAAAAAGAGAGAGAGAGAGAGACGTACCACCTTAGTGCCAATGCATGTTAATCTGATCGATCTTTTCCGCAGTAACGTAACTAATTTTTGTATTTTACAGGCTACTAGGGTGTTAATCTGGTAAGACTTTTTCGGTGTGACGACAGTTCCAGCTTATGACCATGGCCGGCTTAAGCATTCGCTTGAGAAAATAAATTTTAAAAATTAAGGTGAAAATTATTTGAGTTTTTAATTAGTCTCAGTTAAGTTTATTAAAACAATCGTGTTAAATCTTAAAAAATAATAACTCTCATAAACTTATAAACTAATAAAATTTAAACTTGAACTTTCAGAATTATAAAAGCACTCACTTTAATTTTTTAAAATAAAACCCATACTAACACATATAAATATTTTATTATTATTTAATGTAGTCCGCTTAAATCTATTAAAACAACCTTCAAAAATCATAAGTCCATGAGATATCAGTTTTAGACCTTGTTTATGTCATTTAACATTGTTTGAATCCATCACTAACAAGAGGGTCCGGTATAATTTGAACTTTCACTCATACGAATTAATGGAGAATTTATTTTGAATTATGCTATATACTTCTTTCTTTTTTTTTTTTTGGGTCACAACGACAGCATTTAATTTAATTTAATTTGTCCAAACTAAATTTAACATTGTATCATATATAGCGTGATAGTAGGTATACTTTCAATTTCACATTTTAAGATGTGCCGATGATATCCGCACTGAAGCAATTGCTGTACGTATATATGGGGGATGCGTGAGAGGCAAATAAGGGTGAGAAATAATGTGAAAGAATGGCTAGCTGCCGAAGGATTTCCAAATCGAATGAAGCATTTGTTGTTGTTGCTGTTAGGCACGAGACCAGGAAGAAACCAATTTTGGGCCACTTCTATTTCACAAATTATTACATTTCTCCTCTCGTGTATAATAAAATTTGAGAGCCGGCCCCATGCACGAAGCCAAAACGGAAACTCCCTTCGTCTCATTATTACGGTAATAATTTGCAGCACTTAAACAGTTGCTTCCATGGCTAGCTATACGTGTCTTGAGGAGACGCACTAACATTGATGTAAGCAGTGTGTATTGTAAGCGTATTCGTAGCGGTCATAAGATGAGTTAATTAAATAATTAACCATTTTATTGTTTCGAATAGTCAAAATTAGATATGCCTATACACAATTTGATGGCTCAATGAACATATCACTTGTGAATGGTTAATTAGTTTGTGGCGTATCAACCTCCATACGCATATATGTTCTTTCAGCTTCGCATGCATCAAGTTATTTGTGATAGATAATGATTTGTAGTTGCAATATTTTATCAATCGAGGGCTCCACATAATGTTGGAAAATAGTTTATGTGATGTGGATGTATTTGAGAAAATTGAGATAAGGTTGAATGTTGAATATACAACATTATAATCAAGAGGAAAAGAGCGATGCATATCCATTCATAGCCCACAATATAATGATTTATAAATGCAATTTTTTTTTATGAAGTTTGGTATGTTAGATATCCAAGGTGCTCACATGGGCCATTATAAATCGGACGCTTAAACCCTATCAATTTCTTTGATCCAATCGTGAATTTGTCTCTTTCATTCGGCTTAAATTTCTTTGTCCAACACCTGGGCATATTCTAATTAGAACACCATTAAATAATATTAGATTCTATAACTTCGAATAATTTTTTAGGTGAGTTGGGTAAGTTATTTTCTTTATCTAACTTTTAAAGTTTCAGTTTTTTAGTATCAATCAGTGCACAAAAAATAGTATACCATTACTAGATGATAAAAAAAATTCATTATAAAAACAAGAAAATTTCACTGCGAGACACTTTTTTCCTCCTATACATTTTGGGGCCTTTTTTTTTTTTTTAATGCAAATATCGCTAGCCATGAAGTTGAGGGTGGGAGCTTACGCGGACATGAGAGTTTATTTATTTGTTATTTATCATTACATATTCTTAGGTTTGGATTATATTTTTGGGTTGGACTTCGTCTTTGATATATTGAAATAGGTCCCAACATACATTAGGATAAGATAAGATTAGGCTTAAGGTCTCAAGCGGCATATGCTTATAAAATTTTGATCGTGATGGACATATCAACATAGAATTAATTATCGGTATTTATACTCTTTAATGTAACATTGAAAAAAGATTTTATAAATTTAATTGACTTTAGCAAGTGTTAATCAATATTTATACTCTCTAACATAATGTTAACAAAAAGAAATTATGAACTTAATTAACCTTAGCAAAACCCTAATAAGGCCATGCATGTCGCTTTACTCATGTGTAATGGATATTTTAAAATATAAGAGTGGACGTTGAAACTATGGACGGACGAGTGAGTTATACAGAAAAGATACTTGCGAACAAATTATGCTGAAATATTTTGTGGACAAATACAAGTTAAGGTCTAAATCGATTCACAAGATTCAATTCCGAATTATTTGATTAATACATGTGTTAAATCCACTGTAGAATTTTGAAATCACAGCTCCGATCATAGGATTTCCTTACCCCACTCATTACCTAATATTATCATAATAATAGCACACTTCAAATTATTGTCTTGAACCGTGAAGCATGCACAAACAATGGGCTTATTGCCGAATTGCGATGATTTTTTTTGGGAAAAGATGTTTCCACCCCATTCTTTGTATAATTACACCCCAATTTGAAATACATCCAATTTAATTTTAAATTTTAAATTTTAAATTTTAAATTCTTCTTAGAGTGTGTTTAGAATTGAGGTTGAGCAGTTGTAGTTTAAAAGTCACAGTACTAAAGTGTTTAGTAAATATTAACTGTTATAACTTAAAAATTATACTGATATAATTTTTCATTTGTATAATGGAAAATCTATTATATATTTAACAATTTTATCGAAATTATTATTTAAAATTTATATTTATTATATATTATTAACTTTTATTTCATAGTTATAATTTTATTTCATAACAAGTATAGCTTAAAAGTTACAAATTTACAGTACCCCATTCTGAAATAGGACCTTAATTTACATTTCCCATATTAATTTTATACACAATATGTGTTCCAATTTGGAAAAAGGAGCAGTGCAAGGGAAGTCTCCAAGATAAGCGTTATAAAATTTTTTATTAATTTGGTAGCTCCGGTTCTAACTATCCATAATCGGGTGATGGATATGTGACGAAAGAGATCAATATAAAAAAGTATTGTAATTAACCAAATGGATGGACTCAATCTGAGTTAAACATTTGGAATTAAATCATTCGAAATTATTCTTCTGTATGGTCCACCACACAATGAGAGACATGTTATTAAGAGCAATCACCCGGATTCCAATTTTCTTTAGGTTTTAATTTCCAATTGTCCTAATTGATTTTATATATTAAATAGCTGCGATTGATGCACACCATATTTTGAGGTTAAAATTGTAATTGAAAAAAATTAAACAAACAAATAAATAAATGGGAAGTTATTACACAAAAACTACCGTGAAATTATCGCCATTTTTTTTTATTTTTTCTTTATATATATATATATATATATAGAGGAAAAGTCATTGGAATCCAAAAGATTGAGGGTGTGTTTGTGAGTGAGTGTTGTAATTTTTAAACTACAGCTGTTGTGGAGTAAAACCTATACTTGTGGAGTAGAAGCTGATGGTGTTTGGTAAATGTGTTGTAATTTTAAAACAGCAGCTTCTGATAGTGTTTGGTAAAGGTGTTAGTAATTTTTAAACATCAGCTGTTGATGGTGTTTAGTAAAAATGCTATAGTTTTTAAGATGCAGCTGTTTATAGCGTATGGTAAATTTTAATAGATGTAGAGTGGATGAATATTTGTAATAATTAATCTTAAATAACACTAATTTTAATTGTTAACAAATCAAATTATTTTTTCATACTTTGAATTATTATATTGACATACAATTAGGATTTATAACTTTACAAATTAAATTAATTTTTAATGAATCAAATTTATTTTTTGCACAAGTTGCAATAAATAATTTTTAAAACATATCATGGGGCCAATTATAAATAATTTTAAATAAATATTGTTGACAATGCCAACCGAAGTAGGTGTTGTTTGTTTTTTAGTCTAGTATTATTTGTTTTTTAGTCTAAAGTTCGAATTTAACTTATTTTTATATATTTACTTATTTTATGTTGTTTGTTTTTCTAACTTATTACTTATTATCAGAAAATTTTATCTTAATAATAAAAGTAGAAAAAGTCCACTTTTATCTGAAATCTGAAATCTAAATGAAAAATTTTAATTTTAAATCTCAAAATAGCCTTAAGAATTCATATATTTCCAATATTATGTATAAACCTAATATTTTTGTATTATCCTTGAAGTTATTTTTTAATTACTTTAAATTTTTATTCACATGATAACATTAACTAAACTGAAATATTGAATAAATTAAATTATGTCAATTGAGATGAATCAAAACTAAAACAATAGTATTGACTTTATAATAAAAAGTTGATGTTATAATTACATCTTTTATTAGAAAATTAAATTAAAATCAATAGTGATAGTATTTTTTTTAATGCTATCAAACTAATCAGCTTGTGACAATTATAAATTATAAAAAAATAAATATATGCACCACTTAAAATGATATTTATGTCAAATTAGTAGCTTCTAAACTTTTCTGTTCATATGTTGAAAAAAGAAAAATAAACATATCATTTGGATATTTTTATTCAGACCTATTTTGACTTCAGTTAAATTCAGATCTATTCAGATTTCATATTTAAAAAAAATACAAAATAGTGTAGATTTGAACATTATTTCAATAGAATATTTTTATTTATTTTTTTCCCACAAAACTCTAGATATTATCAAAGTTTTTTAGTGTGTTTTATAAATTACTTGGTGGACTGTCTTTCCATTCAAACTTAGTTTAAGTTTTGCTTCGGTTTGTACATGATATGATTAATAGAGTATTATTTATTGTACCAAATATATCCAATAAAGATCATACAGCTTGTGCAAAAAAGTTTTTGAATAATTATTAAATTAATGTTTAATAAATTATACCAAATATATCTTATAAAGATCATACAACAAGACATAATAAAATTAAAATGTAATTAATTACAAAGTTCATATAAATATTTCTATTGGCGTGCCTCCATTAAACTCGCAACAATGTCATATCTCAAGATTATTATATCTTGAGTTGTGTTATCAATTGTATCATAACTTTCTTATTGAGTTGCAATATTGCTTATATGTTCGTTAATATAATGACTTGGCTTATTTATTATTTCATCAACGTGGTCATGCTTTTGTGAATATCTTCTGATGTAATTATGTAAGGCCATGGTAGCAATAATATTTTCACCTGCCTCTTGAATGGATAGCTTGGCATATTTCGTAAAATCTTCCATGTATTCTTCCAAACCCCAAAAGTACGCTTAATAACACTTTTCAAGGAAGAGTGTTTGTAGTTGAACAAGTCTTTATAACCCATTGGTTGGCTACCTTCATGAAATTTAAGAAAGTAATATCTTTCACCCTGGTTCTAAGTAACCACATAACTCCAGATATCATGCGTATACTAAATAACTTTTCCTTAAAATAAAAAGAAAAATACAAAATAAATAGCACAATGTAATCTATTGAATAAGTATATGAAAAAAATTAGAAACACGAACCTGGAGGAGGGTTTGGAAAACTAAATGTAGGATTCGCAATAGATGTTTGAAATACCCTTGCATCATGGGCGCTGCCTTCCCAACTAGCCACTGCAAATATGATAAAAAAGCAACCACTTCCAATGCTTTATAAATCTCTTTTCCACTTGTATCATTTTGAGAGTTTGAAGTTGTTGTGTTCCTTTTCTCTACTGCATCAATGAGACGATCAATCTACCTTGATAGTTTTGCAGCACCTTCTACTTTGTTCCCTTTTATAACCACTCTTTTACCTTTGCTTCCCTTATTATCATCAGACACAATATATTCATTAGAGTCAGCAGTACTCTCAACACGAAGAGATTCAGATGCGTCATTACTCTTTAAAGGAAAACCAGATGAGGGAACCCAAACATGCTCACTCATAGCCCATGTATTATATATATTACAAATTCCACAGGTAAATATAAACGAAATTGATATAAACGAAATTGAAACTTGTTACAATATGAGGGCATGAGCTATACTTAAATAAGTTTGAGCTGGATTTTTATTAGGGGAATTTGATCAAACAAGGGTTGTGCATGTCTACAAAAAGCAACTACAAAAATCAAAACTACAATAAAAACAGTGATTAAAGGCAAATAAATCACGTATGTCCCATCACCTATCAATTTATTCTAAATAAAAGCCCAACACATTATGAACAAAAAAGGAAGAAAATGAAAAATTGCATGTAGTATAGTAAAAGAAGCACTTAAAAAAAATGAAAAAACAGGTAAAGGAAAACGCACCACTAACAGAGGCGTATGAGAGTAGCCAGTGTCGGAATCGCGTCGATGAGAATTATTGATGTCGGAATAGCATCAATTAGAACTGTCAGAGTCGGAATTGTGGTGATGAGAATGGGCGTTTGGGATTTGTTTCACGAAAAAAACCAATTTGAAATTAAGTTTAAAAATGAGGAGGATATAATTGAAATTGAATAATATATAAGGCTAATTTAATTCTTTGAGTTCTTAAAGCCAATGATTGTTACCAAACACCAAGTGTGATGCCACCACTCTCAAACACATTAATAATAAGAATTATGTAACTTTACGAACAGAAAAAGCAATTCAGAAATAGTTGTAATGCATTTTTATGTATTTCTTTATTTGACTAAGGAAAAGTCATTGAGATCCAAAACTTAAATGAAAACTAGACAAATAGTTTTATCATGGTCAAAGGAAGTCAGGGTTAGCCTTTGCAAAATTTCATTTATCCATAAATTTCAGGAAAAGTTGGATTATTGTCACCTCTCTAATTTCCTCATAAAACCCCTATTTCAATTTTATTAATTTTATGTTTGAAAATACCTCTTTTTTTTTTAATTTTTAAATATACTTCTAATTTTTTATTTAATTTTTTTATTATTAAAACTCAAAGTAGTATTGTGCTACTTTTTATTCCTTTTGCAATCTTATTATTACTCTACACACAAATAAAAATTATTTTGGGTGACGAATTTTTCAACATTAGTCATTGGCTTAAATTTTTAGATATTTTAAATTATAATGTGAGACAATCTCTATGTACAAAAATATTTAATCAATAAGAAATATGAAAGGAATAATAGATTTTCTTTTCTAGATTTATACAATTTATTTTAGTTAGGTAGGAAGTAATTAGAAGAAAATTAAAAAGAAAAAAAGGATTGGTTATGAATGTATGTAATTTGTTGAAAAAAAGAAATCTATGTGTGTTTAATTCTTGGTTGTCCTTAACAATAATTTTATTTGAAGTGGCTTTTATAAGGATAATTAAGGGGTGCGAATAGCTTCACTCTTTTTAGAATATTTTTTATAATCTCTAATTATATAAAATAATTTCTGTATGGATAATAATTTTTTGTAGTATTTAATGAAATAAACTATATATTTATATTTTTTGAACTATATTTACATTGGACTCTAAAAATTTTCTTTTATCGAAAGATTATTTTAATTTAGTATAAGCTAAAGTTTCTAACAATGATGTGCTAGCAACTTCATTCGCTAAATCATTATTATATTAGATTCATATTTCCCTATATCTTTCATTAAGATGAATTAGGATTTTACATTCCTTGAAAGTTAAAACACGAGATAAAGAAAAAATGATTAAGTGGAAATGGAGTAATGGTCAGTCTAAATATTTAATAATGCTATAGCTTTTAAAGAAGTTGCTATTAGCTGTATTGTAAGAATAATTAGTTATGAAAAGAATTAATTAAACGTATTGTAAAATTTATTTTAAAAGTATTTTGTTGTGAGTTTTAAAAGCACTTTAAAGTAGTCACGTGTGTTTAATTAATCTTACTATTAAGTTGATGTGAGAATGCTAATAAATAAAATGAACATGATGTTGAATAAAGTTTATTTAACATACTTATAAACATAATGTTGAATAAAGTTTATTTAACACATTTATAAACATGTGTAAATAATATTTTTTTGTTTATATAATAATTGAAAATCAAAATGAATATTGTTATTTTATTTTTTATCTCAATATAACTAGTAATAGTAATAATATCTTTAAATTTAATTATTTTATTTCCTAATAGAATAAAAATAATTTTAGATTACATATGAAATTGTATTAAGTATAAAATTAATTTTTAAATTTAAAAAACTAATCTAAAACAGGATAATTTAACAAAATTGATTTTTTTTAAAAATGTATTAAACACCAAATTAAAATTTAACTTATCAAAAATACTTTTGAAACTCTCAAAAACAATCTCAAACCCCATATACAGTTATGATTAACCGGGTCACACAACTGGGACGGGTTCAGTTCCGGTTTTAGATCAAACTCTACCCGTCCGCTATCATCATGTGAGTACACACGTGCCTCCCCGGTAACGCACGCGTACATCATGTGACTCACGACACGTGAGCACTCGCTACTGTCCGCTACAAAAGTACGATAACTCTCGCTGATAACTCTGCCATTCTACTACGAAGCTGACAAAAAACGACGGGGAGCAGGTTGGAAGGGCGCATATGGGACCCACCAGCACCAAAAGAAATGAAAATAAAAAACGGCTAGCACAATGTCAGTGGTCTACGTCCGAACAAAATGCCACTATATCTTCACTTAATTACTGTTTTGCTTTACTCGATTAGAGGGCCATTATTTGTCTTTTATTTGTCTTTGGATGAAAAAAAAGTTACTTTAGTCATAAATCAAACTAAAGTAGATTAGAAATCTTACTTTAATTTGTCCATAATTTGAGGTATGAACTTTGAACATGCTTCTTATTGTGTTATAATTGGTTTTATAAGTAATATAAGACAAGAACAAATAAAAGAATTGGATTATAATTCAATTTAAACTAATTTAAATTTCAGTAACCCCATATTCTATTGTATATATATTTGAGGAGATATCATGAAGACAAGAAAGTCTACTTTAAAAGGTAAGATTAAAATTAAATAAAAATTATAAATTTTTTTACAATTTTTTATACCATTTAATGATTCTTTATTGAAAATCATGACTATCTTTGTCTCAAATTAATAAAAATATAAATTGTCCTCCTTTTAAGTAATTTAAATAATTGTTGGCATTAATTCCAAACTTTGAATTTAAATTTAAGAGTTTAGGTTTGAGCATCAAAGAATCATTTTTCTTGCATTCTCCCTGATTAATTTGTGCGTAGAATTAGTAGCTAACTTCTCCCTCATTAATTTGTGGATAAAACGAGCTACTATCTCATAAATTTATGAGTAATTTGTAAGAGTTAAATTTTTTTAATATATATTTTAGATGAGAGTTTTCCTCTCTCTAGGTAATTTGTGGATAGAGCTAACTTATCCTTTATAGTTCCTATTGAATTGTAATTATATCTATATCAGTTATATTATGAGTCAATATTGATAAAAATAACTATTCAATAATCACACCTATGATTTGTTCTTATAAATTATTAAGTTCAAGAAAATAAATTTTACAGTAATTTGGATGCAACCATAACCGTAATTGTTAGGAATCAATTAGGATAAACATCATCTCAATGTTAATAATTAAAAAAAAATCAAATTTAAAAATTTAAATACATTTTAAATGCTGTACTTAAAAGAATGGCAAAATCGAAAATCAAGGCGCAATTAGAGGGCAACATTTGAGTATTCAGAAAATGGAAGTCAGGGTCGCTCACAAATCATTCAGTAGATCTCAACACAGAGTCCAGCTATCCTAACGTAGCTTGGACTCGTGGAGACTGTCATTACCAGCTCTCTTCTGTTACTCTTCTTTCCTCAGTCAAATGAAATAAAATAATTTAATTTAAAAAAAGAGAAGAAAGAAAAAGCTACCAAAGAAATAAAAAACAAAGACAGAGACAGGCAAAGCAGGAACCATTTCTGATCGTGAAAAGGAAAAGCGAAGAAGCTTCGCGTTTGAGATTCACTCCATTTGCTCAGGCTCAGCTTTTCGCTTTCCCTAACGGTACTTTCTTTCTCTCTCACTGTTTCTGCTTCATTATTTTTTTAATTTTAATTTTGTAACACAAGTCCAATTTAATGGTAATAACAGCATTTTTTTAAATTTTTATTAAGTCAAGTTTTGTTTTGATATTCGAGTTTTATGTTGCGAATTTGAAATTCGCAAATGAAATGGCAGATGCCGTGATTTTTCAGTGATTTTTTTGTTCTATACTCAGTATATGACTTTGCTTTGCTTTCATTTTCAGTTTGAATTTGTGATCCGCATTGCATTGTGTGAATAGACTTAAAATATATATCTATTTGGATAATGTATGAACAGTTACTTTTGAACTATTTTTGTTATCCTAGTAATACACTGTAGAATGATTTATGTATATTTAGTGAAGGTGCAAATGTTCACAAGCTTCCTAGGGCTGGAATCCAACTGCTACTATTTCCAATTGAAGATATGTGCGACATTGAGTTTAGTTTTTCCTTTTGGCCTTCCAAGGATTAAGTTCTAGAAAAATACATTGAAGTCAAACACAAGTCCTTGTAGCATTGGCAGAGAAAGTAAACATGTTTCATTCGCAGTTATTTGTATTACATGAACTTAAGATGATGGTGACAATGCTTCAATTCTAGTAAAATTTGAACATAATAATCCCTAATTTGTAATCCTTCTTTGGGAGTTAAAAAGTTGTAGACCAGTGTTTTATTTCATGCGTTTGCTATGTGTATACCAGTCAAGTTCATCATAACGGAAAGTGTCCAAATGAGAATTTTAATCATGTTTTGATGTCAGATTTTAGCTTGCTAGATGATAATTTTTCATCTATTTTCTTGTTTGGTCTTTAATTTCCCAGTCATGATTTTCTTCTCAGTTTTTATTTGCTTTGTGGCAGGACGGATTTGTTTGCATCTTGGCTTCAGGATGGACAGGAACAAGAAAAATCATGTTTATGAACAACTGAGGCTACTTGAATCCTAAAAGCTGATTTAACTTGATGTTATATTCTTGACATATGATTATAAATCGTAGCTGAAACTGAGGTCGATTTATGTGTATGCTTGTGTTGTGTGACTGAAACTCTGAAATTCAGTCACTGCACGTGGTTATGCATCCTTTTCTAATGTGCAGTTACCTTTGGTGGTGCATTTTGTTGGGGCATCTTTATGTATCTACCCTTTCTTTTAGTTCAGGGCAGTACCTTGTCAGGGCCATTCAGTCTGGAAACTGGTTGCATGATCTTGGTTCAGATTTTAAGGATGATTTTAAGAGTACTACTTCGACTTTTGTTGAAACATCAATTTTACCGTCCCAATTGAATGATTTGGTATCTTGTGGAGATTTGGAAGGTGTTGGATCATTGAATACTACATGCTTGTTAAATTCAAACTTGTATCTGAATTCTGATCTTTACATTTATGGTACTGGAAACCTGGAGATACACCCCAAAATTTCAATAGTGTGCCCAGTAGAAGGATGTATGATTACTTTTAATATGTCCGGCAACATTAATATGGGTCAATATGCAGCTATCGTTGCCGGTTCAGTTGTTGTATCTGCGGCTAATTTAACTATGGGCCTCAATTCCTCTATAAATACAACATCCTTAGGTGGATTGCCACCCTCTCCAACCAGTGGTACTCCAGTAGGATATGATGGAGCAGGTGGAGGGCATGGAGGCCGAGGTGCTTCATGTCACAAAAATAACAAGACTAGTTTTTGGGGTGGTGACGTTTATGCCTGGTCAACTTTGTCTGAACCATGGAGTTATGGGAGTAAGGGTGGAGGCACATCTGCTGAATATCGGTACGGAGGGAATGGTGGAGGACGTATTAAGCTTCTAGTGAAGGACATGCTGTATTTGAATGGATCAGTAACTGCTGAAGGTGGGGATGGCAGACTCAAGGGAGGAGGTGGGTCTGGTGGAAGCATCTATGTTCTTGCTGTAAAGTTGTGAGTACATGATTCTATGTTCTGACAAAGACATTTGGTAATAATGTTTACTAATTAACCACTTGAAAAAACTTTCAATTGCTGGTTAGTAGTATGCACATTACTGATTTACACACTCGTAAATCCTGTTTCTCTATTTTACTGTTTTCTTATTGATAAGATGTCCCACTCTGCTGTATCCCATTTTGGTCCTTGTTTATAGTAAGACTAAACTTGGGGATGAGATGATCCTCTTGTGTGTCCATAGAACCAAATATCTCGACTCTCACTGATTGTGAATGAGGATACTTTGTTTCAAGATTTTACAGTTTAATGCTTTCTATTCTTTAACAATTCACTGAACTTGAATGTTGAAATACTTTCATAACTCTTATACCATCACTTTGGACCAATTGATGGTAGACACTGGATACTTACCAAAACATAAATTAGTAAATTATGCTTCATCTTTAATTTTTCTCAAGTATTTGCTGCTTGTTTTAATTGCTCAGGAAGGGATATGGATTTATAAGTGCAGCAGGTGGCCGAGGCTGGGGTGGGGGTGGAGGTGGAAGGATATCTCTGGACTGTTACAGCATACAAGAAGATATAAAAGTTACTGTGCATGGTTCGTTCTGATCACACTTGTATCTGGTTGTAGAAGCAAAGATTAGGCAACTGCTAAATATATCTTTCTTATGTAAGAGTCTCAACTTTCTTATAGATCTGGAGGTCTACATATTAAATGTTACTATCTATAGGACTTGATTTATTTATTAACAAAAATCTCAGACAAAAATCTGTTAGTTGCATAATTTGGGTAGTGTTAAAATAGAGAGAAACAGAGATTGTCGGTTTGGTCTTAAAGCAATATCCTGTAGAAGGAAAAGGACAATAAGGATCTGAAAAGCATCATAGAATGGAAATAAGTGAAGGTGTCAGAATAGTGTTAATGGTCGAAAATGTCAATAACATAGTTAACACACACACACACACACACAAAAAGAGAGCTAGTTGAATAATGTTTGTTTTTAATACGATATATTCCAACTATTTGAGGTTTTCTCCTTGAAACCATTGCAAATCAATATCGGTTCAGATTTTAATCTTTGACAATGTTGACATAATTGTTGACTGATGATTAAGTTTCAGATGCGTAAATTACTGACTTCTTAATATTTGATGCAGTGAGATTCCATATCTTCCTTCATTCCTCTATAAGCTTGTATCTTCAAATGTTTTTTCTTCACTTAAACATTGGGTTCCTAGTTTGCATGCATTCAGTATTTTCTTTTGTCTTCATCAAAACCATTTTCATGTGAATCTTCCTTGGGAAGTGTTTTTTTTCGAAATGAATGCTTTTACATTGTTGTATGGTTTACTTGTACTAGTGGAAATTTTTAGACTTTTGTGCTAGGCTTCATTGCGTGCTTTTTCTGTGGCAGGTGGTTTTAGTATTGGCTGTCCTGAGAATGCTGGAGCGGCTGGTACAAACTTTAATGCATATTTACGGAGTTTAAGGGTTAGCAACAATAATGTCACAACAGAAACAGAGACTCCTTTGCTTGATTTTCCTACTAGACCTATATGGTCCAATGTTTTTGTGGAGAACAATGCAAAAGTTTTGGTTCCATTACTTTGGACCAGAGTTCAGGTCATTTATCTTTTGTGTTCTTCAAAACTCATATACTTTTATAAATTTATGAAATTTCTTCTTCCCTTTATATCACATTAAAGGTTACAGTAGAACAATGTCAGAGATCTATATGTAGTGTCTACTGCTGCAATTTCTTTATCTTATGGAACGTGACTGAATGGCCAGGCATTCTTACTCCTTTATAGTTGTTTATCTTGATTATTGCTCATGTATTATGGCTAACTTTTCTACCAGGAAAAAAAAGGGTAAAAGGGCTATTGTTTGTAATTTTCCTTTGGTTGTTGTTTAAACAATGTTGGACCATAAATATTGGTTGGGTTCCTGTGTCTTCAGTGTAAACATTAATCTGAGAAATAAAGCATGGTAACTAAATGGTTGATTACATATTGCATGTATTAGGGCTAGGGGATAATGAGTTTAGGGTACAGCATTGCAAAGAGGAGAGTTTTTAGGGGTTGCAACTATTTAGGGTGCATGGGAAAATGGTGGGGTTTGAGGAGGTAAAAGCGCAGAGACAGAGAATGAACATAATGCATTGGAGAAGCTGTCTGAGAAGAAAAAGGTATGGAGGAGAGTATAAGAAAGCCAATGATTCCTTCAAAGAAATTGCAACTCTCATAGTCCATGTATCAATCAATCAAATACAATGAAATCAGAGGATATAGAATAGAGTACTGGTTCAATGTTCTAAGATTAAAGTCTCCAAGCTTTTATCAGTGACCTAAAGACTAACTTGAAATGCTGAATACATGTTTTTGTTGTCTGGAAACCACATTTGGGGATTTCCTTTTACTTCTACATCTGTGAGACGGGGGGCCTCAACTAAGGACAAGCTTATAGAACTTTATTCAAGGCTTTAGAAAGCATAAACTGTTTGTCATTTGTGATTTTGAGAGCATAATTTAATGAAGATGAAGATAATAAATGCAATAATTAAGATGGGTTAAGTCAGCAGAGCTCACGAGATACCTTTAGAATTTGGTGGAGATCTTTTCAACTATTTTCTCTGCTTGGTGTGGCAATTTGTGAAAATGAGAATTTTATGTTTATAGGAGCCCATTTTTCATGTAAAGATACTGGAAGACTTGCTTTTCTTTAGAGTTGGTTTTTGATTATGTTTTTTTTCTCTTCTTCTGTCATGTTCTGTCTTGTGAGTTTTCTTAATTAGGTTTCTAGCTCTCTCTCAGATTGTCATCTTATAATTTTCCTTATTCAACATTCAAGTTTTTCAAATCTGTCTCTTTTATTATTTCCTTGCTGAAACATACTTCTTGATATATAAACATATATGTTCCCCTTTGATTCTGAAGGTGAGAGGCCAAATAAGTCTATATCGCGGAGGCAGCATTATCTTTGGATTATCTGAATACCCGGTCTCAGAATTTGAACTTGTAGCTGAAGAACTTTTGATGAGTGACTCTGTCATAAAGGTATGTTAATCTTTGTGAGTGCTAGTACGAATTTATTTAATGGCTTTATGCATTTCAAACAGATCCGGACAGAAGTGAACGAGAAACAGATTCCCTATATGTGAGTAAATGGTTGAGATGTGAGACTTCCTGAGTTGGGTTTTATCAGATGTAGGTTGAGATGCTTTTATCTGAGTTGGTTCTATATTCTTTGTTTTAAAGAAATTACTGAATGGAGGTTTCCTTGGAAAGATAAAAAAATGCTATTTAATCAGCCTCTGATATTGCCAAGATTTTTCTGATTTTATTTCTTTCAACGATGTGCCTTTGGGATATAGAATGTGTTTAAGTACCTATTTAATGCTCTCTGGTACCGACAGTTTTTTTTTTTTTTTTTTCTTTTTGAGATACATGCAGTTCATATCTTGTAGAATAGTTGCACATATTTGCAATGTGTTTAGCAGTGCTTTGGAAGAATCTTGTGAACCTTTCTTACCCTTGGGACTCATCTTATAAATTTTTAATTTCTATATGTCTATATCGATCTACACCCCCTACGATCGATAAACCTTTTGGATCTTATTAACCAAAGAGATACGACTTTGCACTATAGTTAGCTTAGCATCGATCAAGAATCCCCAGGGAATCCCAAGAATTGTTGTTATTCTCATGTATCATTGTTTTGTATTTAGAGAATGCTGTTTGATGCTCTCTTATGCTGTTGATGTTGATGCAGCACTCAAAAGTTTGCCATCCTAAGCTCATGCACTAAGAATCTAGTATCATTAATAAACGACTCATTGCGTTGCAACTTTGAACATTGAAGTTGTCAGGGCTCATTACACTTGTATATTGCAATGGTGGACAAGACGGCTTGTAAAACCTTGTGATCTGTTTGTAGCTTTTTAGCTTGAGTGGCGCATTTCGTTCCCTTTTTTTTTTTAAAAAAAAAAAAACCTAATATAGGATTTTTTATTGCAATCCTTGAAGTTCCATTGCAAGTTGTACATCTTGTTTCTAAACTAATGATGTGATACAATCCTTTTTGAAAATGAAGGTTTTTGGGGCCTTTAGAGTTGCCGTCAAAATTTTACTCATGTGGAACTCCAAAATTTTAATTGATGGTGGTGGAAATACCATTGTCACCACCTCTGTCCTTGAAGTCAGGAATCTAGTTGTTCTCACGGTATGTTGTGGTTTAAAACCTTATTCTTCAATTTGAGTTTTGTTCTTTGTCTTTAAATACCTACTTAATATGCTGGTGATTGAAATTGTGACACTTGTTATGACTTATTGTCTTTACAGGAGAATTCTGTTATAAGTTCAAATGCAAACTTGGGTTTATATGGTCAAGGACTGCTGCAGTTGACTGGTCAGGGTGATGCAATCAAAGGCCAACGACTTTCATTGTCTCTTTTTTATAACATAACTGTAAGCCATTGTTCTCATTTGTTATCAAAGATTTGTTGCCGCTAAGGCTTTGGCCTAATGGTAAGATGGTTGAGGGCACTAGTTTGAGTTCTCTCATGGTGGACGCAACACAAAATCCCCTCCCACAAATGTGGGTATATTAGTGGGAGTAAATATATCTCCTTAGGTATGGGGTAGAGGGCCTTCCTCTTATTGGTGTAGATTTCCAAGCTATGCTTGATAGACCTACTATATGTGTATGAAATTCATATTCCTAGAAGACCCCAGATTGTAAAATTTGTAGATTGTAACAAATTGAAAAAAAGATTTTTTAAAAGTTGGCTAGTGCTGCAGTTTTGTTGGACACGTCTGAGATTGGTGAGAAAATGCTTTATGTCATTTATTTCTACATACGTTTATTGCTAATAGTAATGTTGCAATAGTTGCCTCTGCCCTTCCCATGAGCTTGTTTCTCTAACTGTTCAAAGGGAAGTAATGTTGCTTAGTTGCCTATGACCTTTCTAATTATGAGTTTCTCTGTTTCCTGTGAACAAAAAGAAGAAAGAGGAGAAGAAAGGTTCTTTTTTTTTTTTCGGTTGTCGCTGGTAATGCTGTCTCGTTCATATAGAATTATTACGTTTCTGGGTCCTGCTTGGGGGTAACTGTTACGCTACTCCTTGCACAAACAGGTTGGGACAGGTTCTCTACTGCAAGCTCCATTGGATGATGATGCTAGTAAAAATGTGTAAGTACGGAATTTTTGTTTAGTTTGTGGGTTTTACAGTTTTTTTGGGTCATTTTGACAGAGTGCATTGGCATAAACTCCAATTCCTTTTTTTTTTTTTTTCTCTCTCTCTCTTTTTTTAGGGTTATAGAATCACTCTGTAAGAGACAGACATGCCCAATAGATCTGATAACTCCTCCAGATGATTGCCATGTTAATTACACACTGTCCTTTTCACTTCAAGTAAGTTTCGCTTATACTCAGCAGCATCTGTTATAGACAAAGGCATGTTCATTTTTATGACAAATTTTGGGGGATGTTTCAACATGTCTACTTTTGACCTGTAAGAAATGTCATAACCAGAAAGCGTATTAGTTGGAAAACTATATTCTGATGTTAATCTTCTTCCTGTTATGCATATATGAAGTACTAAGGTATTGAAAGTGATTGAAATTTTTGTCCAAATGGCAGAACTATGGAGTTGATGAGAAAAGACTATTTTGCATTGCAACACCTAGTGGAGAAATTCAGAGTTACAATAAGACTTATTATCTTGTGCAATGTATCTATTTTAACGATTGGTTTTGTGTGGTGTTCCATAGATCTGCCGTGTTGAGGACATTGTTGTAAGTGGCCTTATCAAGGGAAGCATTGTTCACATCCAGAGGGCAAGAACTATCATTGTAGATACTAATGGCATGATTATTGCATCAGAATTGGGTAAGAGGGAGTATTCCTAGCATCAATATCTTCAGGATATCCTATTCTTCAACTTTTTATTTTTTATGCTTCTAACCATAAGGAGAAGATATTGTCAGGTTGCAGTGAAGGTATGGGAAAGGGTATTTATTCCCATGGAGCGGGTAGTGGAGCCGGCCATGGGGGAAGAGGGGGATCGGGATTTTTCAATGGGAGGTTAATTAATGGTGGTCATAAATACGGGAATCCAGATCTTCCCTGCGAGTTGGGAAGTGGTGCTGAGGGCCCCAATGAGTCGTACGCACCTGTGATTGGAGGTGGAATGATTGGTATGTATTTGATATTTCTACGAATGATAAGTTTCAGAGAATACTTTCTTTTTCTGTTTCTGTTATGTCAAGTTTCTAAATTCTAGTACTTCTGAAATCGCAAAATTGTGGTCGCAAATTGGCTATCATATGGTATGCTTTTCATGCTGCAATTCCCTGGCATTATATGTGGATCATATTGCTGATTTATTTTTCTCTTTTACTAGTTATTGGCTCCATTCAGTGGCCACTTTTGAGGCTTGATATCTATGGATCTTTGAAAGCGGATGGTCAGACTGTTAGTAAAAAAACAATAAATGGTAACAGTTCTCTGATTGGAGGACTTGGAGGAGGTTCTGGTGGGACTATCCTTCTTTTCCTGCAAGAGCTTACTCTAGAGGAGAACTCATCTGTATCTGTTGTTGGGGGCAGTGGTGGTCCTCCTGGCGGTGGTGGGGGTGGAGGTGGGAGAGTTCATTTTCATTGGTCTAAGATTGATAGTGGGGTTGAATATGTTCCAGTTGCAACTATAAGTGGTTCCATTAACAGCAGGTCTGTCTTATTGTTAATGAGCTATAACACACTCAGTGTCCGTCATTTCTCCTTGTAAATCCTTTTATTAGGTCTGTAGGTGTGGTCATCTTTGGTTTTAACCCTTGCATGTTATACATCAGAATAAGAAATCTTAAGTAATATAAATATTGAATTTCTCATAAGAGAAAATCTGTTTGATAGCGTATCACTTCATCTATGCTTTCAACAGTGGAGGTGCTGCAGACAATACTGGTCTTTTTGGGGAAGTGGGCACAGTTACTGGAAAAAAATGCCCCAAGGGTCTCTATGGTACATTCTGCAAGGTATGACTATTTTGGTTTCTGTGTTTCTGTATTCTTTTTGTATATGTTTCCGTTTTTCTTCTTCAAAAAGAAAATTAGTGTTTTTATCTTGTTTCTACTAAAACTCTTGGGCATTAAGGTAAAGTGTCTTGACATAATTACAGTTTTTACAATTTGCATGTACCTACTGAAATCTTCCAAAGATTCTTGAGAATAGCATTGTTTATCTTATGTGGTGCTTCTAAAGCTGTCTCAAAATTTTCCTCCATGACCACTTTTAGAAGGTGTATTCAGTGTAGTGGTATGGTGACATATCTACAGATTAAGACATCAGTGTTTGGCATATGGATTCCCTCCCTCCTTCCTCTTTTCTTCTAAGCAAAAGTTATATTGATTAACAAAATAGAGTTGGCTTCTACTGTATTCATGGCTTAAACACACATCATAAAGAAAAGTAATAATTTCTTGAATTTTTTTCAATGTATATTTACAGGAATGTCCTATTGGCACTTACAAAGATATGGAAGGTTCTGATGAAAGTCTTTGCACACCTTGCTCTATTGAACTTCTTCCTCGACGGGCAAACTTCATATATGTACGAGGTAGTTTTTGGTCTATGCTGTTAGAGATGCTAGAGAGTCTCTCTTTCTATCTATAACATTTTCTCTCTTCAATAGTTTCATGCTGTTAACTCACATAAAAGGTAATCTTTTTCAGGAGGGGTTAGTCAGCCATTCTGTCCCTATGAATGCATATCTGACAAGTACAGGATGCCAAATTGCTACACACCTCTTGAAGAATTGATGTATACTTTTGGAGGACCATGGCCTTTTGTGCTTCTTCTGTCATGCATTTTGGTGCTTCTTGCTCTATTGTTAAGTACTTTGAGAATCAAACTGGTTGGATCAAGTCCTTATAGAGAACATTCAATAGAGCACCGCAGTCATCACCATTTCCCATATCTACTTTCCCTATCAGAGGTACAATATTGACAACTGTTCCTTTGTTTAATTTATGATGTCTGCTGAGTTCGAAATTTCGGCATCTCATGCCACTTTTGTGCATTACATTTATTTTAAACTAGGTACGAGGAACACGAGCTGAAGAAACTCAAAGCCATGTCCACAGAATGTACTTTATGGGTCCCAATACTTTTAGAGAGCCCTGGAATCTTCCTTACTCGCCACCCAATGCAATTATCGAGATTGTGTAAGAAAAGAGTTTAACTTGGAAGAGCCTCCTATGATGGTTGCAACTTGATGCTAATGTAGTATAGAGATACTTCTGGGCTAATCTTACATCTTGATAAAAATATGGTTTCACTCTTATCTTTGAAAACATCACCTTTTTACTCAAACCTGTGGAGCTGGTAAGCCTGGCCAATTTTAAGAAACTTTTCCACCTGTTGGCAATTATCTTACTGGATTAGTTATTGGCCGATAGTACACTTCTTTGTGCAGATTTCTGAAGCCTATATCATTGGAAGTGCAATATTATGTTAGCATCCACTTATTCTATTTTCCGATTCATGATATTTATTATGATGTGCAATTATATTTGACCTGCAGGTATGAAGATGCTTTTAACAGATTTATTGACGAGATCAACTCTGTTGCTGCATATGATTGGTGGGAGGGGTCAATCCATAGTATACTTACAGTGCTTGCATATCCTTGTGCCTGGTCCTGGAAACAATGGCGCCGCAGAAATAAAATTCATCGTCTTCAGGAATATGTCAAGTCTGAATATGATCATTCATGTCTCCGGTCTTGCAGATCCCGAGCGCTATACAAAGGGATGAAAGTATGACTTTTCACCATTATTTTTATTGAACAATTTTCTTCAAGTATATTTGCAGTGAATTTTAGAGACTTTTACTACCGCCGACTCCAATCAGGCTTCTGAGGATAAATCTGACTTCTCATGTTTCTGATTTTAGTGGTCTTACCTTCCTATTTCCTTGACATCTAGAAACCATTTTGTGGAACTCATAATGTAAAAAGTTGGGATAGAGAATAGGGATTTCACTAGCTTGTTCAGCTAGGCATCTGGAAGATACACGGCAATGTTAGCCAGCCAAATGCCAGGCTATATTGGGATGTGTCCAATAAGTAAAATAAAATACAGTGGAGTTCAGTTCATTTAATCCCTTTATATGCTACATCCAGTCAGTTCCATTATCTTTTATTAAGATCATGAGTGGTCCATTGTATTTAGGCTATGTTGTACAACCAAATTGAGTTTGATGGTGGATGTATGGAACAGGCATTTTCTTGATGCTTGACATAATCTGCTATGACATGGCAGTTAAGCTTCCGACAATTTATTTGTCACAAGTCATTCATCTTTATGTGGCCAAATATTTTTCAGTAGGTTTGCCTCAGAGTGGCAATGATTATTCTAGCTTTTGTGTTGACAAGATTTTTACACCCAGTTGCACACAAGATGAGTTGGAGCAGTCACGTCACTTCCCGAACTTAATGTGCAAGTTGTCTCTATTCTTTTCATTCAATACAAAACTGAGAAAAATAAAATTTAAGCATATTTAATCATCTGATCATGCTGTGTCCCCTGAATGTTTACCAAGGGAGTCATCCCCCTTAGCTGGGAGGTAAACAAACTGGAGCAAGTATATTCTTCAAGGGTATTATGACCTCTTATAAGTGTTAGATGATGTACAACTTTTTCTTTATCTTTTATGATGGCAATTCATGCAGGTTGGAGCTACACCGGACTTGATGGTTGCATACATTGACTTTTTCCTTGGTGGTGATGAGAAGCGTTTGGACATGGTATCAATTATACAGAAGAGGTTTCCCATGTGCATTATATTTGGTGGGAATGGAAGCTATATGTCACCTTATAATCTTCACAATGATGCAATGATGACAAATCTTCTTGGCCAGGTCTCTAAGCAGTCCATTATATTTCGCAGTTTCTTTATTGTTGTTGATTTTGATATCTAAGTGAGAAAAATATGTCGTCTTATTTTCAGCATGTCCCAGCAACTGTTTGGAGTCGTTTGGTGGATGGTCTAAATGCTCAGTTGAGAACTGTGAGGCAAGGTTCTATACGGTCTGTGTTGGTTCCTGTTATTGATTGGATTAATAGTCATGGGAATCCCCAACTTGAGTTTCATGGTGTTAAAATTGAGCTGGGATGGTTTCAACCGACTGCCTCTGGTTACTATCAGCTTGGTATCCTGATAGTGGTGGGTGATTATTCTCTTCAGGGTATGCAGCACCCTGATTTGTTGGATAACAGTATTGATTATCCAAGGTAATCATGAATAGTAAGTCAGACATCAGTTTGTTTTGTCCAATTCTGTGCTTATTTTTGACACCCAGATTATACTGACTTGGTTGTTTATTGATAAAAATTCTAGGAAAATTGCTGCATGTTCAGACAAGAGCCGTAAGCAGCAGCAAAGTTGGCTGTATACAAATCAATCATTGTCTCTTAAGAAGATAACTGGAGGAATTAACGGAGGCCTTATAAATCACACGACTGTGAAGTATTTAGAATTTAAAAGGGACTTCCTCTTTCCGGTTTCTCTATTATTGCACAATACTAGACCCGTTGGTTGTCAGGTACATAAATGATCTCAGATTTTTCATGTGAATAGTGGGCTGAGAATACAATGTTATTGTTTATCATCCAACACTTGAAATTCTGTGTTTCAGGACACAATTCAACTTCTGATTACAATCATGCTTTTGGCGGATCTGTCCATTACCCTCCTTACTTTACTGGAGTTCTACTGGATTTCTATTGGGGCATTCCTTGCTGTCTTACTTGTTCTTCCTCTATCCCTGCTGTCTCCCTTCCCTGCTGGATTAAATGCTTTATTTAGTAAAGAACCTAGAAGATCTTCACTCACTCGTATATACGCATTGTGGAATGCTACATCTTTATCCAATATTGTAAGCTATACTATTATTGCTTCGGTACCTTTCGCTATAACTACATTTTTCATCCCATGATTGAAATATTTTGATCAGTTTCTCATCTTAACCGACCTTAAAAAATCATATTTATTCATTTCTGATATTTTATGCGATTATATTTGTCCCTTGCAGGTTGTGGCTTTCATTTCTGGTATTTGTCACTATGGTTTTTGGTTTGCTCGGCCCTCTGAGAAGGCAAATACATGGTTCACAAGAAGGTAATGCTTTCAACTTGTTCCCATTCCTTCACTGTCACAGCAGTTATCTAAAACAGATTTTAGAAAGCAATTGAATCTTCGCAGGGAGGGTGATAACTGGTGGCTTCTACCAACAATACTTGTTATATTCAAATCAATACAAGCACGTTTTGTTGACTGGCACATAGCCAATCTGGAAATTGGAGATTATTCCCTGTTCTGCCCGGATCCAGACACCTTCTGGGCTCATGAGCCTAGCTCGTGATGCGCTGAAAAGTAACAATGATTTTCTGCTTCTGTAATTATCAAGCTAGACGTGACAAGGAAGAGGCTTTCTGCCCCGTTGGCGCTTTTCCGTGTGAATATGTCCAAAGTTGTACAAAGCATTTGGGTATAGCCTTATAGGTGTGCAGTTTTCCAACTTCGTAAGTACGGTGCTAAAGTACTTGTCGATAGAAAATTATGTGAAAGATAAGAGAGAAGATTTGTTAGTTCGTTATTTACACAACAATTCTTCAGATTATTCTTTAACAATATCAAAAAAAAAATTGTAGACGGCCAGTTGTCCCGTCTTACTTGTTTCAAACTCTATTCGGTGTTGAGGGAGTGGCGTAACCAGGATTTTCAGTTCAACTGGGGCCATAAATTGTAAAGAAATTGTTGATTTCATTGGGCGACAGCATGAAATTTATAAAATTGAAGAGGCGACAGTGAGGGTCATAATGAGGAAATGGTAAATTTTGCCACCCTATAATGCAATATACATAAGAACTGAGGGGTTCAACCATAAAAATATTTTAAATTTATATTAAACAAATAATTAGTCTAATTTTGTAAACTTATAATTATTGAATCAATTATATTTGATTGAGTGCATTTTGATTTATTTTTATAAATAATTAAATTGCAGGCCGTTGAGAGCCCGCCGTCTGTCGTCATCTAATGATTTTCGTTGAGATCATAAATGGTAACATTGAAAACCTCATTCTCAGATTTATGCAACCATCCAAAATGGTGATTAAAGTTTCGGCTAATTCATAATGTTGCAATCACATAGCCATATGTGGTGATGTACCACCACCGAGAGTCCCCGCCTAATAATTTTTGTTGAGGGTATAAATCATTATGTTAGAAATTATTCATTATTGACTTCTTAAAAAATAAAATAAAATATTATTTTTCCGTTCGGCGTAGCTCCAAAGGTCGTGAATAGTATTGTGACACCTATCACTTGAGTTCAAGTTATAATAGGAGTAAATGTTGGTGTTTAAGATTTCTCATCCCCATTCAAATTACACCATAAAAAATGAATAAAATATTAGTTAAAAGATTAAAGAAAGAAACTAGAAAATAAGTTAACATTGTCAAAAATTGGAAAATTTGATAAATTTATAGATGGGTTGAAAAAATATATCTTTGAATTGAATATTAAACTAAAGAAGAGAAATTTTTTTAATTACTTATGGGTAAAAATAAATTGCAAAAATTATAATAAATTTGTAGGATTTTTAAAGGTATGGTGACTGGTGAGTGATTGACCATCTACAATGAAAGTTAGTACTTATGATGCATAAAAATTATTACTGGGGATATACCAATTAATTTAAAAATATTTTTCAACTTCTATTACAATTTAGTACTTATAACTTACATATTAAGTCTTTTTTTCCCGAGCCCATGCCTGTCCTGTCTCCATTACTCTCTAGCCCTGGTTGAGGTCATTAACGGTAATGATGAAATTATCGTCACTAGAGCTTAGGGATGGCAATTTAGCCCGACCCTATTGTTAGCCCGATTAACCCGACCCTAATTTTTAGGGCTTTTGGCCCGAATTTTCGAATTTAGGGTCGGGTTATGGTCAAATTTTTTAAGCCCGAATAAATTTCGGGTCGGGTCGGGCTTGAAGTCGACCCAACCCGACCCGACCCGATTTAAAAAAAAAAAAAAACTCACACACGCACACATGACACATCGCACATTCGCACTACACACACAACACATATCACATATGACAACGCACGCACGCACACACATATCACAAGCACAAACAGTCAAACACAAGTTAGCGTTCCAGATCTAGAATTCCAGTTCCAGGCTTCCAAGTTCCAACAATCCAGCTTCTTTACTCACTCGGCCGATCGTGACGATCCGACCGTCTATCGACAATCCGATCGTGACGATCCACGCCGCCACCAATTAACCATTTTTTCGCCGTCGCTTGCCCCAAGCCCCCCCCCCCCAGCGCCAAGCGAAATTCCGCCCTCGCGTGATCGAACGTCCAGCCTGCCCGCGTCGCCCTGGCCCCCTCGGCGCCTAACGCGCAATTAGCTTTGGTAATTTTAATTTCATAAATATTTTATTAATGTTTTTCATTTAAGCTTATAGTTGAATCTACAATTTTAGCTAAATATATTCTTGTTAATTAATTAATTATGTAGTTGCTGTAAATATTATTTTGTACATTTGTACTACATATAAGTTATATAACTGATATATGGCGATAATATATAGGGTTTTTTTAATTATTATGTTATAATTGTAAATTAAGTTTAGTTAGATGGTAAGTTTATAATTTCTTAAATATTAATTAATTTTTTTCATTTAAGCTTATAAATTTATTTATAATTTTAGCTCATTATATTCATAATGATTATGTAGTTACTATAAATATTATATTTTAGCTAAATATAGCCTTATATAAGATTGTAAATATTAATTATTATGTTGTAATTGTAAATTAAGTTTAATCATATTTTGAGTTTATAAATTAACGTCAAATTTATAAGTTCAATCATATTTTAAGTCTATAAATTAATTGCAACTTGTTACTCATTTAATTTACGTCATTATGTCAAATTCACGTGAGGATTCTCATGTTGGCGAAGAGAATAGAAATCATGACATTTCTTTTGAAGGGGTCCAAGAAGTTGAAGGAGTTGAAGAGGCATCCCATGGTGATGATGGGGTACAACAAAGTAGTAATAAAAAAAAGCGAGGTGTGCGAGAACCTTCTCATGTTTGGGGACACTTCACCAAGGTAACTATTAATGGTGAATTGAAGGCGAAATGTAATCATTGTCAAGCTAAGTTGGTAGCAGCTGGTCATAATGGAACCTCACATTTGGATAGACATTTGAAAAAATCATGTAAGGCAAAGGGTGTTCCCTCAGTTCTTGATAGCTTACAAAAAACTCTTAGCGTGACGAGGAAAGATGATGGAACAAGTTGTATTGAGACGAGAGAATTTGATCCAATTGTTGCTCGGCAAAAGATAGCAACCTTGGTTGTAAAGCATGAGCTACCACTTAATTTTGTGGAATATGAGGCATTTAGAGATTTGATGTCTTATGCCAACCCTTTGGTGAAGAATTTGAGTAGAAACACTTTAAAGAGTGAGATTCTTAAATTGTATGAAGCTGAAAAGGCAAAAGCGATGGCTTTGTTGGAGAATAATGATAGTAGAGTGGCAATTGCTACAGACATGTGGACTGCGAGTAATCAAAAGAAGGGGTATATGGTTGTTACGAGACATTTTGTGGACAAGTCTTGACGGTTACAAAGTCGAATTCTAAGGTACTTTTCTTATTAATTGATATTTATTTTAAATCAATTTATTTAATTCTAAAATTTAGATTTTTGGTGATGAATATGTTTATTTATTTGCATTATGTTTACTTATTTCTAATTCAATTTAATTAATTCTAAAATTTAGTTTTTTGGTAATGAATAGGTTTATATATTTGCCGACTCCACATACCGCTGAATTTCTTTCTGAAGCATTTTTTAAATGTATGTTGGATTGGAATGTAGATAGAAGGATATCGGTTGTAACTTTAGATAATTGTTCCACCAATGATGCTATGGTTGATAGGTTGATGGGATTGATTCCGGTTGATTCTAGTTGATTCTATGTTAATGGGTGGGGATTTTTTTCATATGAGGTGTGTGGCTCATATTTTAAACCTAATTGTGAAGGACGGGATGAAAGTGATTGATGAGTGGATTAAAAAGATTAGGGATAGTGTGGCTTATTGGATGGGTACACCAAAGAGGGTAGAAACTTTTGAGATGGCTGCGCTGCAATTACAAGTTAAATGTGAGAAAAAGTTGGTACTTGATTGTGTAACTAGATGGAATTCTACATATATTATGCTTGATGTTGCTGTAAAATATAGAACAGTTTTTTCTAGATTACAGCAGCGCGACAAACACTACACCTCTTTGCCAACAGATGAGGAATGGGAGATGGCTGAAAAAATGTTGGAATATTTGCTGCCGTTTTACTCAATAACGGAGTTATTTTCAGGTACACAATATCCCACATCTAATCTTTTTTTTCCAATGGTATGTGAAATGAGGATTAATTTGGATCGATGGGAATTTTCTGATATGCCTGTGATTAGAAAAATGGCTGGTCAAATGATTATGAAATTTGATAAATATTGGGCCCAAATTCATGGGATTTTGGTGATGGCGGTTATTCTTGATCCTAGATTTAAGATGCAATTGGTTAATTATTATTTTCCACAACTTTATGGTGAGGGTGCTGGAAATGAGATTCAAAGGATACGCAATTTAAATAAAGATTTGGTTAAGTTTTATGAAGGTAAAAATGAGAATGTGGGTGATGCGATTGTTGGTGAATCTTTTTCGGTCGATGTTCGTTTTAATTTTAATGTAGGAACTTGCAGTAAATTTTTTGATATAGGTAAGTTTGAGGCATTTGCAAGCCAAAATAGTGAGATCATAGTATCAAAGTCCGACCTTGAGAGGTATTTAGAAGAGCCTTTAATCAAATCCACTCCAGACTTTGATATTTTGAATTGGTGGAAGAACCAAAGCAAATACCCTATTTTTGCTCAAATGGCCAAGGATATTTTAGCCGTTCCCGTGACAACTGTTGCCTCTGAATCCGCGTTTAGCACTGGAGGTAGAGTCTTGACTCCACATCGGAGTAGACTTCATCCTACGACATTGGAAGCTCTTATGTGCACTCAACATTGGCTATGGGCAAACTCCAAAGGTATGAATACAAATAATGTACAAAATATTTAAATAATTGGTTTAGTAATAATTTTATAAACTTATATTATTTTCTCACTTTCTTTTTCTTTTTTTGCATAGGTAAAATTCTTGAAAGTGAAATTTTTAGCGGAGAGGAATTTGTGGATGAAGATGAAAGTAGCCCTCAAGTGTTGGAGTAATTCGTTTTTTGAAAAAAAAATGTTCGGTTGTGGAATTGAAATTATGAGTTTCTATTTGCATAAGACTTTTTTTTTTATGTTGGGGTCTGGAACTAAATTGTATGTTTTTTTTTTTTTATAAGACATGAAGTTTTTATTTTTTATTTTTTATGTTGGGTTGTTGAATTGAATTGAATTGTGTGTTTTCATGTTGGATTTTAGAATTGATTTGTGGGTGGGATTGAAATAGTTATAGATTGTGTTTGAAATGGTTGTGGAATAATTGGTTGAAATGGTTGTGAAAATTGAAATTGAATTGTGTTTGAAATGGTTGTGGAATTAGTTGAAATGGTTGTAGATTGTGTTTGAAATGGTTGTGGAATAATTGATTGAAATGGTTGCGAAAGTTGAAATTGAATTGTGTTTGAAATGATTGTGAAATTAATTGAAATGAACTTGAACTTTAAATAGTTTTTTCAACTCATTGATTTTTGGAGCTCATATTGGTGCAAGGAAATCGAAAGAAATTTATGCTTAGCCAAATTCTGATATTTGATATATGTTATACATTCTAAAGTTTCTTGAGTTTGTTTTCAGATGAATATATGATCAATTTCTGATTGTCATTTGTCATTTGCTATATGGCTGATTTAACTGCTGAATATAGAGTTTCTGATTGTCATTTGTCAATTTGGTGTTAAAAGCTTGAAAAGGCCCTCTTTTTTTTTTTTTTTTGGTTAGTGTAGAAGTTTCTTTCTTTATATTCGGTCTGTTGATTTCTTGTGTGTAGTCATGGGAACTGGGAATTTGATTCATCTCATCGGCTTCTTTTTGGTATCCCTTATCCTTATTTCTAAAACTTGTATGGCTAGTATTCAAAGCATAGGCAACATACTTCCAGGGTTTCAAGGTGCTCAAATGACTTTTATTGATAATAATGGTTTGTTTCTGTTATCAAACAACTCAGATTTTGCTTTTGGCTTCCAAACGACTGAAAATGATGTGACTTGATTTTTTGACTTTCGTAAATCTTACATTTTAACATGGCAAATTTAACAATAAGTTCAATCTTGCATTTACTTTGGAGTAGAGTCGGGTTAGGCCCGACCCTACGTTGGCCCGATTCGGGTCGAGTCAGGCCCGACCCGACATTTTGCCATCCCTACTAGAGCTACGCAATTATTGAAAAAAGATGACTAGTGTGTTGGGTAAATCAATGCTGCAATCAAATGTCTAACCCTTTTTTTTTTATGATTTAAACTCCTTCTTTTTTATAACTTTTTAAATAAAGTTTATTTAATTAAAATTTTTATTAGTAAAATTTTTATTTAAAAAAAAATTAATTATTCAATTATCAATGAAAAATTTTATTACAAATTATATAATCATTTTAATAGATAGATTTTTTTTAAAGTTTTGTTATAACATTGGTTTTTTCAAAGTCTTTGGTTGTAAATGTTTTATTTTGAACACAAAAGATAATCTTGGTAAATTTGATCCAAAATCCGATATTGGTATTTTTCTTGGGTATTCAAACTCAAGCAAAGCTTATAGAGTTTATAATAAAAGAACTTTGGTTGTGGAAGAATCTATGCATGTTTCTTTTGATGAGTCTAACCCCTCCTCTAGGGAGAAATGAGTTGTTAATGATGATGCAGATGAAAAGTTACAAGAAGTATCATCAAAGGATAAACAAGAGAATGCATCACAAGAAAATCAAGAGGATGATGAAGAAGAGCAAAGAAATATGGAGCAGCAAGAATGTATTATTCAAACACTCCCCAAGTAGTGAAGGTATGTTTCTTCTCACCCTTCGGAAAATAATAAAATAAGATTGTTAGATAGGTAAAAAATATTTTAAATGTTTTAATATTTAAAAACAAACTTTTCAACCTTCTCTCAAAAGTTTAAAATTTGAGTTTATTCAATCTTAAAAAACTCTACTTAAAAAAAATAAAAATAAACAAAAAAAAAAAAATTTGATAAGAGCTTATGGCATTAAATAAACACTTATTATCATTAGGTAATTCATGCCCAACAAGAGCTTACCCCACTACAGATTATTGTGTAATGTTTTTTGTTAAGTTCATAAATGGTAGTGTTAAAATTCTCGTTGCTAGATCGATGCAAATTTAACGATGAAGACAGTGGCAGGATTAAGTCAGAAGGATTCCAATAGTACCATCTATCACCTCAATAGAAAATAAATAATGACAGCACTGGTGGTTTGCGATGGCCAAAGAAGTCATTTTTCTTTATTTTGTTTGAATAAAAATAATTATACTCTGATTTAATATAATGTCGTGAAAATTTTATATATATAAAAAAAGATGAAGAAGAAGAAGAAGAAGAGAAATTCAATAGAATGAGATACCATTACAAAGAATATGCTTCAATCTTTGTCTTGAGAGTTGAATACTAATCGAATCAGCGATTTACCAGAAAACAATTACAATAGGACACGCACAATCTTTCTCTTATTGTTTTCACTAGTAAAACGCTAACCGGCCAGAATTCATCTCAAATTCCAGTTAATCAAATCACTGACTGACTGACGAAAAGCCAAATTTCAACCCTACAAATACAAGACTTTTTTTTACCCCCTCGTTATCCTGCGTGAATCTCATGTTAGGTGCACTAGTTTATATAGTGTCTTATAGAATGCTTAATGAATGTTGATGGTGTGCACAAAATCTGGTCTTACATGGTAATCTGGCTATTCATGGTAACTCAATGAATGATATTTCCAATCTTCAGATCTTTTTATATGTTATGTATTTAAATATCATATCAATCAACCACTCTTTGGTCCAATGATTGACATCAAATATGAGATATTTAGTTATTTTTGGGTGGAGTTAGAGAATCTATGTTAGTTTTTTTAGGAAAATCTATCTTACTCATTTTCGGCTAATAAAAATTTATCTTTTCTTTTCAATTTATTCTTTTAAGATGGATTTTCCCAAATTCACACTTTAATATAATTTTATAAAAATTTTAGGCTAATCAAAATACATTATAGTTATGATATTGCTAAATTAAAAAAGTTAAAATATTTAGTTTTTTTTTTTTATATTGAACTATCAATTTATAAATCAATAATAGTTTATTGACGTACCAAACGTGCTTACACAGTTGAGACTTGGAATATAAAGTATCTATTTTAATAATTATTCTTATTAATTGTCATGTGTTAGGTGTTTGTGATTTTATTTTTCACCATTAATGAAATATGTTTTATATTATCGAAATTTTGAGGATAACATTAATTAATAAATCAATATTAGTTTATTGACGTACCAAAAGTGTATATATGGCTGAGACTTGGAATGTAAAGTACCTATTTTAATAATTATTCTTATTAATTGTCATGTATCCCGTGTTTGTGATTTTACCTGTCATCATTAATGAGGTATGTCCTACATTATCGAAATTTTGAGGGTAACATTATTCTTGCAAGAATGAGTTATGTTAAAAATCATAACACTTGTGGCCTTTTGGAGAGTGGGCCCAGGCCCAGCCAACACCTAGACCGGGGTAAATTTGGCTCGCGTCACCTGAGTTCGAGTTAGGCCTGGGCTTCCATAAAGCTTCGACAAAAATTACCGGCTTTTAAACAGTTAAAAAGCCCAAGGTCATGAAAGCAAAATCAAGTGGATATAAAAAATAAATACAAATGTGTATTTTACAGTTTACAATAATTATTATTTTTTTTCATACTTCTGTTATTGAAGTGATCACATTTTCTATCAAAATAAAAGACTATAACAAAAATTCACGCTCTAATATATTATCAGATAAATTATATTATATTAAAATATGTATTTTTTACATTTTTTAATTTATTCTCTCTCTCTCTATATATATATATAAAAGAAATTTAAAAGACAAAACAATAATAAAATTCTCTTAATTCAAAAAAAATAATAATAAAATTCTCTAATAATTACCAGTAGTCATTTTCGGACGCGGCCCTTCATTATTCCCCCAATCGAAAGGCAAAACCAAGCACTCCCAAAAGCTAATCAACGCTCTCGCCGAAAATGTTCCGGCAAGCTTCACGCCTCTTGGCTCGAGCCAGCGTGGTGACAAGGTCTCGCGCCTTCTCATCGGAGGTCCCAGCCACGCCCGCCGTTGATTCGACTTTCGTTGAGTCATGGAAGAAAGTGATTCCAAACATGGAGCCGCCAAAGACTCCGTCGGCTTACATGACCCCTCGCCCACAAACCCCCACCTCAATCCCCACCAAGCTCACTGTCAACTTCGTCCTTCCCTACGCCTCTGAGCTCTCCGCTAAGGAGGTTTGCTAATAAAGCCCACTCTGTTGAGCTTCTTGTCTTTGGATTGCTTTTCTCTGTGATGACGTGATTGAGTTTGTTATTAGGTTTTTGACATCTGGGTTTTTCTTGGATCTGGTTTTAATATTGTGAATTGATTTTATTCTTTTTTTCCCCGGATTTATGGTATCTGGGGTTTTGTTTATTTTGGTTTCGCTTAAATTGTTAAGACAGTGCTGGTTGATCAGTTGCATTTTAGTCACTGATGTCTGTGAATCTGATTTATTGGATTTGTCGCTCCCGGGTTTCTTGATCAATTATCTTTGCATTACTGTTTAAGTCAACTGATACAGGTAATTTATTTTTTGTGGGTTTTTAAATAGTGTGAGAGCACAAAATAGTTATCATTTAGTAGGGGACTAACATTCATTGGTTCTCTGCTTAATGAGTTTTAGAGATATTGTTATGCATATATGGTTTGACTTGTAATTGAGTTCATTTTAGTGACATTGCTGCTATTTCTCTGAGTTTCACACCTATAAAGTCAGTGCTTGTGGATTTTGATCGACAGTTCTAGCTTTGTTATAACTGGTGTCTTCAACCTGACAAGGCCCTGCATGTGCAGTGGGATGGTGGGCTATATCCCTTAGTAATGTCTAGACTAGAAGAATTTAATTCCTCAGAATAAATTTATCTGTGTTTTCTTTGGCGATTTTTGTGTCCCTTTTGGAAATTTTTCCTGAGAGTGATGCGGAGTGACTGGATGGAAAAGAAAGGGAGATGAAAGGAAAGGCAGTATGAAAATTGCTTTCTTTTGTTTGGAAAGAGAATACAGGAGAAAGAAGAGGGGATTGGAGGAAGCACCATAGTCTTCTGCTTCTGACTTTTTATTAAAGATGCTTGTATAATTCATTTTATTTTTATCACTTTTGATGAGTTATTGGAAAAGTCCACTTTAGTTGCTGGAGCTGGTGGAGAAAAAGAGGGCAAAGGATGGCTCCTAGCCAAGCCCTAATATAGTTCACTTCTGCTAGTGAAACATCTACTCTGTTATTGTAGCAAGACCTTCAAAGTTTGAGGGGAAATTTTCATTAAGCCTAGGATGCTGTCTATATCACAATCCCCATTTCAGCTCCCCCCTCTTTTCTTCCCTTTTTCCTTCGTTGGATGAATCCAGTTTGATCCAGTGTAACTTCTGAAGTTGTCAATTGTGGTAGCTTGGATTTTTAGGAACTAAGAATGGTTGGTTGGTTCCCAACATCAGAACAATGCAGGTTAACACCTCCGCAAAGCTGCGGTGATTTCTAGGCCCTTGTTTTCTCTAACAAGTTATCAATCTGTAATGTGCCTGATTTTATTGACAGATTGATAGGGTTACTTTATCCACTACGTTTATCATCATCATGAAGGATCATTACATTGTTAATGACTTTGGTGGTCAAGATTGAGCCTTGAGCTTGTTACATTATCTATTTCATTTTCCAGAGTTCTGTTCATGTAGCACCCTTCCATATGTTTATTATTCTTTTGGGAAATATATTTAGTTATACTGTCCATATTGTGTCTCAGGTCGATATGGTTATAGTTCCAGCATCAACTGGGCAAATGGGTGTTCTACCTGGACATGTACCTACAATTGCAGAACTAAAGCCTGGAGTCTTATCGGTTCATGATGGGAATGATACCAAGAAATACTTTGTTAGCAGTGGGTTTGCATTTATCCATGCAAACTCTGTTGCAGACATAATTGCAGTTGAGGCTGTGCCAATCGACCAAATTGACCCCAGCTTGGTCCAGAAGGGCCTTGCAGAGTTCAACCAGAAGCTCAGTTCAGCTACAACTGACCTGGAGAAAGCTGAAGCTCAGATAGGTGTTGATGTTCACAGTGCACTTAACTCTGCTCTCACAGGCTAAGTTTCTTCTACCTTCAATTTTTTCTCATTTTGCTCCCTATTTTTGAGTTTCATTGTGGTTTTCCATCCTCCATGTAATCAGCAAGTCATTAAGATTTGTCAAACATAATTTTACTGTTTCTCAGAGGCTTAAAATAAATTATGAGAACAAGGATCCCAATCTTGCTATTTTCTTAGAAATTGTTTGATGGTGGAGATTGCTCCATTTATTCTTTGGAGCAGCTGGAATAAGTTGTCGGTATTTGATCTGAATTTTTCTTTTCCTTCAACTTTTCAGTAGCATGGGAACAGTTTTGGAATTCTCGGTAAATATTACTGCAATTTTTTTCCTCCTTTTTTTAATTATATTCAGACGGTTTTCAATCGTACATCATGCAGGATGAAGTAAATGACAATTAAAAAATAATAACTAAACCTGCCGTTTAGTCTTTAATTGAAGACAGGTAAAAGAAACAAGGATTAGATTACTAAAATGGATGTTCCTATGTTGCAACTGTGGTGCCATCCCGCAGCTTTTAGAGTCCGTTTGGGAGAGCTGCGCTGCTCTCCCAAACGGGTGCTTAGTCTTATATAATGTATCCGTTGGATTGAAAAGCAAACGAATGCAGTGGAGATGCAAACGAATGCAGCGGAGATGGCTACGTATGTGTTAAGGCAAACTGAGAAAGTCAGTTAATGAAAAGGTGAATTTACCTGTAACAAAACCCATGGTGTGGGTTAATGACCTTTAGAACTTGACGATTTACAATGTAATGACAAAAAACAAGAACCAAAATATTGTTTTCTGAGAACATCCTTCTCAAAACTAATTTCCCCATAATCAAAGATCCTGTGTTTAGCAGAAAAGAACTAATAAAAAATGGGCCCCTTCACTTTCACTGCAGCTGGCAGTGCCTTCATTCTCACTGGTATCTGGGAATCAATTTGCTCATTAATGTCAACACAAGACCAAATTGTAGTCCCATCTTCACCTCTCACAGAAGCATCACCTGCGTCTAGAGCCAAGAAGAAACAAAAGCAAGTCTTCTTCTTCCTTAGTTTTGTGTTTGTTTTGGTTCTTTCCTTATTGGTCATATTGAATTCTTTGGTTGCTGTGTTCAAAGCGGTTGGTTTGAATGGGAAAGTTGGTTCTGTTCTTCAGTTACAAATTCTTGCTATTGCTTCTCTATTTCTCTATTTTTTCTTTATTCAGGTCTTGCGTTGTTTATGAATTTGAAGAATTCATTGTCTTTGCCACAAGTGGTTCTTGATTTGATTGTTCTCTTTGGATTTGTGGAAGAATTCAATAGATTGCGCTTAGCTGCGACAATAATAAATTCGCCATCGGTTGCCAAGAAGTGAGAGGCCATCTTCATGAATCATCGAAATTTAAATTTCCCATAGAAATTGCGATCCTTTTAGTTTCAATTTTCGTGTTTCTAGATTAATTTTCCAGTGAAATTAGTTAAACCCTATTCTTTTTTTGAGATGAAATCAATGAAAAAAGAAATTTCTGACAGACACGTGCTCAACAGTAATACATAACCAGCTTCAACAATTGACAATCAATACGTAAATTATCTAATAAGTAATTTAAATTGTTAGATTGAAGAGGTTTACATCCAACGGTTACATTATACAAGGACACAAGTTTATGGTATGGTATCATAGTTGCAACAGAAGAAGACCCTACTAAAATATACAAGTGAATATGTTAATTTCCAGGTTAACAATGTAATTGTATTTATAAGTTGAACAAGAATGCTCAGGACCAATCTCGCAAATCTCAACCAAGAGCGCGGAAATTTGACAATGGGGTTTTGTCGGGGCCCAAAAAGAAAAAAAAAAAAAGACAAGACACCCGGAAGGTCTCTGTATCCATGCTTGTTTGGTATTGTAATAACAATAATAAACATCATTGATTTACACACTTCTCACAGAAACAAAATAAGTAGAACAATCCGATATTCGTCTGCTCAATTAGATAACAGTTTATACACAACAACGGAGCAGTTATAACGGAACAATTGTTTGTATTTACACACGGAATCCACAAATAAAATTGAAAACAAGAAGATACTTTGGGAGGAAGACAGACGCCTTTTGTCAACAAATGCAGCTCCACTAAAATATTGAAAACACAAGATTTTCCGATCGGAACTTCAAGAGGAACATATTCGGCAAAGCCCCTTTGCATGAGCAATTAATCCAGCCCTTGCTTCTGCACCATTATCCAGAATCCATTCATCTCATTAACAATTTCTTTGATCTCCGATTGCACGAGGTAAGAGCTACCAGAAACAATACTGTGGGCCCAAAACAATGAGTGAAATGTGGTCACAAGCAAAACAATGGAATCACCAGTGATGTAGACGTGTGAGATTTAAATCCCTTTAGGGTTTGTCATAACTTCGAGTGTTGCCTCCAAGGGCAACCACCTTCAAATGCCTGCTCTAAAACATCTTCCATCCGCTTAGCCAGTATAATCTGTAAAAACAAAAGATAGTACAAAAACCTGAGACTAAAATTTCAAATTGACATCAAATACAGTATACAGCCAGAAAATCAAAGCCATCAGGAATTGGTTTGAAACTCCAATGTTTGTTTTCTTTCCTTTAAAATTTCTGCCACTTGAACCAAATTACTTGTTTGTCACTTCCCTTTGATAATGCTGGGGAAAACAATGATTGTGGACAGCCACATAGATGAAACTCTATATTGCAGCTCCATATATGGATAACCGGATGTAGATTTCAGTTCATTTGTACCCAAGGGAACATATACACATATACTCTATAAGATCAGACTTACCTCCAGACTGGCCAGCACAGTTGCTGGCACTTCAACCAGGTCTTTCAGATTTCTCTCCGGCAGAATAACTCTCTTAATACCATAACGATGAGCAGCCAATATCTGCATATTATGGATTCAAGAATATATCAGTTACACTGTTAAATCATACTACTATATATCTAAAATAAAACTGCATGCTATCACTGCTAAATTACAGGACCAAGGCTTGGTGGTCCTCAAATAGAACGGTTATAGTTAATATTTAAAACATCTAAAATTAATCCAGGTCATGTCAAACAATAATCATCATTTAAGATCATATAATCACCTAGGAGATACCACAAGATGCGCTCACACAAGTAGACCCAAATCACATATTTCCATATTCAAATGGTAAAAACTTTATAACAATCATAATGATGCAAACTACACATTCTTCTCATCTTACAAACCAATAAGAAGACAACTTATGAGTAGAACCATGCCTTATCCTTGACACCACCAACAGGTAACACAAGACCCCTCAGAGTCATCTCTCCAGTCATTGCTGTGTCTGCTCTTACTCTTTTCCGACTAAACAATGAAACCAGGGCTGTTACCAGAGTCACACCAGCAGAGGGCCCATCTTTGGGTATAGCCCCAGCAGGAAAATGTATATGAATATCCCTCCCTTGAAGGAGATTCATTCCATCCTCAGCCACCAGCTGCAGATCAGTTGCTCTAGCTCGTACCTGTAAATGAAGGGAAACCATTTAGCATTCGTTTTTGAACCTGAGGGGGGGAAAAAGGGGGGGAGAGACAGAGAGAGAGAGAGAGAGAGAGAGGTTTCCAAGTAGAAACTAAGATGATTTCCTGTGAATCTCTTTGCTTTGTTAAGTATTTCAAAATCAAACAGCAAGTGCAAAGCAAATAGATGCATGTGCAAGTACAAACCATGCACAAAATAAAAAAATTGACCACTGTCCATCTGTCAAACTCTCAAGTCAACCTGAAAAATGCAATGACTGCAAAATAAAGTTCATGTAGCTAAATGAAGAAGATATTATTTTTGTTCAATTCTGAACGGGACTCAAAATAGGCAAATAATAGAGAGCGAAAAAAATAGGTTCTCCTTATGAGGGATCAAATGCATACCTAAAGACAATATGACAAGAGTGTAAAATTTCTTCAGATGAAACATGACTGAGAGAATATGCTGAGAAGTCAGATAGAGACAGCTAATTTCAAACTGGTTTAATCAAACATCTTGCATGAATTTTCACTATATTAACCCCTTAGAAGAATATGCAGATTTAAATTGTTACACACACAGGTTTGACGACTCCAGAATGCATGAACAAGGAATCAAAAACAACTCAAACAGCAAGGTTAAATGGCCTGGCACCAATAGTAATGGCTGTACCTCCACAAAAGGCAGGAACAAAAAACTATGTAGCAACCTAGATAAATATATTACCCATGTCAGTGCTATTTGTGCTGATTCTTTAATTACATCACCAAGTTGTCCAGTAAGATGTAATTCACCCTTTCCCCTCATTGCTGTAGCCTCTACAAACTGGACCTCCCCCCCAAAAGTTGTCCAGACAAGCCCAACAGATATTCCAGGAGCTGCCACCCGTTCAGCAGCTTCTCTGTCATCAAATCTTGGAGGCTGCATTACGGAAGAGAAAACAAACACCTTCAGCAGAGGAAGTCATTGTGATTACTAAATCCAGAAATTGTAAATGGCAAAACCAATTTATCCTTATTCTATCTTTACTTCAGCAATAAAACAGACCCATATTTGTTCTAATTGCTAAGCAGATGTGAACCACACCAGAAGTTGTGAAGCTGTACTTAAAATGTTTAAGAAATTTCAAAAATCAAGCATGAGAAGGAAAAATGAAAAAAAAAATGAAGAATTATTACCCCCAACACTTTTTCCAGCATAGCCTCATCCACAACCAAAGGTGAAGTGATCCTGAATGTGTTGGATACCTCATGAGTACTTTCACCCATGGGAATGACTTCCATTTCAACTTCTCCTCCATCAGCTAGCCGGTTGTCCAATAATGGTGAACCAAGCTGGTGAACATCTTTCCTTGAAGGCAGAGCTTGCTCTTGCTCTTGCTCTGCAACTTTAACTGCTGCTGCACGAGCTAGCGCAGCCAAGTTCCTCTCAAGATTCCGAACGCCAGCCTCCCTTGTATACCTCTGAATGACAAGTTTCACCATAGCCTACAACGGGAAGGCAACAAGTACAAAATTTCCATATAGTCATGATTCTGACATAATATTCTTCAACCTTTTGGAATTAATGATCTTGAAAGGAATAGGACTTTATATTTTTCATCAGCAAAATCTCCTTCATAGAGTTGGACATCGTCTTTGTTTTACATGCATATGAATGTATCAAGGAAACATGTTTAATACTGCCCCCAAGGGTATGGTCCACTTGTTTGGCCTTTAGCTATATTCTCCTCACACCCTGGGAAAGGAGTTAGTTTAATTTGGGGTGGGAATTTAAGGATGGCAATGGAGCGGAGTGCGGTAAAGGAAGCTTCTTCCATTCCCCAGCCACATTTAGAATTTAGCCCCCATTCCTCACCCCATTTCGCAATAAATTAAGTGGGCTGGGGATGGAAAATGCCACATGGGGACCAGTTTGCCCATACCTATCTCATTCCTCATTCACCTATTTTATAATAACTTTTAATATGCAATACCGGTAAAACAAAAACTAAAATGACTCAAACTATACCATCACTAACATATTAATAAAGTATTCAAATTAATAGAAATAGAAAAAAATCTCCCACATATTGCAAGAATATCTTAAATCAAATAAAATTGTAAATATTTGGATAAATAATAACTATAGGGAGATTGGGGCAGCGTAGGAATTACAAAACCAAATGTAACCCCAATAAGTTCCCCCATTCTCCAAAACTCATTAAAATTTTTCCCATCTGGGGTGGGCCGTGTAGAGCAACCAAGCCCATGGAAAATTTTGCCATCCCATCATGGGATGGGTGGTGAATGGTTAAAAAAGACATTGTTTGATTTCCACTAATTGCTTACTTGATTCATTACTTGATACATTTTCTAGTCAAAAGAATTATGGATTTTATCATTGTTTTTCAGCATTTAAAATTTCCTAACTCAATCCACCCACCTCAAGGTGGTGGTTAATAACTTCAATCAAATTCAAATTTGCAATTGCATAGAATTCACTCAGATAAAGTGAATATGCAACATGTCTATTGCGTATCAACCAACGGTCTCCAACAAAAACTGTTATGGAAGTTTGCAACTAATTCCTTATCAGCAATGAAAATGCCTACATCTTCAACTAATTATTATCTATTTTAAAACATTAAAATCTTCTTTTTGATAAATTAACTACCTCAGGAATTTGAAGGAATTCAGATCCCAGCCCATGCTGATCCAGAACTCGTGGAATCAAATGTCGCATGGCTATTCTAAGCTTTTCTTCAGGTGTATATCCAGGCAGTTCAATGACTTCCATCCTGTCTAACAATGGTGGAGGAATGGGCTGCGACTTGTTTGCAGTTGCCACAAAAATCACCTTTGAAAGGTCAAATGGGACATTCAAATAGCTATAAATTGTTAATTAAGGAATCCATCTTGCTATGCAATCATCAAATTTTCATTAAATGATAATTAAAAAATAAAATAAAATAAGAAAAGTCTCCGCTGAAAAATAAGCAACTCTATTTATTTACCTCAGAAGTTCAACCTTTGCAATGAAACTAATTCACCCAAAAATTAAGCATATTTTTAGATTTTTACAGAAGCTCTTACTGGAGATCAAAATAAACTCATAATTCAAACATAACATTTTGAAACAACAATGTATTTATCCAAAAGAAATAATCACTGAAATGAAATCCTACGAGGATACTGATCATTGAATGTTTTATTCTGCTCAGGGTCAAGAACCTCTAGCAGAGCTGAAGCAGGATCTCCACGTACATCAGAACCCGTCTTGTCAATCTCATCAAGCAACATAACTGGATTGCAGACACCAACCCTCTGAAAACCAAAATGCAGTAGAAAAAAATGGGTCACTCTCCTCAACTCCCTCGAAGTACATAGAAACACGCAACAGAGATGGAGAAGAAAAGTAAACAACACCAAAATCAGATATAAGAATCCCATGATTGAATAAACATCATATAAAGAATCCTGTCAGCTTAACCCATAACTCTTCCAAATGCTGGCTACTGAGCCACATTAAAGCATCAGGATATACTAACTACTTAGACAAAGAAAGTGAATTAAACCGGATGATATTGATAAAAAGATAGAGATTTCAAACTTCAAAATTTTAGCCGCCGAACCCTGAATCAATTAATCAGCAAATTCTTGAAAATTGCCAATTATCCAACTCAACCAAAGATTCTGCATTATCTAACTAATTCCATCTTTTCCCACAATCGTGTAAAATAAAGTGTACCCGCCTCTACTTGCACGCATGATAGAATATGTGTCAACAGTAACACAAGCTTTCACATCAATGCAGACTTGTGAGGGTATTAGGAACCTTATTGACTCCTACAGCTCTATAAGCACATATGTTCTATAAAATTGTGTGTGCATGCATGTTAAGGAGATTACAGCAAAAACATTTTGTTTTTTCCCTTTTGAAGTATTTGTAATCTGACAGTTCCATAACATAGACTAATTCAAAAGTGTAGGTCATGAATAATCAGAAGACAAGAAAGAAATCGTAGTGCACTTCTTCGATCTATACCATACCAAAGTTTTACTGGAAGCATTTATATTTGTACGGGGATTTCTTACAAAAAAACAACAATTAGACTGAATATCAGATTTTTTTTTTTTTTTTTGTATGAACAGCATTTTTTACCTTCAATCCATCAATAAGACGACCAGGCATACTTCCAATGTATGTCCTCCTGTGCCCTCTAATATCAGCCTCATCCTTGACACCTCCAAGAGAGATGCGTATAAATTTTCTGCCCAAAGCCGAAGCAATTGATGATGCCAAAGATGTTTTCCCAACACCTGGCGGGCCAACAAAACAGAGAACTGGCCCTCTTGCATCTGGTTTAAGCTGCATTGGAAATAATTACTCACAATTAAGGTTTGGGGAAAGCCTAAACATCAAGGATGCCTAACTATCAAGACTTGATAATCGGTCCACCTTGCGAACAGCCAGATATTCAATAATACGCTGCTTGACCCTGACTAAACCATAATGATCGCTGTCAAGACGTTCTTTTGCAGCCTTTAGGTCCAAGTCAATTTCTTCACTGGCCTTCTCCCATGGAAGATCAGCAATAAGCTCCAGGTAAACTCGTGAACTGGTATATCCAGGTTGCTGTGGCTGCATTTTCTTAAGCCTCCTGAAATTGATTGGAAAAAAGGGGTACACGAGTAAACAACCAGAGATGTCCATCTGAAGTAGCAGAAAAGTTAAGCATGAGAGACATACACTTGATCAAAGCAATGAATCCAAGATTTTTCAAAGTTCACCCATGAAAAATAGCAAGATGGTAAAACTTTCTCAAAGTAGGTAATCATAAAGGCACAACCTGTTCCTGATGATGAGAAATTTTACAACTCGATATCTAAAATTTAGTTTCTTTAACATCTTAAGAAAGCATCCCCTCACAAAAAGAAAACATGCCGAATGTGTCTAGCCATTGTAAGATTGGCACCATTTATTAAGTGTTCTCCAGAAAATCATACCTCAGCTCCTTCTGCACATGCTTCCAGATATTTGAAGGCATTCCTGCACTTTGCATCTTTCTTTCTAGAGCAACTAAATCATCCTCATCATCATCATTATCACCAAGCTCTTCCTTTATAGCCCTCATCTGCATTACATGTTAAATGAGTGGGCCAAGTGAGTAATAACTTTCAGAGATTTTACACTTTCCAACTATATTGTAGTTAGCACAAAAAAATAAAATAAATAAATAAATAAAATAAATCCCTAATACGTTCTTAAAAGAAATTTATTGACCCATACATGATACATACACATAGAATCTCAATATTCAACAAAGCACATAAGTGAAGACAAAAAGGATACATACGAAATTTATATTAGAGGTGGTGAAGTCTAACTGTCAATCTCATCTAATTAGAAACATAAGTCAACAGCACCAATAAATGATGAAAATGTTTAAAAACTAAAGGGCAAATATTCTGTCTACAACATAATATTGCCATCCTCTTACTCTTTGCTTAATGAAAAAGAAGTTGGTAACTTGGTATTCCACAAATTCAACATAGTATTTTGATTACCATAGCATTTTGATTCAGATAAGAAGAAAAAGAGAACTCTTATTCGGGTTACTTCAGGACAAATAACAAAAGCTTCCACAAAACTTGCTTATAAAGGTGCTACCTTTTCTGTCGAATTGATTACCCATGTTTTACATCCATATAGAGTTATAGAGGGAAAAATAAAAAATCTACGATAGATGCAAGGATACGGACCTGCTGACGCAAAAGAAACTCTTTCTGTGATTTCGACAATTGTCCCTCAACCTTTTGTGTAATCTTCTCTGCTACTCGTATTGACTGTCAAAATTTAACATTAAAATGACTTCATAAAAGCTGGATCAACATGCAAAATGTAATCATCAGCTAATGAATAAATACCTGTAAGTGCCTGTCAACCAACTCAGTGGCTTTTGAAAGCCTTACTTTCAGGTCAACTGAATCCAACATCACTAGCTGCTCTTCAAAACTTATCTCAAAGCTTGCAACAAAAATATCTGCCAATTTGTGAATAGGAACTGTCTCCAAAAGAACTTTTGTCCTTCCACCAGTTTTTTGTTTCTGGGAGCAGAAGTTATGTTATTAATCAACGAAGAACATAAATCATTATGGAACTCACAATTAGGTACAACATCTTAAGTAAAAAAGAAATCTAGCACACATTTTGGTTGGGCAAATTAAAACCAGATTTTAATGGCAGTAGTATGCCCACAGAATCACTTTCAGAGCCAATTAGCATGTTCAGGATTCAATTAACGCTCATGGACATTTCATTCTAATCCCATAAGATTTCAAGAGAATAGATCCAATGCAATAAATCTTACCTGCTCAAGAACAGATATAAGTTCCATGGCAGTAGCTTTGAACTGACGAGACAAGGCAATGAAATCTTGATCTTGCTCCACTTGCTCCATCTCTATTTAAGATTTAAAGGAAGATGCTACTCATTATCGGTGATATAAATGTCGTAATGAAGAGTTTAGGAAAGGACATTTGCATCTAACATGGGTGACAGGCCATAGAATAAACCTTGAAACAAGATATATCTCGTGATGTGTGACTATGAAACAAAAAGAAATTCTAGGACAAGACATAAATTTCACTCCTAAAGGTTTTCTAATAACACATGCCAAATATACAAATCTTCTTCCCTTGGAACCAACATTTCAAACTCATATTTTTACTCATCTATTGGATGTTGTCATATTAATACTCCTCTCGCATATCATGGATATTTAGACAATAAAGACTCCATAATATCCTATGCCTCACTTTTGGACAGCCAATAACTAATTTGGCAACACCATACAACTGGGGCAAGAAATAGAGCTAAGATTCACATGGAAAATTATCAGTGAACAGACAGGTTAAAACCAATGGTTGCTGGGGAGACAACCCCATCATACCGCTACAACAACCGCGTCCTCCATGAAGCTGAATCCACATGGTTTTACGTATGAACATTACAACTTTTTGGGAAAGCTTGGGGTAAAAAAAAGGACAATATTAAAACTTATGACCCATACTCCAGAAGAAAACAAACACCCCTCATAATTACATACAAAAGAAAAGCAACTGAAAACTTACCAATCTTGGTCATCTCAAGTGAAGATATACGTGCGGTATAATATGTTCCTCTTGTGCTAAGTTCCTGGACGCTGAACCTGCACAAGCCTTCAAGCACAACAATGTATGTCACTCTCCCACTTGGTTTCTCCACCCCTCTCGAGAGATGCAGCGCACGAGCTGCCACTCCCCTGAAGAAATCGAAAATCAATTGTCAAGTCAGTCTAGGAGATGGCCCATCCAGAAAATTCAAGTTGTAACAGATAACATAACTTAAAGTTCGATACAAATAAATATACCTGTTGTGCCAATGGATAACTTCCTGCTGATTCTTCCCATCCGATGCCCCAACTTGAACCTTGGAAGTTCGCTCACTGGAATCGCCTCCAACACCACCTGAAAATTAAATCCACTAAATGATCATTTCCTTTTCCGTCAAACCCACACGGCCAAAGCAAAAAATGCAAAACAATACTTACTCACCTTGAGAAGCAGTGGGGCCCACTGACGTGTCGGCGGCAGCATCTCTAACAGGCAATATTCCAATCAATCCCTTCTCTTCTCTCTGCCACAGCTCCTGCTCCACCAATTTCACACTGCATCGATCAAACCGTTATTTTGCGATCACAAAGTCAAACAAAAAAGTCAACAAGGAGTGAGAGGAACATAAAATAGAAACCTGCTCGGTGAAGTGCAGCGAATTCGAATAATGGCGCCAGGTAATAGAACTTTGTTCCTGAACGGAAGAATTCCGAGACGATTCGGTAACTCGACCGATTCCGTCATTTTGCAGCAACTCGGTACACGGAGTGAAAACAGAACTTGAAAGACAGCAAGTGTCGTTTGTCTTATAGAGGTGAAATCAATTTACTTTTTTTTTTTTAAAAAAAAAGAATTTCTTTTGATAATTATATAAGGAGGAGGAGGAGGAGGAAAAGTAAAACAAGGATCAAAGAGTCAGCGATGGGGAGAAGGCTTGTTTGTTGGTAGGTGAATTTGGTTTGTTTAGGTTGGACTAGGTCAGAACTCATAAGCCAGTCTCCGCTCTCTCTCCCTTCTCTGATTTCGTTTCCGCGCTGCGCTCTCTCTCATCTAATTTCTCATATTGCGCACCATCTGAATTCACAGGCGTATCGTATTGTTTTGTTTCGTTTTGGTTTGTTTTTGGATTTTCTGTAAGTGGACTGGAGATTTCGAGTATTTTTTCAAATAAACCCCTTTTGTTTCCCGTTTTTATCTTGGAAGCCTATAGTTTAGTTTTTTTTTTTTATTATTCGTTAACGGTGTGACTTGAATGGTCTAATTACTCTTGATGTTAATACCATGAGCAGATGAATTTAAGCATCTTTAATTTGATTTCAAAATAACCCCCTTATTTCCCGTTTTTATCTTGTTATGTATCATATATATATATATGTATGTATGTATATTTCACATAAATTAGTTTCACACCAAAATATTGGTGGAGTAGAAAATGCAGTTATATTTAATACGAACAAATAATATAATAGTATCATGTTATATTTTACGGGGAATTTAAATCCTTAATACCATTCAAAATGATGATTGAGAAATTAGTACTCATATATATGTATATGTATATTAGTTTCAAAATGTTGCTGTCATTAATAAATACTTAATAAGTTATTAATAATAACCTGAGGGATGGATAAAGCAAGATATTATTAGTTATGGCCCTACATAACTAATTGCCAAATCTTGACCCCATTTTGTTGACCGTTCAGTGCGTATACTTTTTTTCTATCATTGTATAATTTTTTTATCAAAAATTTATTCCCACAAATATACATATTTATATATATCAAGGGGTGTGGCTTAGTAATTTATCATTGGGCTTGCTTCTTTCTAGAATATGTATCAAGTTCTTTTATGTTTAAAAATTAGTCTCTTTAAGATGCAGTTTAAAAATTCCAACATCAATAGTGAGATTAATATGAACCGTTAGATGAAATCTACTATTTATAATAACTAAATAAAATTAAATTATAAGATTTATCATATAGGTAACTCTTTACTAGTTAAATTTAATAAGGATAAGAAAAGAAATCATACGAGCTAAATAGGATAAAGAGATGCTTATAACTTGAAAAGAGGAGGAAATTAATTCAAGTGGATAAGGATTCAGAGCTCAGTTTTTGTTGAGCACTGAATCAATAGTTGTTAGTTAAGAGAAATAAAAAAAAATAAAAACTCAAAATAAATCTTCATCATTGATTTAATACTCAACAAAAAAAAAAATTCAGTACTGAATCCTAATTCAAATATAACAACTAAAGGCCATAAAAATATGATGATTTAATGCACTATACTTTCTACATATAAAATATAATTAATTATACTATTTATAGATAGTATAAAAATTACATAATATGAATTCTTTGTTATACGTTAATTGTTAAATAAATTTCACTCATAGACAATTTGTATTTTTATCTTATACCACTACTTTATAATTATATTGCTTAATTGATATAGAATTCGTAATGCATTACTGTTGATTTTGATAAATTATACGTACATTGAAAAGTAAAAATAGGGAAAAACAAACTTCATACATAATCATAGGATATAAGGTAGAGCTAAATTAAACTAAGATTTAAGGAATTACTTGTAGCTTGGTAACTGATAGATATCTACTAAAGACAAGTGAAAGGTAGAAGTGTTTCATTTTAAATCAAATGGCTCGTAATAACCCCTTTATTGATACAGTAATTCTTTGAGCAGCATCATAAGAAATCATAAAAATTAATAAGACGTTAACCCCCGTTTATGTTAACTAGATATATTCAACCTGATCTTAACATTATTTCTAATTAATTTCTAAGAACTTAATAATCAAAAGCTTAAAACACATACATGACAAAGTAAAGTAAATGGATAAGTATAATATAAACATTTTAACAATGGAAATAAATAAAATCATTTATAATAATTTAATTAACCATGTAACACAGGTCAGTAGTTGATAAAACCAAATCTCATAATAGTATTATTGAGATTGTTCTTAAAAATATTGTCATGTACATTTGTTAGTTCATATTTATTTGTAAATATATAGGTTATTTGTTTCTCTATTTTTTTTTAAGGGACAGTTTGGTGATGCTATAACTTTTAAAATTATTATTATTGAATGTGCTATATAAATAATTAGATGTGAAGAAGATTATTTAAATATTTAGTAAAATTTGTTTGTAAAAGTATTGCGAGTTTTAAAAGTAGTCGTATCTATTTGATAAATCTTACTACTGAATTGTTGTAAAAATATAAATGACTATAATAGATATTATGTTAAATAAAATTCATTTGCACATTTATTAACGTGTAGATATAATATTATGTATTATGTGTATTTAATAATCAATAACTAAAATGTTTTTTATTTCATTATTTTTTGTTACCTCAATTCAATATAATTAGTAATAATAATAATAATCTCTTTAAGTTAAAAATTTTATTTCTTAATTGAATAAGAATAAGTTTGAAATTTTATGATATACATGAGGAAATAAATGGAGCAGTATTAATTACAAAACTGATTCTGAAAATTAGATGTTAAAAAGCTACTTCTCCCTTCTTTTCGATTCAGGATGGGGTCAATTTATCAAAAGTAATTTCTAAAAAATTTTACCAAACACTAACGTTAATTTTTAATTTTTTAAAATTACTTTTAAGTCTCTAAAAAAAATCTCAAACGGATGCTAAGTTTGAAATTAACTTATTTTAAGACATTTTCATTTTCAATTGGACTAAACAATATTAATGAAAGAGAAAGAGTACTATATAAATTGGTTATTGTTGCGGCTTATTATATCATTGCCACACATTCTATATTATTTTTTAAAATAACAATTATATAATACACGTTTGTTTGTCCAAATAGAATTTATAAAGAATTTGTTATTTGTATTTGTAATTGCAGCAATTACTCGAATAAAAATAGTTCAGACTTTAGGTGAATGATTAAAAAAGACAAAAGAATGGGGCCGGCGTTGATAATGTCGGATTTATAAAAAGAAAAAGAAATTATGCGCCGTTGATAAGAAGATTAACTCATGATGTCGCTAGTTCTGACCCGTTAGATCTTCGCACGAGGTGGGGCGGTGTTGGGGGGGTTGCGCGGCTTCGGAAGCCAGTGAGTCCGTACGAAAGCCAGCAAAATTGGGTGAGATTCCTGTGGGCCCAGATGAGTTAATATGGCACGTGGCGTATAGAGATAGGAAAAGGACGGTACCGGCTAATCGGGTTCGGGTGTGGGAAACGATAACCATACAAGCTGGATAGTGTGGAAAGCGGAAACAATCACATTGCAAAGAATATAAAATACTTTTAATGCCACGAGTTTTGAATATGGTCGAATACAAATTAAAAAAAAAAAAATCCCTGGTAAAACGTGGCTGATACTTTCCGTGGACGAAAATTATTCAATAATGCAGCACGGAAATCACGTGCAATGTTCACAATCACAAATAATTGTCGTCTCCTTTCACTCTAATTATGAAAAAACAGAAATTAAAACTATCTTACAGTAAATTGTACAGTACAACTTGCAACTGTTGTAAATTTTTCATTAATAATTGCAAAGTTTCGTCATTTTATGAATTTATACTTCAACTTGTGATTTGCAAGGAAATAATCGATTAAAGAAGCAGGGTAAATCAAGTAACAATCTCGATTTATGTGGATCTAATCAAATCCTTGCGCCCATGATTCGTAGTCACAACTTACAAACTTGACTTTAATTTTTTTTTTGAATTAAATGATATTAGTATTTATATTAAAACTCATATTATATGATATTATAATTATATTTACAATAAAATAATTATTAGAATTAGTTTATATTAAATTTTATATAATACTGTCCATATTTTACCTTCTTTAAAATTTAAAAAAATCTATTTTACTCACATTAAAAAAAAAGATATTTTATTCTCTCAATTATGAAGGTAATTGAGGACAAGTGTGGAACACTTGAACTCATGTCTTTATAATTGTGAGGCGGAAACTATAATAAGTGAGTAACTTGACTCTTAAAAATTAAAAAAAAAATTATGATATCTAATGACTTACGAGAAACAATTTTATTTATTTATTCATTTATTTGTTCAAATTATTGTAAAAAATTACTTGTTCTAATAATGCATTTAGGGCAGCTGCATGCATGCCATATTTTAGGAGAATATTTCCTAAAATATTGGGTGGAGAGCACATCGTAGTTGCCTCCAAATATCTCCTAAATAGAATTTATAAGTATGTTCCTGATTATATGCATCAAAATTATAGAACTGTTGTTAAGGTAGGCCGACTCATTGAGTGGGATCAATATAACAAATGTGTTCGAAATTGCAAGCACTAGAGTGTCCTCGGAGAGCTACCTTTAAGATGTGTCTTTGTCGAACTTGACTGCCCATAATTATTTGGGGAGATTTTTACAAGTAATCAGTTGGGACCAAGGCCTGCAATTGCACAATTCAAATTGGATTTGGATAATCAATGTGGGGGCAAAAAATCGAGAACCTCTTGGGTTAAGACTTTGAGGTGTTAAGTCAACCAGCGGGGCCTGGCACGTCGATAAGTCATGAGGTTATGTTTCGTTGGCAGGAGTCAGGAGAGGGGAGGGGAAAGGAGATGGATTTAAAATTTTTTTTTTCTTTGGGCTGGTCTTAGTTGACTGGAAATCAGTTTCTAGATGATTTTTTTTTTTTTTTTAAAGACTTTTAGAGGAACTTAAAATCCGCGAAGTTAAGGAATTTTAATTCTACATCATGGGTAAGGAGTCTAGATTTCTCACTAATTTTAAAATAAAAGTTTCAACATTATCTTTTAAATAAGTTAAAATAACATATTGAATGAATAGTCTAACAGAAATAATTTATTTATTTATTTAATTTTAAATTACTAATATTGAAGATCAGTAACCAGTCACAGTTGGATCGCCGCCATACAATCGCCGGAAAAAGCCATCGGACCAAGTGAACTCTTCATCAATTTTTATACCAATTAAACTGCCAAGAGCCAATTTCCAACTTCAGAGCAATGAAAACTGCATTAGATGGCTTTTTTGGGCTCAAATCTCAAAAAATATATGAGAAACTTTTTACTCTTCCTTTTGCAACCTTTTTTTCCCCTCCAATGAGTTGATCATTAGTTTCTGATAATTTTGATGCAATTTTGAAGAAGAGAAACTCTATTCCCACAATGATCCGGTGACTGTTTGGCGGTGATGCGGCGGCTCTTTGGCATTTGTCTGGCATTAGATTTATTAATTTATTAATGTTATAATTTATTTAGAAAATAATTTAAATAGTTATGCATTAGTTAAGTTGATTTCAAAGTAATACTAATTAACTGTAAGTGCGATATTCAACTTATTTTATTTATTACTTATTTAATTTTTAGATTAAATTATTCATAGTTTAATTATTTAAAAATTATATTTGAAACTCAATTGTTGTGATCACTTGTATTTTTATTTTTTTTTTCTTTTTACAGTTATAATTATAATGATTATTGCACCATGTAACTATTAAAAACAAACAATCTTTTACTTTTTATTAAAATCATGAAGAATTCAATTTTAATTATAATATTATTGTTATTGTTGTTGTCAACATTATTATTATTAGTATATTTAAATTATTATTTTATCACTACTACTATCATTATTATTATTTTTATCATTATTATTACAACTACTATTATTATTATTATTATTATTATTATTATTATTATTGTTACTACTACTATTATAGATGATGATGATGATGATAGAGACAATAACTAACTAAAGATATTTTGACAACTTGTATCTGGCCATTCTCATTACTAATTGATGAATGTACCATTAAAGGATAGGAAGTAATGTTATTGAAAGATAGACAACTCATCGTATTTGTCTCTAAAGTAAAATTTTACACTAGTTGTTTTTTCAAAACAACATTGATTGCAGCCACTAGGCTAAATTGTCAGATACAAGTTGGCATGAATTCGAACTCCCACGGCATGTTGTGAGAGTTTAATTTCTTTTTTCAATTTAAGTAAATGCAGTCTTCTTTCTTTCGAAATGTGAGTGGAATAGATGTCCCTCGAATATTAGATAGGGTAAAAATCAGGGCGTAGAGTAGACGTTTCTCGAATATTAGAGAAGGTAAAAATATGTGCGTACTTCATAAAAATTGATATAAATTAGTCACAATAATAGTTTAGTTTATAAATATTAATTGTAATTTCTTGAGTAATAATCTCATGTAATGATAATAAAAAAAAAAACAACAACAACATTGATTGCTAAATGTAATTGGTGTAGGCAATTGGTCTATTCGATACTGAATTCTAAAAAACCGATAAGAATATAACCAAAAAGAGATTTGAATTGGAACCAAATTTTTCAAGTAGGTCCTTCAAATAATTATATTTTTTTAATTTCATTGAACCAAAAATTTTGACTTTTTTATTTTTTATTTTCTTATGTCCTCTCAAATCAAGTCGCCTGGCACTATTTTAATATAAAAATTTTGAATGGTATTTTTTCTGATTCGGTTTCTGTTTTGTGGGAAAAAATACAGAGCCTCAATCTGAAAATTGAATTGAATGAATTTTTTAACAATGATTGGTTATGCCTAGCTGATAATGTATGGCTATCAAAAGGATTTCACAATTTTTTTTTCCTCATTTCGAGCCAAAAACAATCCTCAATTACTTGATAAGCATTATTTTTAGTAATAATTTTCAGAAAGAATATGTCACATGTTTACTCTTAAATCTCGAGTATTCTTGAAGAATTTCATAAACAACAAATATGGAAAAAAAAAAGAGGTTTATCGATCTCAAGTCTCCAATACTATGATATAATAGTATATTAATATATTTATATGGCCAAAGTTTATTGTCTTTCTATTTTACTATAATCATAATTATAATTATAATTATAGTTAATAGTGGTAGTTTTAATTTTAATTGTTAGTACAATTACTACCAAATTAAGGATCCTATCTATTGGATGTTAAATAAGTATCGGGTTGAGCTGAAAATTTTGATTCGGTTTCATGCTAAATTCGAAATAAATGATAAGAATAGAACAACAACCCAAATTTTCAGTTTAGTTAGGTTATACACACACACATATATAATTTAACTTTTTTAAGTTGTTGGGGGAGTAGTTATGCAGGAGGGAAGATAGAATAAATTAAAACAAAATAATAAGTCTTTTATAAAGATAATTCTGGAAAGTAATAAGATAAATTGAAAAGTAAGGGGTTAGTGAGAGATAAGTTGAAGAGGTCAAATCTTATTAGTTAATATGAAATTGTATAATTGAAGTATAAAGAATATAACTAAAGTCTAACATAAGAAATCAAAAGAAAAACGTTTCACATCCACCAGGGAGGATTCTACAATTGAAGTGCCCACTAATTTCTAGGAGTTATTGGCATTAAAAGCCAAGTATTTGATAAGCGATGTTATAATCCACCTCTAAATACCATTTATAAATGTTCATTGACCCAAGCCCATTAAAACGTATGAATATCAGCCCCGAGTGTGCGTGAGTATCCATCCACTCACCGGCCCAGGCCCAATAAAAACTTCGGACAACACAGAGGGTGGGAATACAACAAACGCATTACTCACTGTTTCTGTCATCCGCCAAATTTGGTCTCCTATAAGATAAATCCCTCTTAGTTTTCTTTTCTACAATTTTTTTTGTTTTTTTGTTTTAATAACACAACCAAAACTGCACTACTGCAGTCTGGTTGTTATTTAAATCTCTAACAGCAGCGGGAGAAACAGCAACGAAAATGGCGGCCTCGTCGCCAGCCCTAAGCAACAACAGTACCGATTCTCCTTCCGCCACGTTTCACCGTGACACGCCGCCCAAAACCCTCCGCGGCCTCAACAAGCCCAAGTGTATTCAGTGTGGCAACGTCGCTCGCTCCCGGTAACTATTTCATTCTTTTCTTTTTATAATTTTTTCTAGGTTTGTTCATGAGAGCATAATTTATCTTGAATTGATTTCAAGAGCAAGAAGCTGTTGATTTCTTGGCGTAACGCTAATTGATTGACGAATTTAAATATTTTATTTATTTATTTTTTCTCGCGAATGGTGAAATTGCATTTCGACGTTTAAAATTTCCCCTAAATAGAAGGAAGGTCTCAAAAATCAAAACTTAATTGAATGTGATGAAATCTCCAGAAAGCTCGGAGAGTTGGACTGATCAGATTATAAGCTTATTGTCACATATTAACACGATGCAGTAGCACATGTTGTGGATTAAGTGTTGGCATACTTTTTAAAATTGGTTTGTGTCAATCTTCATTAACTGTTCCAAGTTATTGATTTGGAGTTGAGTTGTTTCCTAATGATCTCAACTTCTAAAGTTTTAGGGGAACTGACCTAGTTGGTGTTGCTGCGATGACTTTAACCCATTACTTGGTCAACCACCGAATGCATGTTGTCTATGACATTATAATTACTATTATGGGATATTTACAATGTTTACTTATCCTGTATTCATTATCTGTTCTAGCGGAAGTACATATTAGTGCTCAGCTTAACTTGACTGATACAATTCAGCATTGATTGGACAATACATTCTGATTTAGCTTGTTTTCCCAGTACTTCAGCAGTTGTTACTGTTGGTGCTTAAGACTGCTGAAAATGTTTTAAGGGACTGCCCACTGCATAGTTTTTGAATTGGTTTCTGAGATTTCTGAAAATATAGATGAATCTATGAAATCTTATTACATCACAAGCATCACCTGCATTCTTCTGTTGCCCAGAGCTGTTTGAGGAATTCATATATTCTCTCATGGTAATGTGTTGGATTACTTGTTCAGATGCCCATACCAGTCATGCAAGAGTTGCTGCTCAAAGGCACAAAATCCGTGCCACATTCATGGTATGCATATTCACCTGGATTCATTTGATAAGCTTGCCAACATATGCTACTCGTGCTCGCAAATAGTATCAAACTTTGATTTTGCCTTGCCCCACTCTTGTGGGAAGAGCAAGTGTTATCAGAGATATAGGCTATTGGCAATGTTTATTTAGGCAAAAAAGTTTGGAACAAATTTAAAGTTTCAGGAGATCATTCTATGATGTAATAATCAAATTGGGCACGCTAAGCATGCTTGTTACATTCAAGTCTTACTCAACTACTTAGGGGCTCATTGGCAGTCACATCACAATTTGCTTTCTCTTTTCCAGTTTTTAACTCAAATATAAAAATGGTTGCTAACATCATGTGTGAAGTAGTTTTGGCTATTTTAGAACAAAATATTCTTTCACATCTGGCTCCAATGCCTAGTTGTATGGTTATGACCTATCATTCATTTACATGTATGGTTGCTTGCATGGCCAATTTATATGCTTCTATTATTTAATGTGTTCTGGAGTTGAATACCTTTGACAAATAACCTGAAGCAACAATGATTTAGAGTTGAAAATAGTCATAATGAGGTATGACATTAGGTGATTTGTGAGCTAAATCATGAGGAATGACTTAGGAAGAAAACTTGATAATTTGGTCTATCTCTAATTGCTTTGTTTGAACTGACCATGTTACCATCATGTCTTTTATATCTTTTTCTCATATAATATAACTTTGTTTGAGTAAAGGATGAAGGATTTCTCCGTGGTCATGATAGTGTTTGGTTAATAATCTGAATCAATTTGTGAAGGTGTAAATGTTAATGACCATTTCTATTCATAAGGTATGAAATTGAGAAAGTACATGTTTCCTGTGGAGGAAAGGAATTAGTGCATTAATGCTTGCAATTAGCTGTATAAATGCATCATTAAGGAGTAAGCATCATGAATTTGATCTCCCCTCTGTTGGTTGTTTGATGAGAGCTAACTTTTCTTCTTGTCTTTTTTCCCTCCCTCATCATTTTCCATTCTATTGAGAGAATGACCTTGATTTTGTATTTTCATGGGAAATGCAGTTTTGAAAGCAAATGCAACGTTCGCCGAAAAGACGCCAACTTCAGGCACTCCTTCAAGTGAGCAGAAGTCAAGTGATGTATCCCCTTCTGGGTAAGTTGTAACATCAGTTATTCAGACTCACTTGTCCATCAAGCTTCCAACTACATGGTTAAAGTTTTTTATGCTTCAGCTATTTTATATGCATTCAGGTCCAGGTTTAGGTATATAGCCAGCCATGATCTCAAAATTGGGGATGTGGGGAATTGTTTCTATCTTTGTTGGGCCTCTCATGTGTTTCTGATAAGTATATTTCACAAAACTTTAGTGCGGCCTGGCTGTTTAGAAATATAATGTTCCTTGAGAGCTGCGTTGTCTTTCTTACATTCCTACTGCTGTGGTCAAATTCTTTTAGTGCCTAGAGTTGTTTGCACATTTACTAGTTGATAGTGTCTATTTACTAATTATTAATGAGTATATATAAGTAGGAGAAGCTGATGACATCAACCTCCTTTGGAATGATATAAATGTTTGAGAAATTGCAATCCCGCATACAAGTTTTTTTACATTTTAGAGATAAGAAATTCATTGTTACTTGATTATTACTTTTATGAAATTTTAGAATTACTCCTCTAGTGATAGGCTGTTTATCTCTAACATGCTTAATTGTATTTTCCAGCGCTTTAAAATGACTTCTGTTTGCCTTATAATATCGTTCTTTTACTTGTTGGACATTTTTCAGGACTTCACTTAGAGTTGCATCACTTCGGCAACTCTCCAGCAATTTTGCTCAATTCAATAATGTGCAAATGCCTCTGCGTTCAAGGAAACCATTGACTAAAAAGGTTAGTTGTTTACTGTCATCCTTGAAGATTGTTATATGTGGAGTAAGAATGAGTTTTACCAATATGGGAAACTATCTCAGGATGCTGCAGCTATAAATGAATGGAGATTTTCAAAGTTAAAGGAACACAGGGATAGAAACATTCTAGTTGAAAATGAAGCTTTTGACCGTTACGTGCAGAATATTAGTTTACTTGAGGAGGTATTTTCTGTGAAATCTATTACGGATGGGTCCAATGAGGACGAGTCCACTATAGCAAACCCCGATTCTAATTCTGTTGAAGATGTTGAGATGATGACGTCGGGCTATAAATTGAAACTTAGATCAAACCCAACAAGAAGTGAAAACTTTAGGAGGAGGATGGCACAAATTGTTGATCAGGGATTAAAGAAGCTTCAGCATGAGTTAAACGACAAGGCTGATGACCTGAATGACCAAAAGGAATTTGATAGAATTTCAAAAAAGGCAAAATTTTGGTGGTATGACAGGTCGATAGCTTTAAGCGATATCATTGACAAGTTGAACAAAGCCCGGAGTGATGAGGATCCTAACTCTTACTTGAAGTTGAAATATCAGCTCCACAATCTGCATGCGAAGTCCAGTGAAACTGAAACTCAAGAATATGTTTTATCAGAGATGCAAACCGAGAAGGACATGGCATCAAGAAAAGAACCGGGTTATATTTTACCAAAATTGTTCACAACTGCTGAAATTGATCAAGAAACTCTCAATAGCATCGATGCACACTTCTGTTCCCTAGAAAATATAGAAGATCTGTGATCTGTGGCACGATGCCTGAATCAGGAATAGACTTTAAGCTAGGTTTTGTGTGACAAACCTTCTCTTATTCTGTGATTTAATATAATGGTTAAAATTAGTTCCATCAACATGCATGTTGCCTTCAATACATGTTCTTGGGCTGAAATTTAGTTTTTCTTCGTACTGCCATGATCATGCAATCTGGTGTCCTGAGCAGGGTATCATTATATTTATCACGCTGGTGTGTTATCTTTTTATCTTTGCTATGGTTTTTGTACATGGCTATCCCTGAAACGCATTTAGTACTTGAAACGTATCTTTGATTAATCTTTGAGCTGGAATTTTGCTTTGCTAATAGTAAGAGTAATAACGTCTGCGTGCATACCAGTGCTCTTGTAAACAACTGGGCAGACTGGATCCGAAGGAAGCCCAGTAAAATTTCGGTTAGTCACATATGTGGTCAAATACCCTAGAGGCTACTTTCACCTTGACTTTTCTGTATTTGACTTTCAATATTTCAATTAAGACACGACATATTGAGAAGAAAAAAATATAATATATACAATAAATAATACTATATATGAAATTGCCTAGGCCAGTCAGAGCAAGCCTCTTTTGGTGTAAGAAAGTGGGTATTTGTAGCCAGAAAGAGACCTGAAAGCAGACCAGGATATTATTCTATCAGCAAACCAATTTTGGAATATGTGATTTTCAAATGACATCAGGTCCCTTAATCTCCGAAAGCTTCCTCCATAAGTTATTGCTTTGTGTCTAGTCGTAATAATAATAATAAAAAGAAAGTGTAAGGCCAAAAACTATCCAAATGGGCTCATTAGAAATGTTGAGCAAGTCGTTTCCCATTAATTATCTTTGAATCCAAGTCATACTAGTTGAGGTGGGTTTGATTTTCCATAAAGAGGATCCTAAAGGCACATACAATTATGAAATTCCCTCTCTGAATTTTGCTACATATGAGCCTTTTGGAAACCATCAAAGGTTTATGTAGGTTTCTTAATGGGTACTACTTTCTTGCTTTGCTTTATTCTCTTCCCATACTTCAACACCCACTACAACTTTGTTAGGCCATTTTCTCTTGAAACAAGGCTGTCAATGCTTTCAATTTCAATGGCTCTACTCATCTCACCATCACCTTTTTTCAAGGCCCTATGTATTTTTATCATCCCCATTATCATAATTATGATGCTTCCCTTGTTGATTTTGGTTCATTATAGACTAAATTATTAGCCCACCGATATAAATAAATTATCTGAAAGAACAGCAAATTGGTTTCGAAGAAATTTGCAAGATCGAAGTCCATTCCCCTAAGCTGTCCACCAAAAACCAAAGTGGGGAATTTCATAATCTAATAAGTTTCGATCTTGCCTTGTTGAATAATCAAAATCCAACTTGACATTACATCCTTCTCAAACAAATTATTCTAGAATTAACACATGGATGGATCCGCAACACAACTAAAAGTCAAAATCTTGAACTACTCCCTTTATAGGGAGGCTTGGAGTTTCAATCTTACATGCGTTCCATCTGGACCTTTGTTTAAATCAAGTTGATTAATTAAACTTAAGGCCGCAAGAAGAAGAATCATAATTATGTTGGTGATAAGGATCTAAGAAAAGCTATAAAAATACCACATGCTAATGGTGATTTCATATCCCATTAGATTTTCTAAAATAATTTTTCCCTGGTGACTGACAAGAAAAGCTAGATAGGAAAATGAAGTATCATTTTTCTGTTGCAATATTCCACTTTTAAAAATTCTTTCTCCATGTGTATGTGCAGCCAAGAATCATGGGGTTCTCTATAATTGTGTTTTTGGTGCTGTTAGAGCTGTGATTGATGATTTGATGCCATTTTCATGTCACTGGTTTATGGTCTGCATTGTGCTAGAAATTTTAAAAAGCTTTCTCAAAAGCTTGAGCTTGCTTGTTAAGTATCAGAGGACCACATGGTTCTAATTTTAATTTACCAATCTAAATTTGTTTAATTACCAAATTAAGGCTTGATTTGGCTGCTTCTAATCAATTCAACATCATAATTACTATTTTCGGTTTATTGTAATAATATAGAAGGTGAAATTAGAAACTTGTCGAGAGAGCTATATTATGATGATCCAAAACAGACAAGATTTACATCTAAATATTTTAGACATAACACATGAACTTGCACTTAAAAAGTCGCTTACCACCAACAATTATGATTTGATCTAAAGCATTACCGCTCATTAATTTCAAGTCAAGTTAATCCCAATTCTATTGATTTATGTTTCAAATCCTTTAAGCTAAACTTGGGTTGATTTCATTTGGCTAACATTTATATCAGGCCTAATAGGAGCTTGACACGTCAAGGTTGGCTTAGAGAGAATAATCAAAATCTATTAAGCTAATATTTCAAGATTAGTAGCTCAACTTATGGTCCCTACATAGGCTTACAAAGTAACCCCAACGGCTGCAATTTGTCCACCCAATAATACCCGAAACCTTTACAAAAGAAACATAAAACCTAGTAGTTAGTGGCTTATCCCCCCATGTTCGAGAAACGTGTATTGATAAATGGTTAATGCTTTAATTTAATGACGCGGCCCAAAATAGGGATTAATTTTATGTTTACTTGTAATTTGATATTTAAGATTTAAGATCCAAGTCAAGAGAGGCAGGTGAAGCTTTGGTTCCACTTCCACACAACGCGTTACATCTGTGTGTTTTCAATTTTGAAGTGACAAATAATCCAAAACAAACAAGAGATTCCAATTAAACCCAAGTAATTAACTTGAATTCTGGCTGCCGATGTTTAAGGTTACGTATTTGCTAGACAAATAAATTACACCACAAAACTACTAATAATACTAACAATAATGAACTTCCAAGTTTTGAAGCTGATCTTTTCTTTTCAAGGTTTTTTTTTAAATTATTATTATTAACCCAAAAAAGAAGAATCGTGTATTGGTTTATTTTATTAGAATGATAAGATTTGAGTTCAACTTTATCTAAATTTCAAACTTTGAATTGAACTTGAACAAGTTAGTGGCGCTCTCAAGAAGCAACAAGAATATAAAAGATTGTGACAACAGTAGAAGTACTTTTCCAGTGTGAAAAAACAAATTACACAGTGATTGAAAACGTGAATTGAACATGCAATAAGTGAATGTTGTCGGCATATAATTACTGTGAGAACATGATATACAATTCAAACAATAGAGTATAAAATAGACATTATTATGGTGTTCATTTGTTTGCTTCTTCTTTTTGCACCTCAAATTTCAAATTCTTTGGCCTTAAATTTGCTCCCTTCAATTTTCAATTTCCATATTTTCTATGGCCTACATTTGGAGTTCAAATAAGCGAATTGATTTTTTTTGGGGGGGGGGAGGGACGAGCCCTTCTTGTAATTGACAGATTCCCTATCTGTAATCATTCTAATTACTCTTCATAATACTTTTTAAAAAAAAATCAATTTATAGGTGCTCAATTCAAAATTACTTATGGTCTCCTTCTACGTGCCAAAATAGCTGCCATAATAAGCAGGCGGAACTTTTGAAGTTAAATTTAGAATATTAGTTATAATTAATTTGTTAATCAACGCAGCCGACCCAAATATTTGACGATGACTTAGACGGATTATATAGCTTTTGCTTACCGGGGCCTTGTTGCTTTCCACATAACTATTCCCTAATCACGTCTTAATTTATTTTTATTTTTAATTTTAATTTCTAAACTTTAAATTTCTATCAAAACTTATATTACACACACACACACACACACTTTATGATAAACTCGCAACTGTGATCATTACTCAAAATGAACTTATATCATAAACTGATTTTTGTGCATTATTGAAGAACATGATCACAGATAGGGAAGGAAGGGCAGATAAAGATGAGTATTACTTGTTATTTTGTTACATTTTTTAATTAACTTTGTACGACCCAACCCAAAATCAGATGATTATTGTTTTATTAATTTTTTGAAATGCCAACAAGAGTAATACATGGTTGGCCAAAAAGATGATTAGTTAATTAATTTTAATGGGAGAAAATGAGATTCTCATGTGTCTCGAGTATAATGCATGTCCACTTGGAGACAGAAAGGAGAACCTAACCTAATCTCAAATCCACATCACAAAATGGTTGGGTTTTATTTCCATTTGCTGTAATATTTTATTTTACACGTTCTAATAAATTGGTGTTTGACAATTTTTTTTCATTATTAATCCTTATTCCCAACTAAGAAGAACCTACCTTCTAATATGGTGATCAAGACTAAATCCACCGACAACCAAGCAAAACTTCGAATAAATTTGTCACTATAAACTATGGGTTTAAAATTAAGTATAGAAAGGTTAATGGATGGATCCAAATGTACTGGATTTTGTACTGAGTACTTTGGATTTTCATGTGTCCCAAAGTCACATGTAGAGCACATGATATGCTTGACCTCAATTGTCACTACTATTTATAATTGGAGAAAAAAGATATCATACTCTCATGGATTCAAGTTGGGAAGAGGGGACAATTCAGCCCCAGCCTTATCAGATAATTCAAGCATATCTATCTGCTTAATGCACGCATAAGTCATAATTTTTTTAATAAAAAAAGCCCAAAGTATAGTGGACCCAAGCCTGTTCTTTGCAAATTCCATTTTGCATCGCAAACACACCTTCCTCTCTATCTAGTAATAATTTGGCCATTTGGTTAACTTACAAAATTAGGGTTAGGTCTGAGGAGATTATACCGTGCATTAATTGTAGGATATGTTATACATTTAAAATTGTTTGTTTGTTTCTTCTACCTTCAAAAGGTCGGTCCCATGCTTAGTTAGTGGTCCGTACCATTATGTTGTGGACCTAATCAATTCCAAAGTAATGAACTTTCCTCCCTCTTTTGATGAGAAAATTAATTGAGTGTGAATCTTGAATCCATTTACATCATATAATAGAGAAATATATGTGTCAATGTAACAATTAACTTGTTAAATTCCATTAGGTGATTATAATGCTTTTTGATATAATCTTTTTTTTTAATTAATATAAAAGAAAGTATATCAGTTACAAGGTGTGAATTTAATAATTTAATAAAAGTATACCGCTTACAAGATGTAAATTTAATAATTTAATAACTTACAAGGATGATAAGGCTTTGGGAAATGGAAATAGATCTTGAGAGGGTGACAAAAGAAAGATGCATAATGCATGTGAGAGGAAGTTGGAATAAGAACTACTTTGTGCAAGACGTCAGAAAGTTGACACATGAGAAGATTCAACTAATTGTACACCGTTTATAATTACAACAATAAGCAACAAAAGATTTTGAAAAAGATTCTTGTAAAGCTACGAGTCTTGCATAATGTCCTCTCCTCCATCGATAATTGATAAGCATCACTTTATTTATTTATTTATTTATTTGAGTTCCTTTTTGTTAACCTAAGGTAGTTGATTTGATATGGGGATATGTGCCAAAACAATAAGTGTGATAGATGCATCAGAAAAGAAAGGCATATGAATGAATATGAATAATGGTGATAGCATGAATGAAAGAGATCGAATTGGTACAAATACAAACAAGAGGGGCAACAAAGCAACGCAACGTGGAGGCAAAGCAAAGAAACACACAAAAACACTGACACCCATTTGCTTTGAAAATTTTCTATCTTTGATATAGCCTCTTAATAATGAATGAATTGGTTGAGGTGGTAGGGTGGTGTTGTGACTTCTGATGACCGATCATATGCGGGATGAGATATTGTGTTGTGTGTGTAATTTGACCCAACACGCCCACGATCTTCTTTGCTATCTTGCAAAACCCGAAAAAAGAATGATCATGAGTGGGAAAAATGTTCAAATTAATTAAAGAGGCATCCTTGTCTTTAAAAGTTTATACGCCCACTTCCCACTTTATTCAAATCTTAATGAATCTACATAAATCTTTGTAGGAAGTTTCTCCACCACTCTTGGCATTATGTGTGTGATAAAAGTTAAAGTTCCAAGCTTTTCCAATCACAACGAAAAGCATGCACCCACTCTCTGTCTTTAATTTCTCACCCTTGGAGAGCAAGATTTATATGAATAGAAGTAAACGACTCCTTATTTTTCGTCACAGTAAATAATGCTAAGGCCTCTAAAACGTGTTTACACGAGAAACAGATCTTTACGATAATTTCTAGAAAATCCTTCACTACAATTCAATTAGGTCGTTGGGTGGATTCTGGCTCATTCATTCTCTCTCTCTCTCTCTCTCTCTCTCACGGATCAAGATATATACCATTTAGAATTCAACAATGGCGGTTTCCTATGCTTATACATTCCTTAAGGAAATAATATTGTCTATGAAATTCTTTCATTTGACATTTAATTATTTTTAGAGAGATTTGAGAGATGAAAGGGACCATGGGCAGTACATGGTTCATGCGTATATGGCAATTGGTAAAGTTACAATGAATCACACCATATAAATCTTGAAAAGGCACTTTAATTTATTAATTTCTCGAGAATTGAGTGATCATTTCGCTATTTCCTTTTTTAATAGTAAGAAGTCTATCAACTTATGTCACCTAAGCCAATGATCACGGTAGAACTCTGATGTTATGTTTTAATTGCATGGAATTAGATTTCTAGCAAATCCCTTATTGCAATATCATCAATAGATTTTGAACCGTATATATGGTTGCATGACAATATATAAGCTCTTCAAAGGTTAGGTTAATTAGGTAATAATCTTTCCAATTAATACAGTTTCTTATCTTTCTTCATCTTTTGTTCTATTTAATTTTGTTATAATTGTGGCCTCGCTGCCTTATTAGATAATTTAAAGAGATTCGCTACGCTCAAAGTGATGTTGGGCTCAGCGACCTGAATTTAGCCCCCTGTTTAAGCTCGACGGCTTCCAGGTTTCGGTCGCGGTAACGAATATGTTTCGACTTGTCATGGTTGACGAGATTTATTGATGTACATCACGCGGTTTGGGCCTTCACAAAATCTCGTGGTTCCCAGATACCTCGTGGTTAAACTAAAAAAGATTTGCTAGCCTATATAGGTTTCATCCGCGCGCTTTCCTTTAAGCCGGGGTAATTAATTTGATTTAGTCAAATATGGCAGATGATGAGAATCATGCATGATCGATGCTTAATTATTTTTGAACTCTTATATATATATATATATATATATATATGTCAAACAAAATATGGAAGTTGGGTGTGTCCCTTTTGCTTTTGCATGACTTGTAAGAATATAAAGAAAAAGTTTTCGAATACAAGGAAGAGACCCCACATGGCATAGCTTCAGTTTGTTTGGTAATTCAAGGTAGGGTGTTTATATATGCATAATTAATCAATTTCATGACGTATACAATTTTTTTTTTTAAAAAACGTAGAAAGAAGGAGAGTTAAATTTCCTTGAAAATGACTTAAACCAAACAAGACACTCCTATATATAGAGTCTTTGAAAATGACTTAATAAACATGAATAAAAGCCCTTCAAATCAAAGCCAAAATTCTTGGTAAAAAGCCTACCGCAAAAGCAGCATTCTAAAAACCAAAGGCTAGTAAAATGAAGAGATATGCGCTCACTTATTCCATTCAATAACACAACACAACATGTAAATAGAGAGAGAGAGATTCTTTTTTTTTTTTAATAAAACATTTATTCACCTTTTCACACGTAAATAGAGAAAAATGGTAATAAGAATAATATTATAAACTTAGAAAGATGCCAAGACAAGGGTTTCCTTGAGACTAAGTCCAGCTTTCGAGCGAGATTATTAATTGTTTGTTTTTGCAAGCATTAGCATTTGTTGGATTCCAACAAGTAACAAGAAATAAAGCAAGGGACAGATGCTATGCTGTCGCATTAGCCATTAGCCATTGCTTTTGTACTTTGTTATTATTTTCATTTGGACGTGTATGTCTTACCGGTGAACGTTATAAATGCGTCTCGTTTTCCCAGAGAGCTAAAGTTTTGTGAGAAAATGATGCAAAGAAAGAGGGAGAATAATAATAATAATTCATTTCAATATTCATATTTTCACACGTCTCTCCTTTAAATTTGATCTCTACAAAAATAAAAAAAATCATTATTAGGTGGTTGATGTTAATTTGATTCAATTGCAAAGTGCCCCGCTGAACGGGCAACCTCGGATTTTTAATTTGGCCTTAATATTTTTCCCGTGGGAGGTGGCGGGCTGGCGGTACAATAATGAAGAATCTGTAGTCCTGGGGTTATTTTGCTTAAAATAATAACTAGTGTGGGTCAAACTGTAATAAATAATACTTCTAAAGTATAATTTGTAACAGTTTAGGGATACCTTACGGTGATTAGAATCTAACAGGTGGCAAAGTATACATATAAGTAGTCTAATTTGACGGTCAAAAGTTTAAAACAATTCAATAATATTACCTCAATTCACATCCCCCTGGCTTCCAGATAGTTAAAAACTTGAACTATCTAATGTCGAATACGAATTTATCTACGAATTTATAATGTGCGGATATTCACACTTAATGATTCTTATCACGCATGATATATACTCCCCAAGCATTTTCTTTTTTCACACAATTTAATGGGAATTTTTTTTAATTTTTTTGTTGTTGTAATTATGGGAATTTAAACTACATATACTTTGATGCTAACAACCTTTTTCGTTAAGTTGATTGATACTACTCCCTTCATTCATAAGATATAAATAGATCATTCGAGTCTCTCCAAAATTATGGAACTAAAATTAAAAAAAAAAAAATTTCATGACAAAATTCAAAAGCGATGCAATCATGATCCTTTGAAGGCATGGATGGTGGAAGAATTTTGATCCTCGAGTTGATCTAATCTCAATGGTTTTATATTCCTTAGGCTCTAGGGGTATACATGCATTATTGTCTAGTTAGTCAACTTATCAAATTCCTCTCTTTGTATAACTGTGGTTTATTTTAATATAATTTTAAAAAAATGGCAAGAAGAATTTTGTTTTTATTAGGCAACTTCAATAGAGGTCGATGTGAACTCAAGAATTTAAATAACATTTTGTTGGCATCAAAACTCAATATCTAGATAGAATATGCGACAAGAAAATCATCGTGCATAGAATATTACATAAACCCAGTTCTTAAGGGAATTTGAAATTTCTAGTAGCTAACTATGGACCATCAAATTCGACTTCAAAATTTGAATTATACTACCATTATTGAAGCTTGGACCAAAATGCCTGTTTGAGAACGAATGGATTCGATTCCCACGAGGGAAGAAGTAAATAAGGAGAAAATTCAATCTTCAAGATAACTGAGCTTTTCCTCTAATTATGAAACAAAAGCATTAAGGGCCAATTATTATTTAAAAAAAAATTTACTCAAAAAACTAAAGATTAATGAAAAAAGAATAAGTAATTTATTCACTCCTGTTCTAAAAATCACCAAAACACCTAGGCGTAAATGATATTTTTTTTATTGTCAAATTTTTTAGGCCAAAATTATTGTTGAAGTTCATTAATTTATCACCGGTCAAATTTGTCAAGTATTAAAAAAAAAAAAAAAACCAATTACCCTCTAAAAAGAGTTTTTATCGTTTTCCACATGTGAAAAGAGAAATTTCACCAACCAACAACTTTGTAAAGTTGGTAGTTTCCATTCTCTATGATAAAAATTTAATTCAAGAACAACTGCAAAAATAATATGAGATTTATGACTTACGTCTTAAAAAACATTACTTAAAAAAAAAAAAAAAAAAAAACTCTTTTTGTAGCTTTGTAAAGTATTGTGCACATGCGTTTTCATTACTTCTATTTATTTGTGTACAAGGTTCCCAAAATACATATTAAACATGTAAATTCAACTTCTGTCTCTGATCTTATAAATTAATTTATCAACAATTACTACACTGTAAAGTGTAAACGGTAGCGAACGAGTCTTGAAGATATTACGTATTGGTGGAACATATGCATAATCTTAATTGGAACTCAAGATAAAAAGCCAAAAGAGGGTGTGCGAGAAACATAAGGGATGACGCGAGCTACAACTGTTGCGTTCTTTGTGTCGTTTTAACAAAACCTACAAAAACGACTGGTTACTCGATAGATAAGAAGAATTCTGTCTAAAATTTTTCTCTATACAAATTACACAAATTGACTAAGAATCGAGGCCTCCCTTTTCTCTCCACATGGAAGAAAAACAAATATTGTTTAAAGAAAAGCTAGCAAATAAAAGGATAGATGATGTTAGATGGCCAGCCATTTTGAAAATATATTCGATTGTGATCTCTTTCGACCGATAAGCTTCTCTTGTTTGTATTCTAGTCAATGTGTACATTTATACAAACTTGATGCCAATTCACATCCACTCCAAACAATGCCAACCCACCATAGCCTAATTGATTCCCCATCACCAAGCTTGGTCCCCGTGACAAAGAAATCCAAAAAATTTGAAAAACCAAAAAAAAAATAAAAAAAATTAATTGTATGGTATGCTACAAAGTTACCTCAAACACGGGCTTTTTCGTCACTGGTTAGAGCTTACACCGCAATTATATCGTAAATACAAGAAGAAAAACCTGTGATTATTATTAGCTTTGGTAACTGGTGACGTGTCCTACATTGTGTTTTTGCTTGTGAGTGTGGACACGATATGATAAAGAGGGTCATGGGTCATGGCTCTCCGTGTGCTCAAGTGGTTACAATGAAAGGGTAGCTACAACAAAGAATGAGCTAATGTGGTTGGCTTTGCATCGTAGTCTTAATTTCTATTTCTCATCATCATCCATTATTTTTCTATTTTCAATATATTAATGCCCAAATCGCTTTCGTCAAACGTGTCATTCAAGGTGTGAAATAATTTTGATTCTGGCTTCCTGGGTGACATATTTGTTTTGTTCAACCGAAAACTCAATGCATTAATTAAAAATGTGGGGATAAAATTATATTCATTGTTACCAACTCTATTCTTACTTATTCAAGCCTAATATGTGTGTACATATATATTTTATACTTGAAAAAAAAATACGTAATCATACATTATATTTAAATCGAAATATCCATGTTAAGTTTGAAGCCTAGTGCGCTATTAAGACATCATTAAAACAGAAAGAGTGAATAATTTGGCACAATTAAACCCTTAAGAAATTTCTAATTTAAAATTTTAGAATTCCTTTTTTTTTTTCACAACCTTTGCCACAAACGTAACAAATAAATAAATGAGTAGTGCTACACATCTCAAATTTTTCATCTAGATAATGTGATATTTATTAATTGGTTAGTGAAATAATACAATCAATTCACTTAGATATTATAAAGAATTACTAATTACTCAATAAATACCGCATTATTTAGATAAAAAATTTAAAATATCGATCATTATTCTAAAAAAATAGATTAGTGGTTGCTTTAATGTATATCTTTTTGGCATATGTAAAAAATAGATTAGTGGTTGCTTTAATGTATATCTTTTTGGCATATGTATAATAATTGGAGAGTTATTGAACTAATCAATTGTTTACGTGATGCACAACCAACACGTTTAAGAATTAAGAAATTTTGTTTAGATTAACAATCTTCTTGCGTTGCTGAAGCAAGAACAACACAGAGTCATACCCTCATATTAATTCCTTCTTTTCTTTTAGTATGTTCTCATTTTGTTATTTAAATATTCATGTTTTTTGAATAAGAACATAATAATAAGCTTCGGTTTTTCAACATCTTCAATAGTTTTGACTATAATATTTTATGCCTGATATTCCAACTTATTAATTTTTATTTTTATTTTATCTTTTAGCTTCACATCACTTTTCTTTCTTTGGCAGATATATAACTAGATTTCTTGTTTAAAAAACAAAATGAGATTATAGCATGAAGTAAAACCTAGAGAATTAATTTTTTTTTTTTTTGTATTTCTGAAAAGTAAAAAAAAAAAAAAGAGTAAAAAAAATGTGATAATTACTATAAGGACTGCAAAGCCAAATGGGCCAATGAAATTATTTTCTGAGTAGCATTAAAATTTATTATTCCTCAAAATTGGTCCCAAAATAGAGCCTTAAAATTACGGGATGGTGTCAGTTTAGGCAGAGAAAAAAGATAAAATAAAATAAAGAGTGGAAATCTGTGACCTATTATTATATAAATACAATACAACTTCATAATAAGTTATGCCGATGCGAAGGTGATGGGTACAGTACCAATTTGTTTATGGAGATTCCTCTGCTTTCAACCGTTGGATTAGGGGACCACCGTTTTTTTTTTTTTTTTCAGTATTTATGACTTTTTGTTCTCAGCCAAAGTTGCTAAAATCTAATTATGGTGTAAAATTGTGATGTATTTGGATGCTTTGAATTGAAATACCGTTTGAGAAATAGGGGTCCCCGGTTTCTTGCGGATTCTCTACGGATTTTACCAAATCGTTTTGTATATTTATTTTTAAAAGCTTTACAAGGAAATATTTATTTAATTTAATTTTGATTGATTTACCATCGAACCTGAGAAAAATACTACACCAAATGTTTCTTCTATATTCGCTAACGGTGCTAGAGTAGGTTTTACGGCAAAGCCTTTGAACATGCGTGGCTAGCCTAATAAAAAATGCAAATGACAATCATTTACTTTAATTAATTTATCGTATGTACACATGTCATTATTCCATTAATTTGTGTCCCTAAGTTTATCCCTATGTTTGTACATCTATGATTTTTCATGCAGTTTAAAGCAAATTAAAGACACGGTTATTATTATACCAAACACAGAGTACAAGCAAAAGACATTAAATAATTTCACAACAAGAAAGGCAAAACGCTGAGGAAATGGGGCCTAAAGATGACACAAAAAGTGTGCCCACAATGAATGAATAAGGAGGGGGGAAGTTGATTTTTGCAGTAAGAGCTTTGATTCTTTGCAGCGAATACAAAGCCAAAGCCCCACCCCCCACACTCTGATGCTGCTTAGCTTGCTTCCGCTTTCCCCATTTTCCCATAAAAATAAAAACTCCTATTCTGGTTTCTTCTGCTTCAGCTTCTGCCTCTTCTTGTGACTCACATTATTTACCTTCAGAAAGAAAAAACAGTTGCCGAAAAGTACTTTTGATAAATATCACTCATGACTCATAAATTATACCACACACCCACCTCTTTTCTCTCTTACTGACATTCCTATAAATAAGAATCATATATAATTTTGTTTACTCTTATTTCATAAGTATTGATATTTGATTTTTTTTTTCAAAAAAAAATTGATACAATGACGATAAAATAACTATAAAGTCATGTGAAACTATAATATTAAATTAAAAGTTAACATTATTTGTTCAAATAATTACACTAAAGCACCATTTGGTTTCACAGTTATTTTTATCATCACTGTGTCACTGTTAAGGCCTTTCTCATTTTTCTTATTTTATTGCATTTTTGTTTTATTTCTTGGATGAGTACGTTGCTTCTTTGTCAATGAAAAGAAAGATGCCCATAATTTTGAATTTAAATCGCGTTAATCACTGATCACTGCCTTTCAATTTTACAGTTCATTTTCCTATTATAAAACAGTAACAAGAAAAAGCAAGAAAGTATGTAATTGATAAAATGAATAATGAAATTAATGGCGGCTAAATGCCATCTATCGAATAAATAATGGCAAGCCTATAAGGTCATAGTTAAGTGATGATTGGTTTTGATGCAGGTATGTAATTCACTACATAAGTTGTACACAAACGAAAATATACATCCACTTATTCTCTTTTATGCTTATTTGTTAGATCATACATAATGTCCCTGAAAGATAAGATAATATATAACACATGATATATTTCACTGCTTCAATTGTATGAGTTTTATTAGGTCTACAGCACAAACTGTGGGAGGTGTCTTGCAGGTGAGAAAGTATATAATATTGTTGGCAACTTATTGTGTACATTTTTTTTTTATGGCTTCTTGGCACGTATATTATGCATTCAATCAAGAAATATGTGTATGAACATGGTAAGAACTTAACGAGTTAAAAAAATAGCAAGGGTTTAACGAGTAAAACTGCGTACACCAAAAGCACTCAGGATTGTCAAACATAAAAACTGATAAAGAAGTTAGGAAAAGAGAACAAGTTTAAGATATTTTTTCTGTATACAATATTGTTGGTAGCCATAGCATCATTTGTTGGCGGTGAACTTAATTGGGAAGGTTTGGGAGTGCTTTTGGTTTGAAGAAAAGCAAGAATAGGTAGTGCGTAGTGCTGTAGGGAAGTGATGGGAGAGGTGGAGGATCAATAAAAATGGTGTCATGGGAAATTAATAAATAAATAAAACAAAGCCCAAGAAAAATTGACTGGCAAGGGAAAAAAAAAAAAAAAGAGAGAGAGAAAGAGAGGGAAAATCCTAGAAAATGAAAAGGAGTTTTTGGGGGTTTGTGGGTCAAGCAAAATATAGATGATGGATTGGGAATGGTTGGATTAGGATTAAAGAAATGTCTTAAGTTGGTGTTTGTCTTCAACCCAAGGAAATGCGCCTGGTTTCATGATACATCTTGGAAATGATGACTTTACACACATTACATCTAATAGATTATTAGTGTTTGATTTTTATTAATTCCTTAATAATAAATAATAAAAGTTATAAATAGTGAACATTACAACACAAGGATCCTTGAAAATAATGACTAGCTAGCTGTTGAAAGGAAGAGAATAAATTAGCCAAAAGGACAACGTGATCGATTGTGATCAGTGAAGTTTCTTTACAATTTGCTAGGTTTCATGACTTTGTTCCATCACCTAAGCACAAGTTCATTAGCTTCCCAAGAGACAAAATTTTAACCCAGAGGAAAGATTCATATAAAATAACAAAATTTTAACCCAAAGGAAAGATTCATATAAAATAACTCATTTTTCAAAAGTTGAATAGTTCTAATGTTGACCTTGACTCAATAATATTTCATTAGGGTTTTACTTTATTCACTAACCCACTAAAGTGTTTGAGGAGTGCATGGTGGTGAGTACTTATTAGCAATGCAATTACGGATCATGCATTGCTTTTGGTTTTGGATTAGGGGTGAGGTTTACCTAACCCTGGGTGGGTTTAATTAGACCTGCCAAAGAAACTTGGAGTGAGGTAAGGTCAACCGATTTTGGCCTGCATGCTGTTACCATTTTGCTTTGATTTTCAAAATGATTTGGTTCATATAATTCCATCAAATTAATAGTCAACTTTAAAATCTGAAAGACCCACCTCATGATCTTTACAATTACTAATTAATCCAAAGAAATCTAATATTAAAATTCAATATACAATTGAAATATATTTTATTGTATACAGCATAGCTAAGGGGTTGATGCATAGTCCTTCATATATATACACATACGAGACTAAGTAAAAGAGACAATGTAGATTTCTCATTAGCCATCCAAAGCACAGATATTGACAATAAAGAAATCAACAAAAACAATGCAAATTGAAAAGAGAGAAAATGAAATGGGAGAAGAAAACTAGGAAGTTTCATGAGCTGTTAGTGTGAAGATGAAAGTTGTGATGATTATTATTTGTACATTAGATGATATTTATAATGCCGTGCAGGACTGCATTTCTAATGCAAATGAAAGAAGAGGAGATATTAATTAATTAATTCTATTGTAGATAAAAGAGAAGAATAGAGAGGAAAAAATTTAGAGCCGACGGTGGGACCAAAAAACAAAGACAAATTGCGAGATGCCATTCCAATTAAGCACTCTCTTTCATTTCACAGTTCACATTTCACATTTTTCTTCAATTCTCTCTTCTTTTTTGGTGGCTTCTCTCTTTCTTTGTCACCCCCATTAATTAAAGTTAACCAAAAAAAACCCTTCTTGGTTTTGGGGCGACCACCGATACCTACTTAGCTTTTCTTGTGTGATTCACTTAATCATTTCTTTTAGTATAGTAACTCTTTCTTGGTTGTTAATTAATTTTCGTATACTTATTGGTCTTCAAATTAAATAAAATTTGTTTGAAATGGGGTTTCAGTTGGCAGAAGCCTTTTATGACCACTCAATATATGAGGGGGAAAAAGGCTTGCTAATGAGTCAACATGACAATATACATAACAAAATTGGTTTAAATTTTGGGATTTGTTGCTTCATTCACCTCTGCCCCTAAATAAAGGGTTCACAAAATGACCCTAGCTTTCGTCCATTTGAAATAGTCATACCCAAAAATTTGATAAAATCAACCACCAACTTTTAAGTATGGTAAGAAAGGAGAAATTTGAGAAAAACTCAACCAAAAACCAAGCAATTAGGTCGGAGGTATTGTGATCTCTTCTCCTTTTTCTAAGATAAGGAATGAAAACAAAAGGAATCCTTACCTGTTAATCAGTTTGAATCTTCAATACCAAGTAAAATTAAAAAGATTTACTCAATAACAATACTAACATTTATAATTGTAGACAAAATCAATAACAATCAACTTAATTAAGGTGATTGAGGGGTTGGTACTTATCACATGCAAGGTATGAATCAGTTAAAAGGTATTTTAAAAATACATCTGTCTAATTTGAGAAGATAATATGAGAAAAAATTAATTCAGGAAAATAAAATTGTGGGTCTGTACTCTCTAGAGATTTTGAAGGGGGATATGGGAAAAGCAAAGCTGGCGATAGACACGCATGGCATGGATCATATCATACGTATATGTATACAAATTACAAACAGTCCCAGCGGCAGCGGTAGCGGCAGAGAGACCTGCACGCTCCACAACAACTATTAACTTATTATTAACTCAAAACAACGTTATGTACAACTTGCAGCCTACATAACATAAGCATCACCCATTGTCATTGATTTTCCCCTCTCTTATTCATTATCATTATTAATACTAATTAGTTTTTTGTCTGTTTTTTACCATATAAGAATAACAATTAAAAAAAAAAAAGAAGGTAGTCTCTTATTAATTTTTAGTAGTAAATTAGTAACGGGGGTGGTGAGAGTTGATGATGATGATGATAACAAACACGAGACTCCTTCTCAAGAAAAGCCAACCCCACGCATAGATTATAGATAGAAGGGGAGAAGCAAAGGCAACAAAACAAAACAAAGAAAGAAAGAAAGAGCAGAATCAGGTGTCTCTCTCTTGGACTGATTCGTTTCAATCGCATCTATTTCTCTCTCTCTCTCTCTCTCTCTCTCTCTCTCTCTCTCTCTCTCTCTCTCTCTCTATATATATATATATATTCCCCTATTTATCTATCTGTACGTAAATATATATACACACACAAAAGAGAGGAAAAAAAAACGAGAAAAAAAGAAAGCAAAGCAAACAAGGCAAACGGAGCAAAGAAAAGTAGAAAGATAGATTGATGGGTAATGGTATAATGGTATAATGGTAATGGAGAATGGTGATGGTGTTGGTGGTGGCCTCTTCTCAATATAGTCACATAATTCATTGATTTTTTTTATTTTTCTCTCTCTTTCTCTTTCATTGAAGAGTCCGCCGAGCTAGCTAGGCTTGTGGGGAAAGAAGCAAGCAAGCGGGCATCTTTCTTTCTTTGAATCTCTTCTCTTTATTTTTTTCATGCTTCTTATGTGTTAGCATTTAGCGCTCCACATTGCTTCTTTCTTTATTAATCATTGCCACCTTCGTTCTCCTCTCCACACATTTATTTGTATAATGGCTGTTCAAGCTCAATACCCGTCAAACGTTCTTCTTCTAAACAGGTTAGCAAGTTTTCCATTCAGTATGACCTCTTTAATTAGTTAAATTCATATATCAACTAAATTCATTGTTATCTTTATTAATCTGCAGAAACAGTCAAGAAGGGCATGATTATTCCTTACAACCAGAGCCAGGAGGATTTCTTGATCAATCCTACATGTTATTCAACAATGGAGGTCCGTTCTCAATACTCGCTCTGCTTTGCTTGAAATCATTATTAATTGAAATGAACAAATATCAAGATTCTGAATTCGCTATGCCACCACGTTCAGGTAATAACAATAATAATCCACGCAAAAGAGGAAGAGAAGCTGCGGCAGCCAATACAACAACAACTACATCAATAACAGCAGCTCCAATGAATCATTACTCCATCTCTATGCAATCTCAACAAGCTCCTCAACTCATAAACCTCTCTCAACTCCACAATCATCATCAACCCAATGTCGTTTCCACTGGCCTTCGATTATCTTTTGGTGACCAACAACAACGTCAGCAGCAGCAACAGTTACAACAAACTCCTCATCATCAGCAGCAGCAACAACAAAATATTATGTGCCAGTCACCTTCTCTCTTGTCGTTTCTATCAGACGATTTAGCCTCTCCAATCAAACGCCAGCGTGATGAATTAGACCAATTCCTTCAAGCCCAGGTACCAATTCACTTTTTTCTCTAATGGGTACTTGATCATTTTTTCTAAATTTTTAATCTTTCACTAAAAAGTTTTTTTTTTTTTTTGTTTTTAAATATCAATAGGGGGAGCAACTGCGGCGTGCATTAGCGGAGAAAAGGCAGAGGCATTATCGTGCTCTGCTGGGGGCAGCGGAGGAATCAATAGCCCGGCAGTTAAGAGAAAAAGAAGCCGAGGTGGAGAAAGCCACGCGGAGAAATGCTGAGCTGGAAGCGCGCGCCGCTCAACTTAGCGTGGAGGCGCAGGTTTGGCAGGCAAAGGCAAGAGCACAGGAGGCAACAGCTGCGTCTCTACAGGCGCAGCTGCAGCAGGCTATAATGGCCGGCGCGGGAGGTGGGGCGCAGGATAGCAGGAGAGGGGACGATGGGCTAATGTGTACGGGGGAGGTAGCGGAAGATGCTGAGTCAGCGTACGTTGACCCGGAGAGGGTCGTGTCCGTTCCCGTATCCGGCCCGGCATGTAAAGGATGCCGTAAACGGGTCGCCTCGGTAGTGCTACTGCCGTGTCGGCACCTTTGCGTTTGTACAGAATGTGACCGGGTGGTTCAAGCATGCCCGCTTTGTTTCAACGCGAGGGAATCGAGCGTCGAGGTTTTTCTTTCTTAGGGCCCCGAAGAGCCCAACAATGCAGAAAGAGGAGGCCCGTGTTGAGGCCCAACATGATGTGAGGCAACGGTAAAAAAGGAACTTAAAAAAATGGAGTATAATAAGAACTTAAGAGCTACATCTTTTTTATTTTGGATGTTAATTTGGGTTCAGACATTCTGGTGGACCGCCCAAAGTAAAAAGTTTTCTTGCTTTCGGTTTTTTGGTTTCTTATTTTTATTTTTATTTTTTTCTTTTTTGGGTTTACCCCTCTTGGAGTGAAGTACCTAGAGAATGTACATGGCCACATGGGTAGTGGCATTTTTTTAAAAAAATAATAATTCATATATAAATTCTTTTATTAGATAAATTTTTTGGCCTTGGGTTTCTTCTTGAATAGCATTTATTTTATGTCAATTCTTCAATATTGGTTTTGCATTAACGTTGGGGTTAGTTTGCACCGTTTTCTCTTTTTAGAGAACACTTGGTAGTTTTATTTCTAATTAATTTTCATTAAAAAAAAAATGGTGTGATTGCTTTGCATAATTTGCATGGTGTACATTTCTGGTGAACGAAAGTTTTATATATATATGTTCATCCGATTTTGGTTTCAATCTAGAGACAAATCAGAGCACTTAGATAAAAGATGTTAAAGCTTGCACATTCTAAGTTTCTATCTTAAGCAATATTGAGGACAAGTTTAGTAGCACATGCAGATACAGTAGATATGTGATCGAGTTGAAACAATCTAGTAGTGTTACTGAGGTGAAAGCAATAGTTGCTTTCTGCCATTGTTATGATGTGTGGTTGTCAATGTTACTCATTTTAAGGAAAAAAAGGGGGGGAAAAGTGATTTTTTTAACTTGAACACAGTTTCATTGAATAGAACATTATCGAAAGAAAGGACATTGTACCATTAGTGGTATGATTTTTTTCTTTTTTCGTTGAATACAATCAACTGGCTTCCAATATAGGGCATCTTCTTTTCTTTTTTTTAATAACCTTCTTAATATAATTGTTTAACTTCTCTTATGCTACGAGGCATGTGGTTCTTTGATTTCTTCTGGATTTCATGTGTTCAAGAAAGTTTCCAGGCGATTATTCTGATGCAAAGTTGGAGTCATTTCATGCCTGTTTTGGTCCCATGGATTTATATCCATGCACAGTTTTATTGGTCCCGTATAGATGTAGTGATATACATTGTTCTCTTGGGTCACTAAAAGAATGTGGAAAAGATATGGAATATTTTAGAAAACCAAAACCCAGGATGGAACTATAGTTCAATGATGTTCTTTCCCAACCCCCCATCCCCCCCAAATCATTAACATCTTTTCCTTCTTCCCAATTATGTCAAAATCCTTTCGCACATTATGCTCTATCCCCTTGTTATGTTAAGCTGCTCTGCCTACTTTTTCTTTTTTTTTTCCCTTTCTATTTGATTGATGTTATATGGCATATGGCAAGAAGCAATGGATTATTGCCAGTAAGAAAATGGTCTAATCAAACTTTTGCGTTCCTTGCTTCGGCTTTACCTCTTTTTGTAAGAGAAGTTTAAACATGAATCATGATTTTACATTTGGATTCTATTTGCACATTGTATCCTTAATCGTTGCAGCTTATTTCTTGCACCCAGCCACCCTTCAGGCTGAAGCAACTCTCTGTCACTGCACATAAGCGTGGAAATGAGACCATTGAATCTTAGTAGTATGAGAAAGTGAAACCAAAGTGATCTCTCATGTCTTATCTTTTTATTCTTGTTCTGCTTTTTCAGAAATCCAGATTCTTAGCATGAAAATATAAAGGAACGTTTGATTTTCCTCGGTTAATGTTTTAAGCAGAACTTCAATGAACTTACTTCACACGAAAGCGGTCACTTATCTGGAAACTAATTCGCTTTAAATATAATATTATGGTAAGAGAACAGGTTGGATCACAAGCATGTCTTAATTAGACTTAATCACGCAACTTTTAACTGTTTGTTACTTAGAGATAAGCAGGAATTTGATTTGTGATCACATGGCCATTAGACCACACAGTTTACATGCATGCACTATAAGACTTGGCAAAATAATATTACCAGATACCGGAACAGGTAACAGTTACATTTATGGAAAGCAGGTATAATATGAAATCACTCTAGCTCAACCAAAATGGTGGAGGAGGAGAAAGAAAGAAAACCCCTTTAATTGCTGAAGAAAATTACTAGTACTAAAAGTAGAAGCAGTTAAATTTTGCAGCTGTCCTATTCCGGGAACCATTTTTTTCTTTTTTTTTTTAATTTTCCGCGAACAATCTCGAATTGACATGCAATAAAAAACAAAACAAGATTCTTTGCAATATAATGAGGATCATCACACCCTTATTTAAACAATACCCTTTTACTTTACAGTACTTGAGAAGCAAAAATTTGCACAAGCCTGCAAGATGCTTCTCTTAATTTGCGGATGGGACACAACTCACAAGTTTGTCCAGAAACCAGTGGGAGAAATGAAAACAATGACACCTCAGTTTGACCAACGTATCAAAATAAGGAAAAATAATTTCTTTTTTGGGAAAAAAAAAATCTTTTATTAATAAATTCACATGATCTCCGGATCAGGACTATAGGATTTGGCTTCTCAAGAAATTTGTCAACTATTAAATTCACACAAGATGCCTGAAAGCTTTTGCCACGATTCCAATATTGGACATAACTTATAATCTAGTAAATATTTGCAAACCCAGATGCTAGGATTGCAGATTAAGGACATTAATGTGAGCCAAGATTTTATCCTTAAGGTCTTAATCATATATGACGCAAAAGGCTGTCAATGGGGTAGGAGAGAAGGACAAGATAATACATACAAATGATGCCCCATTACCTCAAATGCCCACCACATCAAGAGCGGGCAAGATGTAGATCTAGGACAGAACAGATAGTCTTATAAGTTTTAATGGGACCAAAAGCCCTAGTCATTGTGCATTTGTGCTTGCCAAAAGATAAGGACTTCACTTAATGTGGGTGACTTGACGTCAAAAAAATTACCATGATCGCAAGGGAAATGCCAATAAATGCCAGCTCTTGCTTGCCTTTGCAATTTTGTGTTTTAGAGTCTAATGAAGAAGTGGATGACAACACATTTGTGATTTGTCCAAGTTTCATCACAATCTCATGAAAAAGGTCTGACACCATTTATGGTGAAGTTGTTCTCACAACCAAGCGTGATGCATACTTTAAATGCTAATAAGCCTTAAGCAATTATAATCATTCAAGAGTGAATTGCTTTGTGCTGAGGTAATTAAATGTTGTGATCTAAAGTAGATGTGTCTGTACCTGAATTGTCATAAATTTCCAAAGCCCACTTCGCTGTCAAATAATGGTATCATACTTTTTCCAGTTTTCTGCTATTTTTATTTAATATTTTGGGGTCAATTAAGCATGATATGTCATTTTGTACTCTTTTTTTTTTTTTTCCACCCCAAACCCACCAAAATTTTATAATAGGAGTTTCACATTGATCATGCCTGGCCAATTCCATCCAAGTGCTGTATCCAGCCAAGTAGCCAAAAAATAATGTTTGTGATAAACGCACTGTAGGCAAAGGGGGCCCTTGATATGATGCACAATAGATGGGCAGTTTGACAAAACAAAGACACGAAAGATCAATCTGATGCACATTTTTGGGTACTCTTTATTGCTAACATGCATGCTTTTTAGTACAGTTTTTGGACTTTTCTTTTCTTCTGCTCTGTTAGGTGAGAAGCATTTGCTTTATTTTCCCATGTTATCATACACTTCACACCAATAATAATTATGCAAATGTAGTTTGACAGGAAGCCCCTTTAATTGTATTCGGTTCAAACAACTTTGATCCGAGTTAGTTGGGTTTGATTGCAGGAAGATTTTAGTGGGCCAATTAGGGCAAGTAAACTGTAAAAGGAAAATCCAAAGAGACCTCGAATTGCGGGAAAAAATTATTGAACGAGGGCTTCTGGGACTCTGGGTTATGGTGTGCTCTCATCACATTGCCGAAGCTCAACGGCCTTTTCAGGTCAGCAGAGCTCCAGTGCCCCATGTATTTATAATTAAAGATCTGGGTTCGTTATCTTGTTCGTGCAAGGTTCAACTACAAAATTGAAAATTGCATTAATGACTGCAGACAAACGGCACTGGATTTTAAATGAGGGATAGAAACTTGATAGTAGCTGAGAAACAATAGAGTCAATTTCCAAATTCATCGTTTCAATAAAATGAGAATTAATATATGCATACACGATTATTGATAGAGACAAATACAAAAAATCAATTAATTTCAAAGTTGGTTAACTCCCCTTCTTTTGGTTTTGTGGGTTAATGCGATGTATAGAGAAATAATCTGTTTAGTATAATCTGCAAAATTGTGTATTGAAGCAACTGGTAACTTTTGAAGTACTACTGTGCATTTTGTTATTTACTTTTTGCCCTATAATTCTAACATTATTTACTCTTTTCTCGATCTTTTTGTTTCATTTAATAAAAAAAAAAAGATGTGGCTTAGATTGGGCCCGTCAAACTACTTACATGTTAGGCCAACTAAGATGCATACACTCGTCAAATTTCATCAAGAATGACACTGTTAAATTTGTACCCTAAGAATTATCTGAAGAGTTAAGACCACTGGGATCTCTCGACTATCCTCTTGGAACTGCTTTTCTAAGCACATTCTATTAACTAAGGCATAATATAATTTCTATTAACGCCATCTTTTATTCCTCAAATATTCTTTAGTACCCTTTCTCCTCAACAAACCCCATTCAAGATCTCTTTCTTAACTTCTTTAGATAGTTTTTTGCAATATCCTTCCTTCTTAAAGTCATTTAAACAAAACTTCTTCCTGTCTCTCGTATTGGTAACTGTATCATATAAACAGTATAACATCTACTTCTTTTATGGATTGTTTATATCATATGTTTAGGTTTGAATTCCAAAAAAGAATAATTTGAAGTTTGATTGATTGAATGGAGCTAATTTTGTAGGTCGAATTAGATGAGTATTAAAAGATTTCCAACAAGCCATATGAGAGTGTTTTCATCTTCAAAAATATTTCTACCAAAGGAAATCAATTTTTTTTTAATGTTTAAATTAGCTCTGCAATTTCCAGCGGTCGTCATTTACGTTGTATGTTTTAAGAGGATATTGGAGATGTGCCACAATAGAGTTAGCAGAATGTCTCAATCTTTATTGGGATTTAGATTATGTATTGAACGGGCTAGGATTAAGTATGAAATTTTATGCTAATTTATTATTTAAGTTGGGATTCGAAACTCAAATTTATCTTGACTCACTATTGGGGATGGGATTTGAAATATTTGAAAATCCCTACCAAGATGCTAAAGTGTCTTGAAAACTGGATTTTAAAAATATATGGTAATCTGTTTGATGGAGGAATATGACTAGCATGTTTCTCATATAAGTGTGATAAAGAATAGAAATCTTACATATCGGTCATTAATATATAATAAGTTGGTCATATACATATGACATGTCATTTATGACAGAATTTACAGTGTATAATAGTAAATTCATGTCATCAATAATATTGAAGAATTTCAATCAGGATTCAGGACAGGAAATTAGGATCGGACGGAATTGAAATACTTTTTTATTTTAATTTACTTTTAAAATAGGATTCGGGATTGTTTTTCTTCCTAAATTTACTGTTTGAGATAGATTGACAAATCTCGATCGGGACATCTTGATTGCCAACCCCATGGGCCAATAGCACCACTCTTATCTAAATGATTAAAATATCTTCAATGTCCATTTAGTTCCCAAAATTATGCTTATTATCAATTAACATTTTCAACAAACCCCAACAGCAGTGCTTTGTTGTGTACGAGTAAAAACAACACACTAGCCAATTGAATATAATTTTCTTAAATCCAAGAGTTACTGGTGGACTCAAATTTATTTTCTGAAAAATATAAGGTTGTTTTTTTTTTTATTTGAAATCTGAATAGGTCTTAATAGGTTTGAATGAAAATGTCTTAATGACATGTTTGTTTTTTCTTTTTCAACATCTGAAGAGAAAAATATAAAACTTAGTAATTTGACATAAATATCATTTTAAGTGGTGCATATATTTATTCTTCACAGTTTATAATTTTTACAGGTTAATTAGTTTGGTAGCATTAAAAAAAAAACTATCATCATTGATCTTAACTTAATTTTTTCATAAAAGATGTAATAATAACATCAAATTTTATTACAAAGTCAACACTATTATTTTATTTTTGATTGATCACAATGGATATAATTTGATTTGTTCAATATTTTAGTTTAGTTAATGTTCTCACGTGAATAAAAATTTAAAGCAATTAAAAAAAATAACTTCAAGAATAATGCAAAAATATTAGATTTATATATAATATTGGAAATACATAAATTGTTAAGGATATTTTTGAGATTTAAAATTGAAAATTTTTATTTAGACTTCAGACTTCAGATACGTAACAGCACAAGTACTAAAAATAATATAAAATAAATAAATATCTGAAAAAAAATGAAATTCAAACTTCAAACTAAAAAAAACAACACCAAACTTTTTGTGAAGGTAACAAGTGGCTACGAGGTTATTATGAATAGGATTCGAGTTGATGGACAGGAGGTTTGAAGCGGGCATTCGGATCGGTTTGGTTCAAGCCCATTTTAAGTTCAATAACGAGAACTCTAATAATGATAACTTGAAGGGAAAAAAAAAAAAATCTCTTGAAATATCCTACCGCACGTCACATAGACACATACAAAATAGTCAAAGTTATTTATACCTACACTATCGCAAATTTTCACAGCTCATAATTGGGATTTCTCACTTTTCCCGTAGATCAATTCCCTTGGATTTTTCACATAATATTTAAAATAGAGATCAGGATCTTCTCATCTAGGGATGGCAATGGGCACATGGGGTTCTTAATTCTACCCAAACCCGCATAAAATTTAAATTCTAAACCGCATGGCCATGGGGTTTTAATTTTAAGAAAACCCAATGACGGGTTTTGATAATCACTAAACCCATGATAGTGCCGGCGGATTTTTTGCGGGTTTCCGCTTTTAAAATTATAAATGTTTAATATATAAATTTATAATAATAATCTCAAATTCCAAATAACATACTCAATTTTATATTTAAACAATATAAATGAAAAATTAAAACTTCAACATCAATCCAACACAAATTCTGCATTTAAAATTATAAATGTTTAATATATAAATTTATAATAATAATCTCAAATTCCATATAACATACTCAATTTTATATTTAAACAATATAAATGAAAATTAAAATTGCAACATCAATCCAACACAAATTCAAATTCAAATATAAATTACAAATCCATTTAAAAACACAAACTAATATACAAAAATAACAATTATATTTCATTTTATCATTTAAAATAAGCTCCAAGACAAGATATTTATTTCATTCACCACCATAAGCACCCATCCAACACGATGTCTATAATAATTAATTAAGATTAATATTTTCAAATACTAATTCAAGAAAATATTATAATAATAAAATAATTCATGTATTAAGTTAAAGAAAAATAGTACATACAAAATTATAATAGGTAGATGGGCGTGCTAAGTCGAAGGAAAAATGTCTTTAGTTTTCTTTTCGACTTTAAAATGAGAGATATACGTCTGTCATCTGACTTTAAATAATTATATTATTTTCATAATACATATTTTATATTAAAATAAAATTAAAAATGTTTAAAAAAAATATTGCGGGTTTGGTGGATATCCATGCAGTGTCACGGATATAAAATATCTAAACCCACCCGCATCCATGTACGGGTTTTAGTTTATAATCTAAACCATGAGTAAAATTACCCAGCGGGTTTTAACAGTGGTTAGGCGGATTTGCGGGTTTGTGGGTATAATTGCCATCCCTATTCTCATCATTTTTTTTCTCTTCTTTTATTTTTTAATATAATAAAAAATTGACTTGATTGTAAATAAAATGAAAAAATACATACAAAATCAATCTTAACCAAATAAAAATGAAAAATAGAACAAACTTACAAAGGAGACACGTCCAATTCGAACGCGTGTTGCACAAGAAAAATGGCATGTTATGCGTATTAAGCTTATATATATATATATATATATATATTCAACTTTTCATGCAGAATGAATATGGCTTCTTGACAAGTTCATTTTGTTGTTGAAGTATCTTCCGCCCCTTATGTTGTGTTTTTCCTATCTCATCTTTATGAAACGTACAAATTTTTTATGAAAAATCGCAAGTCATGTCATCTTTACGTGCAAGTATTGCGAAACTTTACAAGGATACTAACATAATGGGATTTCGATCTTTGCATCATACATTGTCACACATGCATGTGATAAAAAATGTATATTGTGAAATTCTTAAAAATCAGTACTGAAATTTAGTACTTGTGCCATTACGTATTTAATTTGACTTATATGTAATCTAGATATTTTATGTTGTAAGGGTAAATTAGTAAAATAAATCTCTTGTTAATGCAACCATGGTGTTTAAAAATAGACTTAAAAGACAAAATTAAAATTAAAGAGGACTTAAATGATTGATTGTAAAAATCTCTAGTTTATTAAAAATGACTAGAAACTTGTTAGTTCTTAGCTTCATAAAAGTATGTAATGCTCTATTTAAACAAAATGGTGACGAAAAAACAAAACTTTAAACTTCAGTTATTTTATGTCTTTTTTTTTTAAATACAATATAGCACAATTAATACAAACTAATTTTAATTGCGTTTTTATCAACCTTTTATCACTATTACCCATTTTATTCAAATAGCACTTCCGTTACAACAACATGAGTGGAATATGATATTGACGATCCCCCTCTAATTTTGTTGATGGGCCCATCATACTTCCCCACATTAGCCCAATCAAGTCGCAAAACCAGGCTGAATTTCAGAAGTTAGCCCCATTTACAGTGGCCCACTACTCTTTGAAATTGGATTCAATTTGCAGGCCCAAATGGCATGCCTTTGTTTCCCCGTCAACAACGCCACCGACCCAAAAAAATTTGCAGCACCTTTCACCTTCGCCACTGCTAATTAATTTACGGAGAAGGCTTTATTTCCATTGGAAGACTCTTACCTAACACTTTTTTGGAACCCTCCATTTTGACTCTTTCTTCTGCCATTGATGTTCATATTTTCCTACTATTCTTTTATTGCTTTGCCGAACCTGTTCACAATTAAAACACATGTACTTGACATATGCCGTTGTAATTTCTTTAATATCATTATCTGCTTACTTAATTATGGATTAGCTTTAACGATGATGCAATACTATATTACCTGTCAACAAATGTATTCCGCGATTGAATTGACTTAATTTTAAATCGTATATGTATCCTCATTCAATACATCATGACCACAACTCACATCTACAAAAATGAATAAAAAAATTACGATGATTTTGCTTCTGGCCATATGTTACTTTTATTTTTATTGTGTAATCTTGTCATTTGACTACCACATTATACTGTCACAAATTTTTTTTTCCTAAATTTCATAAATTTTTTTGTTACATTCTCAATGGGCGGCATTTTTGTACAATTGATTTTGGAGCAAAGAAGTTGAAAATCGAAACATTCGGTTCATAAATTTTCATAAACCCACAACATTTTTCAGCTTTTCATCGCATGTCTTGCAACGAAAAATTTATATATATATATAGACACACACATACATATATGTCTGAAATTTTTAAGTGTAGAAAAGTTCAAGGAAATATATAAATCGTATAGTTTATGTGTTTTAAAGTTTTAAACCTCTTAATTTTTACGGTTTTAAAGTTTTTTCGAATCTTTTTCGTACTTCAAAATTTTAGATCAAAAAACTACAATACATATATATATATATATATATATATATATACATACAAAAACCTTTCAATTAAAAAATAAAAATTAAGATTATAGGATTGGTTTTGCTGGTATGTGTCTGTATATATGTACATGATAGAATGTCGGTAAAGAACAATTGAAAATTGGTTGTTCTTGAAAGAATAGGAAGAAGAAGCAAAGGAACAGTAGGTTACAAGCTTTTGTTTTACCTTTTCGTGAACCTGTGGACGAATCACTAAAAGTTAAAGTGCAAACAATAAAGAAAAGTGCTTGGTAAAACGACAATCAAAGTTTGAAGATCTCCAGTAGATTTCAAATATAAAGGCCCTTAATTACGACACAATTAACTCATGCTGATCCGACATCAAAAAATTTATGCTTGTGTGGTAAGATGCCAGTGTCATGGCTTATGAAAAAAATATAACTAGAAAATGGGTGTTGCATTTTGCACATGCCTAGTCTCTTTCCCTACCTTCAAAATTGTTAAAAAAAATTCCTTTAAAACCAAATTTAATTTTTTATTGAGAAAATATCCACCATCTACCTATTTTTTCTGACTTTTTTAAAAATACACAATTTTTTTTTTTTTTTACTAAAATCCACTTAAAGTTAAATTTTATTTCACTTTTCCACTTTCGTTTAAATTCCGTTAAGAAAACTAATGGAAACTTAATCAAATGACCATTTTACCCTCCCAAAACGAAAATTACAATTTAAATATGATTATTTTTGACATTTTTAGGGTGAATTTATAATTTTTGTTTGATGAATAACATTATTGGTACGTCAATGAAGTACAAAAAAATTTTAACTACTAGAGATTATAATTCAATGAATAATAAAACTCTACTTATCTTAAATTCAATTGATGGTTTGCGAGATTGGACTATTTCTAATTATAGACATATTTTAAAAAAAAACATGCATTTGATGGTTGTGGAATTAATGTTATAATTTAGGATTCTAATTATAAACAATTTAAAAAAAAACTGCATTTGATGGTTGTGGAATTAATTTATTTAATCTAATTATTTTCGTTTTACGGGATAAAATGGTTATTTATTTAAGTTTTCATTAATTTTCTTATCATAATCTAAACGGAAGTAGAAAAGTGAAATAAAATATAACTTTAGATGAATTTCAGTAAAAAAAAATATATATATATATATTTTAAAAAATTAAAAAAAATGAGTGGACAGTCAATATTTTCTCCTTTTTATTTAAAGAGAATTAGGCCCTGGACTTGGCTATTTAATATGTAAAGCCCATAGGGTTTGGTGAGAATCCAATTTTTTTTCGCTTTGTACGAACATGCATTTGATGGTTGTGGAAATAATGTTATAATTTAGGATTCTAATTATAAACAATTTAAAAAAAAACTGCATTTGATGGTTGTGGAATTAATTTATTTAATCTAATTATTTTCGTTTTGAGGGATAAAATGGTTATTTATTTAAGTTTTCATTAATTTTCTTATCATAATCTAAACGGAAGTAGAAAAGTGAAATAAAATATAACTTTAGATAAATTTCAGTAAAAAATATATATATATATTTTTTAAAAAATTAAAAAAATGAGTGGACAGTCAATATTTTCTCCTTTTTATTTAAAGAGAATTAGGCCCTGGACTTGGCTATTTAATATGTAAAGCCCATAGGGTTTGGTGAGAATCCAATTTTTTTTCGCTTTGTACGCGTGAGATTGTCCTGTGCACACGTGTCTCACTAAAATTTGATGACGCTGAGAATAGCCCTTCTCCGCAGAATCAATTGATAAAAATACCCTCCCGCAGGAAAGGAGCTTCGGTTAATAAATTAAAAAAAAAGAGGCAAAAGACGACAAATAAAATAAATTAAGTGAATAATAAAATAGAATTAGAATTTGAGTTGCCATCATAAGGCGCTGCAAGCCTACAAAACAAAGAAACGAATATTGTATAAACAAATAGGGCGGTCGGGTTGTTTAAAAATAAAATAAAATAAGTGGAATTATATAAAGTAAATAATCGAAAAATAAGGAAAGATCCAACGCAAGCCGAGAATCAAGAAAGGTTTCAGAATTCAGAGTTGAATGAGATGCAGGGGAGCTGCGAGACATACGCGGGGGGGAAGAGCCATACACGTGTCGAAATGTTGGTGCTTTGAACGACTCATCTTCTTAGCTAAATTCGATCTACTATTCTACTCTATTTTAACATTTCAATATGGAAAGTTATAGGGCCATGTTCGGTGACACGATTGAAGCATGGGTATTGGATGATTTTTTTTTTTTTGAAAAAAAATATCTCAAGAGAGGCATAAAATAATAAATGAAAAAAAAAATGTGTGTAATTCATTTAGCAATGGCAGGCCAAAATAAAATCCTATAGACAATGTACATATTAGCACTAGCATAATTTTTTGAAAGAATTATTTATGCTCGGGATTTATCATCAATTTATAAATCACATTTACTGCTAATAACGAAATCCATTGTTTTATCAAATTGTTTAGTATGAATTTATAATTTTGTCAATTATTTGATTAACTTGAAAATATTTATAACACCTAAGTACAACTGTACAAGTTATTTTTTTTTATGTATTTAGAAATAAGTTTAAATGAAATAATTACCAAGTCATGTGTTTTCAGACATTTATAATCAAATGTTAAACAAAGAACATAAACATACCATTCATACTAATGTATTGAAACTAATTTAAAACTAATTGAAATTAAAATTTATTTAATATTTAACTAAAAAAAATAAACGCTACCTTAATTTTTGAAAGAACTAATTTTTTTTTTAACGTATATGGAGAGAATTCTAACCTCATTAGTGGGTAGGTCAAGAACTATTAATTATAAATAATGTAATTAAAACTTGCTTTAAGATTTTATTATAAAACTTCCAACGGTGTGATATTTGAAGAAAATTAGTGGCTTTGAATTTTACCTCGTTTGGTGCAAGTGACTAAATTGGTGACATGATCCTTTACGAGGTATATTCATTCATAAAAGTAACAAAATTAAAAATAAAGAAGGTTTTTAATAAGAAAATTAAATATATTGTAAATAAATTATTGGGTAGTCATAATATAATAAATAAAATAAAAATAATTTAATTATTTAATTATTTTTATCAAAAATTTGAAAAAAAATATATGAAATCAATTAATTAATGGTATTATTAATTTTCACTATCATTTTAAATATAAATACAATAAGTTATTAAATGGTTAATTTTATTGATAAACTATTAAATACACAAGTAATAAAAATTTAATCTTAGGAGTTAATATAAGTAAAAGTGCCAATTTAATTAGATCATAAATAATAAATAAAAAATAAAGTCTAAGTAAATCATAAGTAAATTGACTAATTAATTAATTAATATTATGTATAAATAAAAAATAATGATTTAAATGAAAGTCTCATAAGGTGACAACTATTTTTTTTTAATTTTATCCCAACTAAACACATGTGTAAATTAGAATTACTAATTCCATTATTTTAGTATTAGATTTGAATTTAATCCCCCTTAGTACAATCCAATTGCGTGGTTGTTTGTTTTTATGTCTTAAGTCTTGATTGAATATGTTTTATATTTTGGTTTGTTTGTTTTTGTATCTGAAGGCTTATTGTAAGACATTTTTATTTGAACAAAAAAAGTAAAATTTCCTGACTTTTATTTAAATCATAAAATATCTGAATGAAAAACAAAATATTTTTCTCACAAAAACCCTTATTAAATATATTTATTTCTTACCTAGCTAGTAGATGTTATATTAGAGTTTCCCTTGATCTCAAATTTTACTTGGTATTAAAAACTTCACATAAATTCAATTTGAATTTCTAACAAATTAATTTATTATTAGATAACAACTTTTTTTGTATATAAATATTATGTTAAATTGTAAAAAATAATGTTATTAAAATTATTTTTATAAATTACATATCAAATCATTTGAATGCCAACCTTATAAATATTTTTAACATACAAAAACTATTGTACTAGAAAACACTATAAATAAATACTTATTTAAATTTCAAATGTATATAATACTTTCAAGGCCATAAGTGCAAAAGTATTAAATTTAAAATGTTTCAAGTTTATAAAAAAATAAACAACTTACCACTTATGCTCAAATGTCAAGTGGTAAGTTGTTTATTATGACTATTGTTCCCATAAAGAACATACATATTGTTCCCATGTATATTTAATTATTTCAAAAGATGGGTAATTATGACTATCGAGGGACCAAAGTTTCCATTCAACTTGGCATATTTATTATAATATAAAATAGTAAAATTAATTGATAAGTTTCTGTTTATACAAGTGATAATTTAATTCGGGTATAAGTAATTAGATATGTGTTGTCAAGCACCTTATTTTATGTGACAGAATGTTTGTCACGATCTAAACTAAGGAGTTGTGGACTCTACAATACAACTCTCTACCTTAAATATTGACACTTACATTGTCGCACGCAATAATGTCTATGACAATGCATATCTGATTACTTTTTATAATTTGAGAATCTCTTATATCATAAAGAATGATAGTATATAATATCTCCAAATAATTTTGTACTAATAGCAAGATATTTACTCTTTTTTTTTTTTTTGAGAATACAAACTACTCAATTTATTCTATTCGAAAATACCAAAAGAAATTATTTACAATAATTTGCTTGAAGGACTTGAATCTTCACTCGAATGAGGAAGAAAAAGAAAAAAAAAACCGATTTAACTAATGAGTGACTACCAATTAATAAGTAATTTTACAATAACATGCTTAATTGGAAACTGGAATATATTTTTGCCTTGAAAATTTTCGACTTTTTTTTTTTGCCCTTTATGAATAGCCCATACTTTATTAACAGTTTTTATTTACACCGTCACATGCGGACCAAGAATCTTCACTCTAACCACTATATATTTAATTTGACTTATATATAATATAAATATTTTATGCTGTAAGGGTAAATTAGTCAAGGGGTTACTCGTGAGTATTTAGCATGATAAGAGTGTGCAATGCTCTATTTAAACAAAATGGTGACAAAAACACAGCAAGACTTTAAACTTTAGTTATTTTATGTTTTTTTTAATAAAAAAACATATAGCTCGTTTCATACAACTTAGTATTAATTGTGCTTTCATCAACTTTTTATCACCATTATCCATTTTATCCATATAGCACTCTTGTTACAAAACCATGAGGGAAAAGTGAAACGATCCCCTTCTATTTTTTGATATGCCGATCGTACTTCCCCGTATTAGCCTCATCAAGACGCAAAATCCGGCTGAATTTCAAAAGTTGGCCCCATTTACAGTAGCCCACTACACTTTGAATTTGGATTCAATTTGCAGGACCTGAACTTTATCTAAACTGCCCAGTTAAGATACATATGATTTTCTCATCGAGCACTTTGCCAAATGTGAACCCTGGGGTTGCATAACAGGTACTTGGCCCAAATGGCACGCACCTTTGTTTCACCATCAATGATGCCACCCGCCAAAAAAATCTGAAAGAGAAAGCGATTTTCCCAGTTATAAAACTGGCACCTTCGCCACTGCTAATTAATTTACTGAGAAGGGTTTATTTCCATTGGAAGATTCTTACCCACCATTTTTTTGGAACCCTCCATTTGACTTTTTGTGCCATTGATGTTTATATTTTCCTACTATTCTTTTCTTGCTTTGCCAAACCTGTCCACAATTAAAACACCTGTGCTTGCCATACATATGCTATTGTAATTATGGATTAGCTTACTTAATTATGGATTAGCTTTAACGATGATGCCATACAAAATTACCTGTCAATAAATGTATTCCGCGATTGAATTGACTTAATTTTTCTTTTCCCATTAGAATAGTATATGTATCCTCATTCAATACATCATGATCGCAATTCACATCTACGAAAACAAATAAAAAAATTTCGATGATTTTGCTTCTGGCCATATGCTGCTTTTATCTTTATTATGTAACCGTATCTTTTCACTATCACATTATACCGTCACAATTTTTTTTCCTAAATTTCATATATATATATTTTTTGGTTACATTCTCCACCGGCTGGCATTTGATTTTGGAGCAAAGAATTTGATAAGTGAAACATTCGGTTCATAAATTTTCATAAACCCACAATATTTTTGGACTTTTCAAGTTTTCATCACATGTTTGCAACGGAAAATTTATGAGTTGCAAAAAAGGTAAGAAACATATTTTTTAAAATAAAAAATCAATTAAAAAAATAAAAATAAAAATGATAGGATTGGCTGTTCTTGAAAGAAGAGGAAGAAGAAGCAAAGGAAGGAATACTAGCTTGCAAGCTTTTGCTTTACCTTTTGGTGAACTTGTGGGCGAATTACTAAAAGTTAAAGTGCAAAAAACAAAGAAAAGTGCTTGGCGAAACGACAATCAAAGTTTGAAGATCTCCAGCTGATTTCAAATCTAAAGGCCCTTAATTTACAACACAATTAACTCATGCTGATCCGAGGCTTAAAAGATTATAATTGTGATAAGATGCCAATTTCACGGCTCACGAAAAAATATATAAATAAAGGCTACGTTACATTTACATACTCCACTAGTCCACTACAACCACACAAATTATATATAAAAAGTAAATGAGCGTTGCATTTTGCACATGCCTAATCCGGACTAATCGCTTTCTCTAACTTCAAGATTGTTAAAAAAAATTTTCTTTAACAAAATTTGTTGGAAAAAGGTTTTTTTTTTTTTAAATTAAAAAAGAATAATTTGGCTCTTGGGCTTGGCTATTTAATTTTAATATGTTTAGCCCATAGCGTCCGGTGAGAATCAAATTTTCAAATTTTTTATTTTATAGGTGTGCAATTCTTCTATACAAACGTGTCTTACTAAAATTCGATGATGCTGAGAATCTCCACTCTCCGCAGAATCAATTGATAAAATTAAAAATGCTCTTCCTGAAAAGGGAGGTTCGGTTAATAAATACAAAAAAAAAAAAGAAAAAAGACGACAAATAAAAATAAATTAATGAATAATAAAATAGATTTAGAATTTGAGTTGCCACCATAAGGGGCTATGTTACATTTACATACTCTACTACAACCATACAAATTAGATATAAAAAGTAAATGAGCGTTGCATTTTGCACATACTTAATCGCTTTCTCTAACTTCAAGATTGTTAAAAAAAATTTCTTTAAAAAAAATTTTTGGAAAAAAGTTTTTTTTTTTTTATAAAAAGAATAATTTGGCTCTTCGGCTTTGGCTATTTAATATGTTTAGCCCATAGCGTCTGGTGAGAATCAATTTTTAAAATTTTTCATTTTATAGGTGTGCAATTCTTCTATGCAAACGTGTCTCACTAAAATTCGATGATGTTGAGAATCTCCACTCTCCGCAGAATCAATTGATAAAATAAAAAATGCTCTTCCCGAAAAGGGCGGTTCGGTTAATAAATACAAAAAAAAGGAAAAAAGACGACAAATAAAAATAAATTAATGAATAATAAAATAGATTTAGAATTTAAGTTGCCACCATAAGGGGCTACAAGGCTACAAAACAAAGAAACGAATATCGCATAAACAAATAGGGCGGTCGGGTTATTTAAAAATAAAATAAATAAAGTGGAATAAGTGAAAGTAAAGGAAAGATCCAACGCGAGCCGAGAATCAAGCAAGGTTTCCGGGTTGAATGACATGCCGGGGAGCTGGGAGACATACGTGGGAGAGAAGACGCCATACACGTGTCGAGATATCGGTGCTTTGGATGACTCACCTTCGTAGCTAAATTCGATCTCCTACTAACATTATAATATGGGAAGCGATAAGGGCATGTTTGGTGGCAGGGTTAGAGCATGGGCATTGGATGATCTTTTTGAAGGAAAAAGAAAATAAAATCTCCAGGGAGGCATAAAATAATAAATTTAAAAAAAAGGTATAATTTCATTTAGTAACGACGAGGCAAAATAAAATCCCATAAACAATCTATAGGTTAGCACTAGGATAACTTTTTATCGACTCCCATAATTGGTTCTTGTTAAAATAAGACCATAGCATTCATTTATTGCAGTGTAAGACATCATTTAGTCTTTTGTTATGTCAAAAAATTTATCTCATAGCCCTATGAGATAAGTTTCTTGCTACTGTTTTGTTCAATTAAAGTATAAATTATTTCGCCGTTAATTTAATTAAATTAAATAATTATATAATTAAAATTTTTAATTTATTATATATTAAGACTTATAATGTAATTTTTTTTATATATACAAATTCATAATTTCAACATTATTTTTAAGTTATTGATTAAAATTTATTTTAAAATAATAAATCAAATTATTTATTTTTTAAAAATTAAAATTATCATCTACAATCCAATCCAATCCAATCATATACCATGTAAACACAAGATGATACTAATTGTATTATTATTTGCATAACTTGTAAATAGGCAACACGTGCATTTACATAGAGGTGCCAAGTGGTAGGATGGTGGGAATGTTTATATGTTGGCGGCTGAAGATATATATTCATTATTTATAACTCTCCATAACCAAATAATAATAATAATAAATAAATAAACAAAAATTCACGCTGCAATTGATGGCATGGGCTAGTCTTTTCTGTTATCAAGACTGATCTTCAAACTGTAAATATCACAATAAAAATTCCGTCAAAACCTGGTGAAGTCTTTTTCTTTTTCTGTTTTTGTTTTTGTTTTAACTAAATGCTAAATTCGATTCAGTTTTAGTCAATACTCATTAGTCAAATGTATATTAATAATGGAGTTAAGAAATTAACTTTGGCTTCCTGAATGAATTAATTGACTTTGACTCTCAAAACAACCCCTTCACAATTAATCTATTTCCTACCATTTAAAGCTTAATTATTTTTTCTATTACACAATAAATCATTTATGACCAGGATTTATTATCAATGTATATAAATCACATTTGCTGCTAATAAGGAAATCCATTTCTTTTAATAAATTGTTTAGCATGAAATTATTATATTGTCAATTATTTAGTTTAAAATTATTGTATTGTCTATTATTTAATTAACTTGAAAGTATTTATAACACCTAAGTACAAGTTATTTTTAATGTATTTAGATATACATGTAAACCAAATAATTACCAAGTTATTTGTTTATAACCAAACATTAAAAAAAGAATATAAACATGCCATTTGCACAAATGTATTCAAATCAATTTAAAATTAATTAAAATTTAATTTATTTAACATTTAACTGTAAAAATAAACGCTACCTTATTGTTTGAAAGAATTATTATTTTTTCATTAGTGTGCATGAGGAGAACTCTAACCTAATAAGTGGGTAGTTCAAGCAGCATTAATCATAAATAATGTAATCAAAACTTGGTTTATGATTTTATTATAAAAAATCCAACGGCCTGATATTTGAAGAAAATAAGTGGATCTGAATTTTCCCTCGTTTATGGTGCAAGTGATAAAAAACAAAGTGGTTTTTCCATGCGATAATTCAGAATTTTTCCTCCCCTTTTTTTTTTTTTTTTCCCACTTGCGCGACAGCCATACCAATTAATCCCGTGCTATATTTCGATTCAATTTGCAGGACCAAAATTAAAAATCTTCCCAATTTTAGCTATTGTACCTGCATTTGATTTCGTGCGTTTCGTTAACACAAATTTATGTAAGAGGTCAAATCACATATCAACTTTAAATTCAAACCTCATGGTTATTCAAGTTCGTTGTCTGCTGATACTTTCATATCTCGCAAACAGGCTTTCCACGGAGGATTTGATGACGAAATTTCACCTCGTCTTACGTAATAAATATTAGTTTCACTATTTCACCCACTCTTCTCTTATAGTAGTTTGAGTAGGTTTTCGAATTTATTGTTCAACAAATATTTAGACAGTACTGCAACTGTCTCTTCTGAAAAAAAAAAATAAAAAATCAAAGCTCATTATAACTCACTCAACTCCGAAGAAAAAAATTAAGACTACGCTCGGCAGGTAAGATTTAAATTGATTAATTAATAGGGTTAGAATAAGTTTAATTAAATTGGTTTAAAGTCGTATTGTAACTTTTCAAAAATAGTTATTGTTAAAAAAACTATAAATATGAAAAAATAATAATAATATAGTAAACGTGATTATAAATAATAATTTTTACAAAAGTAGTAATATATTGGAGGTTTTTCATTATAAAACTATAGGATTAAATTAATTTATCTTTCAATTCACAGCAACTAGTACTTTCCAAACATTAAAAGTTACAACTACTCAACTTTAATACTAAATTAGCCCTTATTAAATTATATTATATTAGCTTATGTTTGGTATAGTATCATATTAAACTACATTAGATTATATTTATATAATATAAAATAGTATTTAAGTTGATATTTAAGTATAAATATAAATTATTCATGAAATTTCATAATAATCTTTATAAAATCAATGAATAAGAAAATTAAATATGTTGTAAATAAGTTATTGGGTAGGATAATATAATAAAAAATAAAAATAAATAAAATAATTTAAATATTTAATTAGTTTTTATAAAAAAATTGAAAAAAATATTTTATAAAATCAATTAATTAATGCTATTATTAATTTTCACTATTACTTTTAATATAAATGTAATAAATTATTGAATGGATAATTTTATTGATAAACTATTAACTATTCAAGTAATGAAAATCTAATCTTAAGAGTTAGTATAAATGAAAGTAACAATTTATTTAGATCATGATAATAAATAAAAATAATAATGTTTAAGTAAATCATTAATTAATTAATTAATTAATATTAGTTATAAATAAAAAATAATGATATGAATGAAAGTCTCATAAATGGCGACAACTATTTTTCTTCAATCTTATCCTAACTAAACTTGTGTGTAAATTAGGATTATTAATTTCATTATTTTAGTATTAAATTTAAATTTATTTCCCCTTAGTCCAATCCAACTAAGGGGTTATTTAATTTTTTGTATGAAATCTTAATTTAAGATGTTTTAATATTTTAGTTTGTTAAAAAATAAAAAGCAAACATATTTTTCTCATACATGCATTCAGACCCATTTAAACTTTAATAACATTTAAATTCATTTAAATTTCACATAAAAAAAAAACGTTAGCTTAAATTACCAAACCTGAGAAAAATATATAATCATAAAATTAGTCCATGTCCATTCCATGCTTAACCTTTTCGTCCAAACATGGCCCAAGGAATAATTTATGGCGCCCCATTTTTGTTGTGAAATAAGGGCTAGTGGGATTGTCGTCATTATTATGTTTTTAAAAGGTACTTTTTCGCTCCAATTAATCGTCTCATCAGAAGAACACTTAATTAGGCCGGTTTAATCAAAGGTTATTTGTTTTAATGTTGAAAATTACACGTACTTTCACTATTTATTAAAATAATTAATATTTTAGATAACAAATAGCACTTTAAATAAATGCAAGCAGGCAAAGTTGATCTAATAAAATGACTCGGTTCCAAAGACTGTTAATTATAAAACAAGTAGATTGATTGTCTCGTAATCTACAGATATTTCAAGAGAATCAAATCCTACCTTTTAACAATTTTCTCCTCCTCAATGGGCTTTAAAATAGTCACTTAATCATGAAAGAGACTGTTTCATATAAAAAACAATTATAGAAGAACCCATCTGTAAAAAAAAATGATATAAGGACTCAACTTGTGCCATGCCCATGCGTTATGCACAAAGATAATATCTCCCAAGTGATGTGACCATGTGAATATTGATCTATTGTTTAGTGATAAAATGGAAACAGCTGGATTATTATTTATATATTTAATTATTTTAAAGGATGGCTAATTATGACTATAGAGGGACCGAAATTTGCATTCAACTTGACATAACTTATTATAATATAAAATAACAAAATTAATTCATGATTTTATATTTACACAAGTGATGACATAATTTGAGTATAAGTGATCAAGTGCAAGCATCTTATCGTGTGCGAGAGAACGCCTGTCAAAATCTAAGTTAAGGAGTTGTGAGTTCTATAGTACAACTCTCTATTTTAAATATTGATATATTACATTATCGTACAAGATAAGATGTATGACAATGCACATTTAATTACTTTTTACAATTTAAGAATCTCTTAAATCATAAAGAATGATAGTATATAATATCTTTAAATAATTTTGTGCTTATAAGATGATATTTAATCTTATTTTTACTGAAAATACAAATCACTCATTTTATTTTATTCTGAAATTCCGAGGAAATTGTTTACAATAATTTGCTTGGAAGACTTGAATCTTCACTCGAATGAGGAAGAAGAAGGAGGAAAAAAAAAATAGAAAACCGATTTAACTACTGAGTGTCTACCAAGTACCAACTAGCAAGTAATTTTACAGTAACATGCTTAATTGGAAATTGGAATCTATTTTTGTCTTGAAAATTTTCAACCTTTCCTTTTTTCTTTGTAAACGACCTTCGGTGCTTTATTAAGAGTTTTTTCCGTCTCAAAGCAATCTATACTGTTACATACGGACCAAGAATTTAATGTCGTTTTAACCATAAAAGTTCACTTAAGTGGGCCATACACTAAAACTTTTGCAAAATGTTCAAAAGAAATGAAAGCCAAATTTGGCAACACGGGTGTTTATTTTCTTTGCCCCCCTGGCCCTACTCGCCTAAGGGTTATAAGTCATTATTTACCTTGACCATGATGTTTCACACTAGATTCCCCCTATGACCCGGCGTTCTAGAAAATTCAGATCGCAAAATAAGCCTCCTTGCGATCTCAGCCATCCAAATTTTATGGAAGGGCGGAGGCAAAATTACACGGGCGTAGTACGGAATCATTGATCTAGGTGCATTATAAATACCGAGAAGAAATATTAAATTAATAATTCTGCTTTTGTCAGTCATCTTTTACGTGGCTTCAATGTATAGAGCTAGCTTCTGCGCTGGTATCAAGCGCTATATCACACGTGTAAAGAAAACAAAGAGCGCAGCGTACGTATGGGAAGTGGCGGGCTGCCCGTGGTTCACGGGCAGAGGTTGTTGCCGCAGAAACAGAAACCTCGTAACCTGAGCTTAGTTAAAGTGGCCATATACTACCATGGAAACGATCCCATGATAATCCCATGAGCCTTCACATGAAATATCTAAATTTATGACATCTATACAATTTCCTTAAACATAACAATTATTTCTCGTGTCATTTAATTTTGATAGTAAAATTTCATATGCCAAAAATATAAATAATTAAAAAAATAGGATAATTATCTGATAAATAAAATTATAGTATTATACACACTACAATCACAATTAAATTGTGCTGTTATGAAATTATTTTTGTTTCAAAATAGAATGCAAACAATTCTTATCATTGAAAACTAAAGGAATTATAATTTGCATTAAATTAGTCATGAATTTTTATTTTCTTTATATCACTTTTTAAACTTAAGCTGTTTATTGTTGCCAAAAAAATTATTAAGTTGTAGGAGATTCAGAGTCAATAATTAATTGATTTAAAAAGAAATAAAATCTAAAATCCATCCAGTATTCCTTTAAGATTCAAGTTCAATCTCTTCAACGACGTGGGTGTTAACTCGCTAACTTATTTATTTCGTAAACAGAAGAAACTAATAAAGAAGTGAGGAAATGTTAAATCGCATTAGAAAAGATCTAATAGAGTTGTCTCCATCAAATTCATAAAAAGAGAGGGGGTGCATACATGACTCATCATAAATGATGATGGGAAAGAATGGGTATGGTGGGGTCCGCAATGATGACTTCTCGGGATGTGGGACCCGGCGAAGCTGGGAAGTGGGGAAAAGGACAAAAGACGAATGAGAGAGAAAAAGGTAAAAGTTAAAAGAGAGAGAGAGGAGGGGGTGACGTCACCGAGAGGGGGCCTTGAGTATGAGTAAAGGGCGAAGGTGGTGGGGCCACCTGAAACCATGGGTTGTGGGAGTGGTGTGGGCGTAGGGTTTTGGTTGTAGTAGTACAACGTCTCGTTTGGTTACGGGACCCGCTTTCTTGATGGGACAGTCTTACTTGCATTTATGGAGCGTGCTGCTTACTTCAATGATGTTTTAATGCGGTAGCGAGCTTGGCTTAAGATTCAAGGCGTGGCTAATTACAACTCTCTCCCCAAGTTATTTTGTTTTATAGTTTCGAATACGCATACATTTTATGAAAAGAATATTTGACACCATTACACGTTTGGTTGATAGATTTAAATACAAAGTCATTCTGATCACTATTGATTAATTTATAAATAAAAAATAAATTTAATTCAAATAAAAGAAAAACTCAAAATACTTAAATTAGTTTAATTTTTAATATTAAGATTATGCTATTTATTGCGTTATATTACTTAATAGTTTACGATTTATTTATTTTATTATATATTAGATGATTATCTTTAATTTAAATATTTTTTCTTAATTTAAAAATATTTTATAATTAATTTTATTACAGATTTGGACGAACTTATTTTTCGCCCGCTGGCGGCCACGACCCTACTGATGTGGGCTTTAAAAGCCCAGTTCTATAAATTGTCATCCCTAGATTTAAATGCTTTTAATTTTTTAAATCTAAAAATATCAAAATTTTATGATAACAACTGTTAGACCCAAATTGAAAAATTATATAATGCTGTATTTAAAAATTAAGGCTTATGGCATTAATACTGTGATAAATAAAAATTTTATAAATTATATGTAAGATTAATAAATGAAAAGTAAAATAAGTAAATTAATATAAGAATGGTAAATTATTTTTTAAACTTGCAAATAAAATAAGCGTAAAAAATAATTTAAAATTTGTAAATCAACATCAAACTTTAAATAATTAAAAATAGTTTATTCATTTCATTTAATTAAATAAAAAATACTCATCAATTGAAAATAATTAGAATAAATTTTATTGAATTAGTTTAACCATAAATTTTATATTCATTCGAGGACATTCATAAATTTTTTTTTGTTCATTTTCTATCATACTATTTGTTTATTACATAGATTAATTAAGTAAAATTATTTTTTTTATGTGGATCAAGGGAAAACAAAATAAAAAAAATATTGTTATATTACTAGATATATCAAAAAAATTAGATATAATTCTTAGTTTTGTACATGCTTAACTGTAGTTTTAAAATTTACATTTTACTTGTACTTAAAGATCATTTGGCTTTGCTATTCCAAAAGGTTTTAAAGGATGCAAAATCATTTTATCTCTGGCTTTGAGAAACATGAAACAAATAATTTCTTAAAATTTAATTTCAAGAATAAATTTGGCCTTCCAAATATATCATGACATGCATTACATAAATAAAAAAATATCATCATTCAATTCAGAAACAAAATCAATAAATATATAAGGCAGTCATTATTACAATAATTTTTTATTTTACATTTGTAAGTTTTTTTTAATAACTTTTATATTAATTTACTTATTTATCTTACTTTACAAGTCTTATGTTTCAATTACATAATTCATGTTTTACTTTTTACTTGATGTTGATTTACAAATTTTATGTTATATTTTTAAAATTTTTATATTGTTTACTGATAATACATTAATTTACTACCTTATGTTAATTTACTTGTTTTACCTTTCATTTACTAGTTTTTATATTCTATTTATATAATTTATATTTTATTTTACACTTAATATTAATTTACAAAATTTATGTTATATTTGTAAGTTTTTATTTTGTTTACCAATATTAAACCAATTTACCACTCTTATGTTAATTCCTCTGCATTTTCTCCCCAAATAGAAGGCAGTCTTCCCATGGCATAGGCCATGTAATAGATTCCATCCCCTTTTTTTCATTTTATATTATTTATGTAAGTTTTTATTTTATTTATCAATAATATATTAATTTATCATTCATTTATTAATTTGGCTTCATTTTGTCATGCCCCTTGGGCATTGTTCCCCCTTTATTCTTCTTATAATAAAGCTATTGTTGGATGAAAAATAGCAATATCGTGCAACTGTGAAGTGGCTATATGGCACATGAAACAAACTAGGAATGCAGGTAACCGCCCAAGTGGCTAGAGCCACTCCCTCACAAGTGTGAGGGAAGTGGTTCGAATCCCTATAAACGCATTGTAGGGGTTTAATTTATATTTCCTTCGGCGGATTCTGTAGCTGAAGGCGATGTCTGCCATGATATGAAAGTTTGACGTCCCTCAAATATTTGAGGGAGTTTAAAAGTGCAATACATCGTAATTGATAACGGCCGGTGGTTGAATAGAATATCAGTTGTAAATCTCATATAATAAGAGTTGTAATATGAGCATTAGTATCATGTAATTAAAAAAAAAAAAACTAGGAATGCAGGTCATTAGATAGGAACTGTTAACAGCACAATTATTTTGTTTAAGGAAACAAGAAAATATTAGGGTATATACCAATAAATTAGTTAGCTCAAAGATATATTTGTAGAAGCAAGTAGTTAATGAGGGACAATATGATGTACATTATTTACAATTTTATCATTGTAATTGGCATAAAATGTAGGTGACTATAGTATAATATTATCGAATGACTAAAAGTGACGTTAATGAAAGTAAAAATAATCTAACAATGAAAGAATAGGAAATAGATGTATGAATTTAAGAGTGTTAAGATTGCATCTGCTGAATCCATCTATTCCACAAAAATTGAAGCAAAAAAATCGGAAAAAACCCAAAAAAAAAAAAAAAAACTCAAACGATTGCACGCAATGGTGCTGATGCCTTTGTCGAGGGCTTCTCCATAGTTGAAGACTTCCATCAAGGTTATAAGGAGCCCTCAATTAACCATAAGAAAAACCATCACCGATTACTCACAAAAAAATCGATGGAAATCAACCATAACAACTGTAAGTGCTACCACTTCCATTCATTATATTTTGCCACAGATTGATTAACAGTACCACTATCAATCAACTCCTCCCCACCAGCATAACCTTTTTAACTATTTATCACCATTGATTGATGTATCGATTGCTTGAATCGAACAGAAAAACTGTCGTCGATTGCCTCAAATTTCCGAACTTTTGATAAAACCTCCACCACCGTCACAATCACTGTCCTCAAATTTTCTATAATCGCGCTGCATCAAGATCACTCTACTATTGCAGTCAAAAGCGATTTCTACCATTGTTTACAGTACCTTAAGACCAAGAACAAAGGTGCAGTTAATGGGGGTGGTTACCCAACTTTGCATTACTAATCATTTCCGAAATCACAACTGTTTAATTAGACTTATTATAAGCTAATGACTTGCAAACAAATTGATAAATAAAGGGGGCGTGATATTCCTTGGACAGGTAACTGGACCCTATTGATTTATTTATTTTTCCTTATATTTATAAGTGTTATGTTTTATTTATATAATTTATTTTTGGGAAAATATCCACCAATTGCTTTTTTCCAACTTTTTAATCTGTGATTCTTTATTTTTTGGTGAATTCACCTAAAGTTCTGATTTTTGCGTTTCTGTTGGTTTGAAGTCATTAAAAACTGAATCTTAAATAAATGACTATTTGCCCCAAAATTATAATTTCATACAAAAAAATAATTAGATTATTTTTTATAATCTATAATATTTACTCTAAATAAATTAAAAGGATTTTTATAAATTTTTTATAGAGTAGCCAGGTAAAATCAATTTTATGATTAGAATATATTAGATTATATTAGATTATATAATACTAATTTATATTTAGTACAATACCTAGTTGGGCTATATTAAATTATATTCAAATAAAATTAATAATTATTAAGTTGACATTTAAATATAAGGAGATTATTCATACGTTTATGATTGGATTAAATTAGATTAGATATATAATAGGGAAAATTTTATTTTTAGAGTAAAATTTATTTTTAGAGTAAAATTTATTTTTAAAAAATTTATAAAAAATCCTTTTCATTTATTTAGAGTTGAAGTTATAGATTATAAAAAAAATAATATGATTATTTTTTTGTATTTAATTAGGGTGAAATTATAATTTTCGTTTGGGGGTAAAACAGTCATTTATTTAAGATTCCGTTAGTTTTTAGCAAACTGACGGAAGTGTAAATGTGCAAAGAACTGTAACTTTAGGTGGAATTCAGTCAAAAAAATTAAGAATTGTGTATTTTTAAAAAAATTGAAAAAAACATGTGGTCGGTGGATATTTTTCCTTTATTTTTTATTTTATATTTAACGTTAACTTATAAATTTTTTATTTTATTTATATAATTCATATTTAATCATGACATTGATGTCGGGATGGCCCTAGAAAATTATAATGGTGAAAAATATTTCGTCCCTTTCCGGGCAATTTCCAAGAGCTCACTAATGCTCCCACTAGCTCCTGAATAATTTCCACAACTATTAAAGCAGGTGGGGAAAGTCTTCGCCCCTCGCTTGACCCAGGCTAAAGAAAGAGACCCGCTCTGGACCGGTGGGATCGTTACGTTAACGCGCAATGAACGTGCGTGAGGTGGGGCCTCGATGAGAACATTACCGCTTTGGTATTACTGTATTAGGTTGCAAGGGTGGCTCCACAGAAAATCTAGTCGCAAGCACGAGAGTACCGAAATCTCAACTTTACCCTCTACTACAGACAAAATGATAGATATTCCATGACTGGCATAATTGTAGATTCATTAAATTCCAGTGGCAAGAATGTAGTGTACTTGGAGAGGCAGGTTATGTGAGCCAATAGATTTACTTGCACGGATTCTTGAAAGCCTGCCGTTGGTTTTAATACTCCGAAGTCTGTCTATAAAGAGTTTTGCTATCAAAACCTGTCAATCACCAACTCAACTTTATAAAAAAACATCGCCTGCTCTCCTTCTCTGCCCACTCACTCACATAACCCTTGCATTTCCTTACAATACACAGAGGAGAGAAAATGGATTCTGGGGGTTCAAAGAGGACTTGTTTCATTGAAGAAGATGATGGGTTGGCTTCTGTTGCTGATATGGAAGCTGGGTTTTCGGGGAATCATAGCCAGAATAATAACAATAATAATAACTATGCTTTGTTTTCAAGGCCTCTCTCTTATGCAAGGAGCAGTTTAAAGAATCTGTCAACATCGTCACCTTCATCTGTTTGTTTTTCACCTAGATCTGGTGGTGCAAGGTTTTATGATGCAAGATTTGAAGAGCAGCAACCCCATTTCTTGGATGCTTGTTTTCTTTGCAAGAAGCCTCTTGGCAATAGAGACATCTACATGTACAGGTCAGGCGTTGTTTTTATCCTTTTCATTTCTACTAATAAAGAACTAATTTTTTTTCGCTTTAATATAAATCGTTTGGATCCCAGATCTCAATTAGTTCTTCAAGTTTAGATTTTCAGTAAGATTTAGGATCAAAATGCTTTCTTAGATCTCTGAGGGGGGAAATATTAGAATTTGTGCAAAGTAGAATTTGGATGGCCGATTTTCTGATGGTGTTTTTTTGTTTTTCTGGTAATTTGCAGAGGGGATGTGCCATTTTGTAGTGAAGAGTGCAGGCAAGATAAAATGGATGAGGATGAAGCGAAGGAGAAGAAACTGAGCCTGTCTTCAACAATGAAGGCTTTGAGGAGGAAATCAACTTCACCAACCCGAAACCAGGACTACTCTTACCGTACTAGCACTGTTGCAGCTGCTTAACCATTAGTATATTAAGTTGTTCTACAAATATTGGTATATTTTTGATAACCCATAAAAATGGATAAAGAAAAAAAAAGTTATAAAGAGGAAATGAGAGATATGAAGGATCTACAGAAGAGGGCCAAGCCAAGATGAGACAAGAGGAAGAAGAGTAGGAAGATGATGACTCTTCTTTTAAATTGTTTCGACTGTGAATATTCTGATGATATGCAAGGAGTTTGTGTGTTGCCTTGATGTAATCTCAGAGATGCCTCTCTGTTTTTTTTTTTTTTTTTTGGGGTCCTTATTTTTCTTTTTCTAGATTTTATTATATTTTTTGTTTTGGTTTGTAGCACTACTGAAGCGTTGGTGCTCTACGCCTCTAATTATGAAATATATAAATAACAAACGGCTGTTACATAGAAAAAACGAAGAAAAAGTTTGATGAATGTCAATGATAGCATCGCATGATATACCTCTCCATGCAGCTGCTTTTATCAATTTTTTTACTCTATTTGCTTTCAAAATTGCTCTGTTTTGTATAATGCTTTAATGGATCTTTCAACAGTGATGTATTTAGGAAATTAGACGAGAAATTTGTTAAATTCTTAATAGTTTTATCGTGGACTTAAGATTTTGCAGCTTCTCTTGAGACTTTTCTGGCAAGGAGGTAGAAAGTGGAGTGTGGAGTGCGGAATTCGTCAAAGAGGTATTGGTAAAGAGCATCGCCTCGCGTTATGGTAGTGAGTTGTGTGATTAATTGCGATAACTTGAATGAGTTTGTGGGCTGATAGATCTTTTCAAACGAATTGACGAGCATCAAAATGTCTTGAGCAAGGACGGGCGATTCAAAATCAAAGACAAATTTTTTTTGTTTTTTAGCGAATTTTGAATTTTTTTTTTAAAAGACAAATCATTGAAGAAAACTATATATATTTTTTCATTTCTTAAAGAATCTTGTACTTTATAATTGAGTATCCCATCAGGCGTCATTTTAAATTCAAAAAATACCGTTTTAAGTTGGAAAATAAAATTACCGTTTTAGCTGGCTGGCCAGCAAGTGGCAATGCACCTTCTCTGATTTGGGCTGTTTAAATTTGGACGTGGGCCTCTTCTAAAGAGTCGCTGTGTAGGGCCCTTGGAGAGCCCTCAAGTCATCAAACCAAGCCCTAGAAGCTAGAACTAGATTGAATTTGTCCTGCATACACCCAACGCCGATCAAAAGTGTTGGTTTGAATTTTGGTTGTCCGTTAAATTAAAGAAATCAAAGGGTACCCTCCCTAAGCTCTATGTTTTTGCCTTATTTTTCAGTTTTTTTTTTTTTTTTTTTGGGAGCTCTTTGTGGTTGCTAGCATTTACTATTTATTTCAAATACTCGAACTCCATTACCGCAAAGCCAAATTCAACTCTTTTAAGCTTTTTTATTTAATAAAAAAGGGGTGCAACTCTTTTAAGCCTTTTCGATCAAAAGGGTTGTGGTTGTTATTGTTGTTGGCTTGTTGCTGGTGAAATATGAGTTCAGAGAAGGAGGAAATGAAGCCCCAATGGTATATCTTTGAAAATAGTTTATTTTGATTATGAAACTTAGCCCAAAATATGGCTTCTGTTTTCTTGGATTGATGAATCCCCTTAATGAAAATATACAAAACCTAAATAAAACAAAAATATAGTAAGGTGAGAGTGACATTTTTTTGTTCTAGTAATAAGTTCATTTTTAAAACTAAAGAGAGTTGACAGATATGCAAATAAAAGAATTGACGTTATTTCAACCTACTGAAATACTTGTTAAACCAGTTTTTTTATTTTTTATTTTTTTTTGCTACTAAAATATCCACAACTTAAATTATTGTTATAGACAACATAACTAAATTTTTATTTTTCAAAAAATCTTGAATTTGTCTTCCTCATTTAGACCTCTGATAATGGAACGAAAACTGAATGAATTTATTACATTTTTGGATTCTATTAAAAGATTAAGAGTAATGCTGCAAATACCAAATTTTTGTTTACAAGAAATTATCTAAAATGATGTGATATTCATTAATTAATTGGTGAGATAATAATTCATATAAATTTTTAAAGAATTATCAATTACTTAATGAATGACACATTAGTGAGATAAATTAAAATAATATTATATTTAATTAAATCATATTATTATATTATTTTATAAATCATATTAATTAAAAATAATAATTTATATTGAATCTAAGTTAAAATTACTTAAAAATAATATTATTATACTCATAGAGAATTAATAAAATTAGTATGTATTCTTTTTATTTGAAAATATAATGTTATTATATTTATTTAAAAATACTAGTATTATATTTATTTAATATTAATAATTAATAATAATCAATATTTTATTCTAAAAAATTAATTTTATATTATTAATAATAACTTACCATTTGTCTGTTCTTAATAATAACTTTTTATTTACATAATTAAAATTAATAAAAAATTATTTATACAATTAAGAATAATTTAATTTAATTTAATTTAATTTAATATTTAATAATATAAAATAAATAATATTATATTTATTTAAATAATATTATTATATTTGAATAATATTATTATATTTATTTTAAAAATAATAGTACTATATTTATTTAATAATAATAATTAATAATAAATAGTTTATTTTAAGAAAATATTAATTTTGTACTAAATAATATTATTATATTAATTTAAAAATATTAGTATTACATTTATTTATATTAAATAAATATAATACTAATAAATAATTTATTCTAAGAAAATATTAATTTCACACTATGTTAATAGTAAAAATATTTCATTTATATTGCCCTTATCAATAATTTTTAATTTATATAATTAAAATTAAAATTAATAAAAAATTATGATGTACATAATTAAGAATATTAATAATTATTATTAATTTACAAATATAATAAAATAAATATTTATTAATTAAATATATTTTTCATTAACTTTGTAATTAAAAACTATAATTATTTAAATAAGGATAAAATTGTAATTAAACTACGATCTCAATCCAAGACTAAGTAAACATATAATTGGATTCTGATCTCCACTCCATACTTCCATTTTAATGTAAGTAAACAACCTACTCCCACTCCCATTCCACACTCCCAATCCTAGGATTCCCACTCCTTAGGATTCCCACTCCAATCCAAAAAGTAAACGCTACATAAGAGTAATGCTGCAAATACCAAATTTTTGTTTACAAGAAATTATCTAAAATGATGTGATATTCATTAATTAATTGGTGAGATAATAATTCATATAAATTTTTAAAGAATTATCAATTACTTAATGAATGACACATTAATTGGGATAAATTTTGGGATGTCTATCATCAGTCAAAGATTAATGGGTGTCTAATATTGTTTTAAAAGATTAATGCTACAATTTATTTTAATTGATATGATATTCATCTAGTAGATAGCAGATAATTAATAATCTTAATCAGTATTGTTTCTTTTATAGATTCAACAACGAATCCCCTTTATTTAGGCTTTTTATACAGAATAATGCTATTTGTACGGAAATAGAAACAAATTAATCACGTGAGATCGAGCAACACAAGCGCTAAATTTTGTTTGTATTGTTTACAATTAAAGGGAGAGAATATCTATTTAAAATTTGAGGATTTGAGTACAAACACGTTAAAGATAAAACATAAAAGAACAGAGAGGAGTGAGAAAAGACTCGAGTGACAGAAAGTGGATAAAAGATTAAAAAAATGCTATGAAGGAAGAAGAAATAAAAGAAAAATCTTGATAATTTAGCTTAGCATTAGTAAGGTTATTTTAGGTATTAAAATAAGTTTATAAATTAAAAAAGAAACTATTAAATTTTAATGATGAGTTTACCGAGCAAATAAGTTTAATTAGTATTCTAATTGGTTCAAATAAACTCACTTGAGAAGGAAAATTTATTAAATGGGATATAACTTAAGATACAACTTAACTGAATGTTATAGTATAACAGAGAATGAAGGTTAGGATTTTCATAAAAAGGATTTCGTAATTAACCCATGCTTACAATACATTTCAAGTGTTTAACTTGGATTCCAGGAAAGATTAATCTTTCTTAAGCTCCATGTACTCTCGACAAATACCACCTACATTCACGATGACAATTTCAAGTTTGTCTCCCCGTGAAAGATATGTTTATATGGAACTTAGCACCAATCGAAACCTTTAATATAACCAAAAAATTAAAAAAAAATGTTGCAGAAGTTGGATATTGGTCTTCAAACTTAATGCAGTACTAAAGAATAGTGGTTGAATGTGTAAAAATTAAGAGCTAAATAACAAATGTTACAGTGTAAATATCTTTCTCAGTTGCCGATGCAAAACAAAGTTCTAATCAAATCAATTACTTCAGAGATTCTGAGAAAGGAGTAAAATTAAATGTATACCATCATGCCACCCAAAACGTTATGCGCTTGATAAGGGACAAAACGTTTGTAGCGAAGGGTGTAGGAGAGTAGTTGAGCCATTGTTGGGCAGATCCTTTGATTCTTGTTTTGATTTTGTTACATCCGAATGCCGAGAGAGGTTATGTTAAATAATAATAATAAAAGCAAAACACATTCTACATCCAAGTTCGGGCTCAAGTCTCAACGTGGGCCTGCCTTGTGGTGAGATGATAAAAGCCATGATATTGATACGTGGACAAATGAGTACTATTGTTTAGGGGAAAGACACAATGTACAATTTGTTATACTTGTTATACTATTACTAAGTGATTTCGTCCCAATTGATTTCACTTATTGGATATGGGGAGGTTGAATACATAATTTCACAAATTATGAAATTTTACCATCTAACAGATATTAATGGCACATAACGTAGGATATCGGTAGGAAAATGTAGAATTATTAATGCAAAATATTTATATATGTACATTTGTCACCATCTCAATATACACACTCTTATATATACAAATTGTTGTAATATATTATATAGTTTTCACAAGTTTCATTTGATTTATATTCTTTTATTTCAATTATGAGATATGTACATTAATGAGAATACTGTTGATTTTGATTTCAGTTCTTATATCTCAAGAAAACGACTTATTCTAATTTTTGTTTCGCATTTAGATTCTAGCCTCATTCCGATGCTAAGTACGTAAATTTGAAATGATTTTGGGTTGTTGGGAGAGGAGGGGGGCGCTATTATTAGAAGAGTCGCAGCTAACTCGTAAACCCCTGAATTAATTGCAAAGGCTATTTCTATTACCTTTAGTGTTGTAGTCTTAATCAAAGTAGAGAAATTAAATTATGAATATATGGATATATATATATATATATATAGCATTGCTTTTGTGACTCGCAAATGACGTTATGTTGAATCAGTAGCAGACTCCCATGGCAATTACAATTCACATATGTTATATATATTTTCTGGCATGTTCATCAGCATTGTCAGTACGACCCGCACCAGTAGTAAGTAGCTGGTTTTTCTGCGCCCACATCGACAACACAATAAGTCATGAAATGCTGTCCCATTTGAGCTTAGCTCCTTATGTAATTCAGTTGCCTACTCAAATCGATCTTTTTCAAAATTCAGTTGCCTGCTTCTCCTTCGACTTTCGAGCTCTCTCTTCATCCTAACGTTGATAACAGCTTAGCATTTCATCACTAGCCATTTCTTTTGCAGTCATGCCAACAATGGTCTCCGGCTTGACCTGCCCAAGAGGGACTTTTCTTCGGAAATCTGGGTTCTTATGATCCTTGGGGTTACCCAAGACATCTTTATACTTGATCTTATATGGCCCATCAGATCGGCCCCATTTCTCAAACATTGCAGACTCCAATGCTATTGCAACTCGAACAGAGTCACACGCATTCACTTCATCTAGAATTTCTTCGTCAGCCTCACCAGAAACCTTGGACAAAGCATCACTAACTTTTTGCTTACAACCTCCCCAAAACACTCATTGCATCTAATCATAGAACTGCTCAACTTTTGGATAATGATGCTGGAAGCTTGTCACTCTTCTGTAGTCAAATTTTCCACATTATCCACCGAATTGGTTTTCTCTGTCACAACACTTTCTGATCTTACCACATTCAAGGAGCAGCATGTAGCATTCTGATCAACCTTGACAATTCCAACCCCAGAAATCTCCTGACACTCCTCAGAGGTCCTCTTATCAACCCTTCTCTATTTTTGCAGGATCAATGTTGCCAGGGATTGTATAGCTTCCTTTTCTCTCATCTCTGATTTGCTCAAGGAACATATTTCTCCATGACACAATCAGATCAGATGCAAAATCCTGGATTTTCTTCCTTGGATGTTTTGTAAGAGGTAGAAGATGCATTACAAGTTGAAATGATGTACATAGCAATAAATCAATTCCATGAAATACCAAAGTAATTAAATACATTCAGTCCATGCAAATTGATAATTTTTGTGAAGCTGCACAAAATAAAACACCAAACTATAAAACATAATTTCCTCCCACAGGCATTCAGCATATTGACCATACTGTTTTTTTCTTAATGTGAGGGAGAGTCCTTTAGAAGAAAGAGAAAAGAAGAAAATGAGTCATGAAAGACAAACAAATTGTCGGATGGGAAGTATTTAATCTTTTTGCAACTTTCTCTACAAATGACACTGACCCAGATTCTGCAAAAGTGCAGGCATCTCACAGGTTTGGGCCATTAGAAAAGGGAATAATCTAGACTCATTCATTATGGAATTTATACGTAAATTACGATGTATATATCCTAGTAATATCCAATTAGATAATCTGCTCATGTTAGATAGTTTATTGAGAATGCCATCAGATGACAGAGGAAATTCTTTTTGAGTGAAAATAATAATTGTAAAGTTAAAATATGCTAGTCACAAATGAAACGGAATGAGTAGGTGGTAATGTCAAACTCCCTTTTTCACATTTATTAAAGCAGGAGGGGCAAAAAGAGTCTTCGACAACAAAACTGTAGAACTTGTGAAAAAATCATAAGCATATTCAAAAAAACCAACGCTGTATACAGATAACATGTGAAGTACATAAATATGTAGGGAGTGAGGAATAACACCTGCTTTGAAACAAGAAGCGGACAGGTGATATCAGACTTGTTGAGCTGATCCAATGCATCAATGCACCATGCGGTCCACGCTTTCTCCGCCTCACCCTCAGCCATTAATGCCGCTTCTGCCCCTCTCTTTAGCTCTTCGCACAACTGTATCACCTTTTTCTCCATTACTTTTTGCTCCACCTCTTCTTTCTTAAGCAGTTAAAAGGACGACAAAATTTTAACAAGCAAATATAATAATGAATTATTTCTTGCCAAGAAAACCACATGAACTTAAACCTATAATTGTTTTGATGAATGTTATTCATAAACTTGTTGTGTTCCATATTTGCATATATGAATAGAACAGCCACAATGTAAAAACATAAAATTTTCTTTCGTTATTTATTTATCTCAAAATCTATAGCCTTCACCCATTGCGGCAATTCAAGTCCAGAATTTATATACGGTGATACACCCATCCCGAATAAATAAGTAGATCAAATTAACGTAAAAATTGAAAATTGAAAATGGAAAAGAAAGGGGTAATAGAATGCACTCACAATTCTATTGAACGGCGCCGGCGAGTGACTGCTGATGACGGCTTTGTCGAGCGGTGGTATTCCAGATTTTTTTTTTTTACAGTGAAACTCCCAAGCAAAAGGATTTCTTTTTGAGTTAATTTGTAATTTTTAATTATTTAATGAAAAGGTAAAGTTCTCTTTACCAAGAAGGCAAGAACCAACAGTTGCCTAAGGGTTAGCTTAGAAATGTTCGATTTTTTTTAATGTAATTAATTATAAATTAATTATATTGAAAAAATAATTAATTTTTTAAAAATTAATTAAAAGTTTTTATTGAATTTCAAGAATCAGTCTTGTTGGCGTATCCTTTTGGGAAAGAGATCCTCTCCTGATCTGAGTTCTTATGAATTTTTAAAGATTTTGTGCCACATGTATTTAATTAGTAGTGTATGGATATGATTTAACTTTTTTATTTTTTTTATTTATTAACTACCAATCACCACATATATTTTTATTTAAGAGGAGATCAGATCAGGGAGAATCCTGATCCATCCTTTCGGGGCTGTTTTAGTGGATACATCGCGAAGAACCGATGCCAGCATTCTGTTTTTCTTGTGCAGCTGCATGCTCTTAAATCGGACATGTGTCATCTGTTGGTAATTAGTTTGGTTGTTTTATTTTTCACTTTTGTTGATTCGTTATTGCTGTTGCTTTTGTTAATTTCGTCTTAAAACAATTTGTTGATATTGATGCATAATAAATTATCTATGTGACATATATTTATGACATTTTTATTTTTAAAATTAGAAACATAGAAAATTAAGGAAAATCAAATCAGATATTGATAAACTATTTTTTAATTAGTATTTGCTTTTTTTTTTTTAAAGGTTAAATTGATTTATATATTTTTTTTTCATATTTATAGTTTAATACTTTTTCTTGAAAACTTTTCAAATCTGGTAAATGATTGATTAATATATTTTTAAAATTTTATTAGTGACAAATATTGAAATTTAGCACAATGGATAAATTTGTCCAAATAATAAATAATCCATCTCCTTCCCTTAGTATTTCATACTAAACCAAATAATAAAATTTAAGTTCTCTTTCCCCTCCCCTCCTTTTTTTTCCACCCTTCTCTTCTCTTCTCCTCTTATTTTTCCAAACCGAACACCATCTACGGATTTAGCATAATACTCAATATTTTAGACCTTTATGACTTCCACCTCTTTTCCTACGCTTAATGGGGTTTTTATTTTAACTCAGGCTGAATAAAAATAATATTTTAATATATGACGCTTAATCGGGCTTTTATTTTAACTCAGGCTAAATTAAAATAATATTTCAATATATGATTATTAAGATCAATGAGAATATTTAGTTATATATATGAATTTCCATTTAGGATGATATGAATATTAATAATTTTATACATATTCTATTAAAAAAAATTGTATTAAGGACGAACATGAACAGTACATTTAAACTAAAAACATGTCCAAAATCTCTAAAACATGATCGGACCTCAGAGAAATTTTCCAAACTAGCCTGAGCTCTGGTCGCCTGAGCATTGCGGCGTAGCTTCGCCTAACACTTTGCTTTGTAGCCAAACTCTTTTTCATTAAACTCAACCATTTTTCGTATTTTAGAAACTAGTGGTCAGATCCAGTGATCTGCTGGATTTCATTAAACGATTAAATTGCTTTTTCCCTTTATGTTCATAAAGAATATTCGCTGTGTTCTTGTAAATTTGTTTATCTATTACGTTGATTCTTTTAATATATTTTTCACGTGTGTGCTTTTAATTCTTGACAATAAGAATACGCCAATCTAGTTGCGCCAAGGCAAGTGTTCCTTTGCGTTTTATTTATTTACACATTTCAACTATATAAACATACAACTTTGTAGACCGTTACTTGTCCGAAGCCACAATGATTAGTGACAAACAAGGAAAAAAATAACATTCGTCTATTAGGGAGCTCCACGATATGTCTTGATGGGGAGCAAGTCCCTTAAACTTAATATTAACAATGTCAGATACACTAATTTTATTCAAGAATGAGGGTGTACACACTCAAAAGTATTTAAGATTATTTTTGAGATTACAAGAAATCTAATGAAAGAAGAAGCTCATAAACTGACAAAGTAATCACGAAGAAATTGCTGCCAAATTCACGCTCGAGATACTTAGATTGGACCTAAAAAATTAGAAAAAAATAAAAATAAATAAGTCACATTTTTCTTTAAAAAAAAAGGAGATAAAATTCAAAAACAGATAGTAGAATGACATACCTTCAACAACATAGTGACACAGTTTCATGACCAATTTGTTTATCATGACCTGAATAGATAATGCTGAATCCTAATCAAAGTTGTCTTCGAGTTTGAATATCTGTCTTCTATGTTGTCTCCATGATAAGGATAAACATATTGTTTGCCAGACAGGGTCTTCTTTTGGCAAACTATCCTTAAGGGCCACATATGCAGCATCTTCATTTACTGCCACCTGCTACGTACATTATAATCAAGTGATTCATCATTACTAAACTAAAAAAAATGATGTGGAACAGAAAAGCAAATCTCAACAACCCTTATGAACATAATTCCAAAACCGATCATGAAAATAAACCTAGACCAATTGATACTGTTCGGTTTGGTTTTGTTTTGTTAGATTTGGGGTTTTTGTCCATTCATCTGTATGAATCAAAAATCATAAATCCTAATGAACACCGTCAATTCATAAAATGAAAATAGCAACTATGCTACCTAGTATTACAAATGAATTAAATCCAGGCTGAAAATATCACAAATGAAGCATTTAACCCACACCCAGGCTGGTAAAGTGTACAAGAAAATGATGAAGTAATAAGCAATTGATGGATATAGAGTGTTGTGTTGAAACTTAAAAGAACAACCAAAGTTCTACACTTATATACTATTCAACAAGCAAAACCCCAAGTTCTAGAGTTATCTACCATTCAACAAACAAGATAAGTAATTAGTCAAGTAAGACCAATTGTAATCTTTCTCTTCTACACTCTCTTCCAGCCTCTTCTCCATTTTGTTGTAGAGCAGCCTCTTCTTGATCTTGTTGTATTACGCCCTCCTTTCAATCTCGTTGTAAAACATTTTATAAAATAAATTTGACACAATTTGAAAATAATTTTTAGTTCACCCCAAAATCTCAATATTTCATAATTAAATGTTAAGCAGTTACAATTGAATGGATCTATGTATTTCAAAAACTACTTTTTTTTTTCTTTATTGGGTTACGATCATATCATAAAAGAAATTTTGTCTCTTCCCATTAGTTTCATTTCTAATTAATTTTCATGAAAACATTTGTGATTGCAATCACGCAATGTGCATGATCAATCAATGAAAAATCTATGATTTTCAAAATGTGATAATTACATGTATGTATCCAGTAATTACTGATAGGAACAAATATAAAAAATTTATGCTGGTTAATTTCAAGTTGCTACCCCAATCATGGCCATGTCTATTAATGTCAAATATCGGTTAGTAGGTTGGAGTTTATTTTAATTTAATTTTTTGATTTAAAAATTTGACATAATATTTGTGTGTATGTTAAAATATATAAAAAGAATAGTTAACAAGATTAAAGTTGTTGATGCCGAAAAATGACCTCAACAACTGAATTTATTTTTTTTTGGGGAATAACAGCACGAATCCAATCTCAAACGTCAATCTGATCGTAACTTCATATACCTGCCAACCAGAAAACACGGCTAGGATACGCCGGTGGAGTTCCGACGTAGACCCTCCAATGCTTGAGTAAAAAATTATGTAAAAGGAAAGAAAATCGGAAAGGAAGAATTGTGAATAAGTTAGAATCAAAGAATTTTTCCGATAGAGGTATTGAAAATCTTGTAGAAAATGAGGAGGTTTTTAGATAGGTGGCTTGTAGAATTTTTGGTTGATTTTGCTCACCCTTTTTTATGTTGCCCTCTTCAGCTTAACTAGGCCATTGGTTTTGGGCGGTTACCACGTTAATTTTAGCCCACCTTCTTCAGAAGTTGCGAGTAGTTATTAATTGGAGGCGGTTTAAAAAATCGTGGCATACAACTTTCCTGAAAATTAGGCCACATTATCTTAACCAATAGCTTTCCATGTCAAGCTAATTCTCGGGTCGGCCAAATAAATTTTGAGGTCAGATTTCTTCGCTTCCAGGTCGGACTAGTGAATTTCCCGATCGCTCATGTAGGCTTAAGGTTGTATTCTTAAACCATGTCATTCACATAAATATCAGGTTGTACTTATAAACTAGGTCGCCAATACAGACTCCAAGTTGTACTTACGAGGTCAACTCGACACTAATGAGTTCTGAGTAGATTGGAGTCGACCATATTTCTAAACATTATCAGAAAAATCCAACCCAACCAAACAAAAGTCTTGTATAAATTTCGAAGTATATTTAACATTTGAACCCATATAAAAGGATGCTTCTAGATAAACAAATTATTTATCTATACATATAATAGGTTGAACGATATCTTTGAAACATAAATTCTATGATAAATAATAGATAGTGTTAGGGCCCTCTTTTTCATGAGGGGGACTTTTTTGGCAGTGGTGGCTTTAAGTATAGGGAAACAAGGCAGTCACCTAAGGCTCCATATTTTGTGAAGGCTTTATCTTTTGAGTATGTCCTTAATAATTTTTTAATTAATGATTTTTTAAAATTATGTATTTTAGGAAAGACTATCTATATTTATTAATCTTAGTGTTAAAGAGATAAAATTAATAATATTATCTAATCATTAATTCATTCACTATTAATCTTTCTAAGAAAAAAAATTATATTCTTTACATTTTTAGTTTTCTAAGAAAACTTAATTCAACATTAGAATCATTGACTTTTTGTATTTTTTTTAATTTCTATTAAAAATATTATAATTTTAAAAATCGATAGATGAAACAATTTCTTGATATCTTATCTACAAAGAAAATTATTACATTCATTAGTTCGTTTAAAAAAGAAAAAGTTAATTTCTTAAAATATAAAGTCCATTTCCATTATCTGATTACCAATTCATCTTCTCAACTTACTATGTACTGTAATTCTAGATATTTTATTTTAAAATAGTATTTTTCCTATTTATTTATTTTTTATTTTTGTAATGGTTCTAATGGAAATAAAAAAATATCTTCTTCACTATTTTTTAAGTTCTATTTTTAAAAAATTTTAAGATCTTCTTAATTATTGTTGAAATTTAAGAACTAAATACAGAACAAAGTTTGAGATATTTTATTTTTCTTGGAGTGTTAAAGTTGCAGAATAAAAAGAGGCTTCATAAAAAAAAAAAATTCACTTGAGGCTCAAAAAACTCTAAAGCCAGACCTATTTTCTTGCTGGAAGGAAGGAGGTGGAGTTGGAATTTGTCAAAGAGCTATTGGTAAACAACATTGCCTCTCATTGTAGTAGTAGTGACTAGTGAGCTGTGTGTGATTCATAGTGAAACTTGAATGAGTTTGTGGACTGTTACAACTTTTTCAAACGACTTGACGAGCATCAAATTTCTTAAAAGCAATGACAAATGAAACAAAATCAAGATAAAGTTTTTTTTTTAATTATTAAGTAAAATTTGAAATTTTAGAAAGAAAAATCATTAAAGAAAATTATTTAAATTTTAAAAAAGGAAAATTTTGTCGTCTTTGATTATTTTTCATTTCTTAACGAACGTTGTAATTTGCTATTGAGTCCCTTGTCAAGCTTCAATTTAAATTCAAAAAATAGCGTTTTGAGTTTGAAAATAAAATTACCGTTTGTTTGGGGAGAAATATGAAGAATAATACGACACCACGTGTCGACAAGGGAGGCGTTCCAAGATAAAAGAGGTACTGACGGTCAGATGTCAAGATACGCAACCACGATAATTTAAGGTGTCCCACTAATTCGACCCCGCATAGATCGATACCATTTAACCATATAACTTGGGTACCTCACGGAGGGGGTTCCCATATATGGTACTCGACATCGATTTAAAACTCTAAAATCCGCCAGAGACGCTCTATAAAGAATCAGTCTTGATTCAGTTAAATCCACGCATCAAAACAATGTCGAAAGAGAGACACCACTACCCCGCCAAAAGTGGTCCCTACGCCTCACAGCTCAGAGGTACTTGACCACTCTAAAGGGCCATATAAACGATACACGCGATCGCCTATCTGATTCCCAAGCATGCTCCCCTAACGGTCTAAAACAATAAAAAGGTAAAAGGATAGCCAAGAACCAAGAGAAATCCTCCACGTGGCAGCCAATACACTCCATATATAAAGGTGCCTAGGTTTAATTCTCATAACTTTTTCTTCACCCATGAATACTCACATTCACACTCCACAAAATAAGCTTTCTTCAACCTCAAAACTCCATTTACAGAGGGCTGGAAAGCTCTCTTTACTCAAAAAAAGCTTGAGTTGCTAACTATTAACGCCGGATTCTACTAACCTCTAAGCTAAAATTTATCTACATTAGTAATTTGAGACAAACACTGTCTTAAGTGATTTAATAAATATTGTATTTATTCACTAGTTTTAAGGATAATATTTATGCAAGAATCAAGTGAAATCAAGCTCAAGACACCAAAGGACAACAAAATCAATAGAATCAAGCTCAACGAAAATTATCACAATTGTAGTTCTGATTTATTTAATCAATGATTTAGATTTTAGTTTGTTTAATAAATTATTACTTTTATAAACCAAATGTTTTTTTAAGATAAAAGTATTTTAATTTGAGTAATTTGGATTAAAATGAAAATGTTTTACAATCTTCTTTTAATAAATATTAGAATTTGATTTTAAACCTATTTGCAAAGATTTGAAACGTTGGGCCATATTGTAACTTATAAAAGATTAAGGCCTAAGTGAAAGGTTTTGAGAACTTTAAGATTTGTTGATTATGTTAAACCTAAAAGGGTTTATTTTAAAAGTATTATATTGTAGCAATTTCAAAACGTTTTGGGAATGAGAAGTATTATTTATAAATTGGATTTGGATTTATTTGCAAAGTTTTGAAACCATACTATAATTTATGAAAGTTGGAGGACAATGTAATTCAAATATTTAATGTCCAAAATTGGACCTATTTGAAAAGTTTTGACTTTCAAGTAAAATTACAGAAAGTGTTAAAACTGTAATTTCGTGAAATTTTACGAAGAAATTCAAAAATAACCAGAATATCATCGCTATTCCGAGTTTAAATCAGAAATAGCTTGGAATTTGCCTATAATGCCGGGTTTAACTATAAAATCAATTCCAACTTCATTTTAATAACTCAACAAGCAAAAACAAGTTTAAAACATATATTGAGCCATTTTGTAAATCATCATTCATTGAGTCATCATTGAGCTATAATTTGTTTATCCACTCTCAAGAGAGTTTTATCATGTAACATTCATTTATCTAAATCGGAGTTGCTCAAGAGAACACGAGAGATATAATCTCTTGTAAAGGTTCACGACACCTTGAAAGTCAATTGTAAACATTTCGCCTTGGGAGGCTTGGATATGAAATCCTGCTGCGTGGAGGACGTGGCGTGATAAACAACCAAAAAATCCTCGGTTTGTTTTCTCCCTTACTCATTTATTACGCTGTTTGAATTTATTTTGATTTGATTAAGGCATTAGATTTAATTGGGTGTGATTTGCTTACATAATTTTTAAACCCAATTCACCCCCTCGGTTGACAACTCGTATTTCACCGCTTGGTGTAGAGCTTATTCCGAGAGACCTATTTTCTTGATTCAAACCTTTCTCCATTATTGTCATATTCCTCACCCCTTTTTACCTCCTTTTATCTTAGAAACACCAAAAACACACAACAACTCAGTGAGGTACCCATTCTCCCGAAAATATAAATTCATTGTTTTAGATAGATTTTTTATTTTTCTACCCATCAAAATCATTAAAAACAATCCATCGTCATGAGAACAAAAGCCTCTCATGGTGGTTACCAAATTAGTGGTTGTGTGTACTCATATAACCTGGACGGGCTAAATGACGGATCCTACAAGAAGAGATGACAGAAGGGGGGCAAGTGATCCTGGAGGTTGCCCAATGCGGCAAGTCCATCAAGAAATCAACGCATTCGCCAAGAGGAGGAGCCCATCTCACAAGCGTTTGAGGATTTAGCCCATGCAATCCGTCAGGGTCTCGTGCCAAAAATTCACCTCCATTGACACTCGACGCCCACCACCTCCACCTGTGCAACAAGTTATGGTAGAGCAGTAGGCACGAGGCCGAAGTCAAAACAGCCATGGCACTGTTCTAAATTTGAAACCATGGGCTCCCGAGACGTTGCCCACCGCCAGAACTCCAAGCCAAGATGCGAGGTACGGGCCCAGGATCTCCGTGACAAACTAAACGCCTGGGCTTTTCAAGTTCGTGATCATCATCGCCACCCTGTGGGTACTGAGTCAGGAAAATGGAGCCAAGCCTGTGAAGCTCTTCCGGAGAGTATCACGCTCCACCACCAATGACTTACCACTCACCGCTCACCATGGAGATCAGATCAGCCTCAAGATTCAATTACCACATCCCCAATATTCGGTACCACCGATCCTCTGAGCACGCGTGAGTTATACCGACTAAACGCTAATCGTGGACGAGAATGCCACAGGATGTTTACACACTCACGATCTGCTAAATCATGGTTCCGACCAAGGTAAAGATATCCTCCTACACCAACTCTTAACGGAATTTATTAAAGAGTTTTCCACGCCCACTCAAGATAGAACTTCCAAACTGTCAGCGGAATCAACATGAGTACGTGAACCGCTTAAGAAGTCGAGAACCGTTTGGGCACCCACACCGACCCATTTTGAGAAGAATTTATTGGGAAAGTCGTATGCCTCAAAAAAAGACCCATCATTATATGGGAAGCTTCTGCGCAGAATGGGAGATGGATGAAAATGCTATTCAAGCGCCAAGAGGATAAGTCGATGGCACGAAGGTAAAGAGAGCCAAGAGACCAAGCTCCAAGATTGGTGGTACCGGCGGGCCTCCACGGTTATCCCGATAATAAGGGGTACAACCTCTAGTCACGGGTACCCCACCCAAAATCGCCAAGACCGAACAACGGAGCCACTGTACGGGACGAGACTTACCACCCGTGAACCTGAGCGATCTTTTACCGGATCCGGATCGCCTATTTCCGTCAGCTAAAGAGGTACTACGAAACGAGTCTAACATATTGAGTTCCAGGACTGGGCAGAACAAAGTGTTTTAGTTATGGAAGAGATAAAATTTTAATTCTCGCACCTCAAGGAATTTGTCTTGGCACGAGAGCTAAGTCCATGAGCAAGACAAGGCAAACATGTTGCAAACGCGGGCAGTGACCCAAGAGTATATGTGCGGATGATCACATGTGGACCCACTCTAGCTGGTCAGTCCAGAAGGGCCATCAAAAGTTATGGAAGATCGCTTGCATCGGCAGCCAATAGAGGAGGGGAGGTCAACTTCACCGGTTGGGGTACACCACAGGTACTCTTTTACCCTCCGCCGATCTTTTTTACCGAAAAAGATGCCGAAGGAATAGTATACCCCCATGACGATGCCTTAGTGATTACTCTGAAGGTAGCATCGGTAGAAAAGAACGCTGAACTCTAGGCTGAGTGAAAACGCGGCTACCTTTTCTAACCTCGCATTTATGCTGAGCTTATTCCGAGAGACCACTTTTCTTGATTCAAACTTTTCTCCATTATTGCCACATTCCTCACCCCTTTTTACCTCCTTTTATCTTAGAAACACCAAAAACACACAACAACTCAGTGAGGTACCCCATCTCTCGAAAATATAAATTCATTGTTCTAAATAGATTTTTTATTTTTCTACCTATCAAAATTTGTCAAAAACACCGTTTTAGTTGGTACAGCGCGTGCATTCTCCGATTGGGTGGCGCTTTAATTTTATCGGGCCTTTTCAAAAAGGGCTGTTTGAAACCAAGCTTCAGAACTAGATTAAATTAATGCTACATACGTCCGACGCCGGTCAAAACTGTCCGTTTGAATTTTGATTTTCCTTCAAATAAAAGAAATCTAAGGACACCTCTCCCTAAATTTTATGTTTTTGTCTCATTTTTCAGTGTTTTTAGGAGCTCTTTGTGGTTGCTAAGACTTACTAATTATTTTCTATAAAAAAGACTTACTAATTATTTTCTATAAAAAAGACTTACTAATTATTTTAAATACCCGAACTCTGTTACCACAAAGCCAATTTCAGCTCAAATCTTTTATTGAATAAAAGAGAGGTGCTAGGACTTTTTAAGAAGCCATTAATCTTAGTATTGCAACCGTACAAACATATTTTTTTAATACTGATTAAGTATCATATTACTGTATTACACAATTATTTACAACAACTGTTATTATAGCAGATATTATATACTCTAATATTTACAATCAGATATACATACTTGAGACTTACATGATTATATTAGATTTTACAAGTACGTCCGATAAATAACTTTATAGGGATGTCCATCCGCACTACACTTGAGAATGATTTTTAATGTTTTCACAATACTAGAGGCCGTCAAGCATTTCACGCATCACGGCAAAAGTGGCAATCATCCAAACACATTTAATTGCGAGGTTTGGTGCATTAGTGTTGGTACGGCTACACTCAATAAGACCTTTAGCTAGTTCATCATCAGTAAATTTGAACTAAGTGGTAATTTAATGAAAACCAATGCGGTAATTTCAAACAACAAATCAGGACTGCAATGCCTTCCGAATTGAAATATAGAAGAATAGTGATAAATTTGTGGCTGTAAAGAGAGTTGTTGTTGTTGCTTGTGAAATATGAGTTCATAGAAAAAGGAAATGAAGCCCCAATGATATACCTTTGAAAATAGTTTATTTTAAGGGAAATTATCATCAAATTGCTTTTTTTCCGTTTCAACACAATTTTTTTTTTTTGGAATCCACCAAGTTACATTCTTTTCACTTTTTCCACTTTAAATTAGAAACTTTCCGACATCACAAGGTAAAATTGTCATTTCACGACACGCGTGGATGGTGAAAATAATATAATTTCAAGTGGAATTCACAAAAATTAATGTATTTGAAAAAATGAAAAAACAGGTATTTGTGATAATTTATCATTTACATTTAAGGGTAAAAGTCATTTAAACAAATCTTAATTTTCTTATTCTCAACCAAGTGGAAAAGTGAAGAATGTAACTTCTGAGATTCCAGAACAGATTAAAAAAAAGCATGACATAATTTCCCTTATTTTAATAATGAAACTTAGCCCAAAGTTAGTTTCTGTTTCTCTGGATTGATGAAACCCTTATTGAAAATATACAAAATCTAAAATAAAACAAAAAATAGAGAAAGGTGAGATCGAGGAAAAAAAAATTCTACTAGGAAGTTCATTTTTTTAACATAAAAAGAGTCGACATGTATGCAAATAAAAGATGATGATGTTGTTTGAATCTATTGAAACATTTGTTGAACCAGTTTTTTGATAAAAATTTTTATTAACAAAATGCCCACAACTTAAATTATTGTTATAGATTGCAAAATTAAATTTAAAAAAATCTTGAATTTGTCTTTCTCATTTAGACCTTTGATAATGGAATAAAAATTGAATGAACTTATTATATATTTAGATTCTACTAAAAAATAAGGGTAGTGCTGCACATTTCAGATTTTTTATCGCAAAAATTTTCTCAAATGACGTAATATTTATCAATTAGTTAGTAAAATAATACACTTTGTTATAAATCTATTAATTAAAAGTACAACCATATTGTAAGAGAAAGAAAGAAAGCAAATAAGAGACATAACGTATGTAGAAAGGAATTTTATTCAATCTCTTGTGTGTTATTCGCACTTCCAAGTGTATACAAATAAGGAGTCAAAGTATCTTTTTATAGTAATACAACCATAAAGTAGTAAGTAATATATCATAATTGTAAGAGACAACAATTCTTAAATTAAGGAGATAATGAGGGTTATAAGAGATGAAAAGTTGCTTGTGAGGAGATAAAATGATACTTTGATGAACATCCACATAAATTATAATTATTTCATAACACACTTAATAATCTTAGTCATTATTATTTCTTTTATAGATTCAAGAATAAATCCCCACTATTGGTAGGTTTTGTCTACATAATAAAATAGAAACAAATTAACCATGTGAGAATGGGGAAACAAGCGCTAAATTTTGTTGTTTCTTTATATATATTGTTTTCGTTTACAATTAAAGGGGGATAATATATATATTTAAAATTTGACGATTTGAGTATAAATCCATTAAAGATAAAAGAATGGAGAGGATTTAGAAAGGACTGAAGAGATAGAAAGTGGATAAAATATTTTTAAAAAAAAGTTATGAAAGAAGAAGAAATAAGAGAGAAATTTTGGTAATTTAGCATTATTAAGTTATTTTGGGTATTAAAACGATCTTATAAAGCAAAACAAAAACTAATAAATTACAATAAAGAATTTATTGAGTAAATAGATTAAATTAGTATTTTAGTGGGTTCAAATAACTATACTCGAAGAGTAAAAACTATTATATGCGATATAACTTAAAATGCGACTGAACTGAATGTTATAGTAACAGAGAATAAAGGTTAGAAATTTCATGAAAAGGATTTCATAATTAACCATGCTTACAGCACAATTCCGGTATTTAACTCGGATTCCAGGAAAGATAAATCTTTCTTGAGCTCCATGTACTCACGACAAATACCATCTACTTTCACGATGACAATTTTCCAGTGTTTCTCCCTGTGAAAGATTTGTTTGTATAGAACTTCGGAGCAATTAAAAAGCTTTAATATGAGGGAAAAAAATGTTGCAGAAGTTGCAGATTGATCTTCAGATTTAATCTAGTTGTAAAAAATAGCGGTTGAGTGTGTAAAAATTAAGAATTAAATAACAAATTTTACTCTGTAAATGTCCCTGTCAGTTGCCGATGCAAAACAAGATCTAATCAACTGCTTTAGATTCTGACAGAGAAGTAAAAAATGTGTGTGTGATGTCAAAATCATAAGATACATATAAATGAGAGCTTAGCTAAGTACCTTGGATTAGTAGAGTTTAGCCGGTTATCGAGAAAAGGGGTGATCAATTTGAAACCGGAACCTCCGGAGCCGTATCCAACTTTCTCATAAGAACCAACAACATCATAGTTGTACACATAACCCTTACCTGAAGTTAATTAGTTTTGTTCCAATAATTAATTAAGCATTAAGTTTTTTCTACTACATGCATGAAGGTCAAGAAAAGCTTAATTGTGTATAACATTGAATGTATACCATCATTGTCGAGGCCACCCAAAACGTTACACCCTTTGATAAGGGAAAAAAACCCTTTGTGGTAAAGGGTGTTGGAGAGTATACGAGCCATTGCTGGGCCGTGGGCAGCCCATTTGCTTCTTGTTTTGAATCTGATACATCCGAAAGCCGAGAGAGGTTATAAAGGCGTCAAAAGAAATAAAATATAAATGAAATAAATGCTTCAATAGGAATTAAAACAACGTGTCCTTCCCCTACAACAAACAAATTAATATCTCCTGCCTTCCATAGGTAAAGAAAGGATGTCCTTAACTAGGATTAATCCGATTTTGTATTATTTATCCGTAAATAGCAAAACACTTTCTACATCCAAGTTCGTGCTCAAGGTGACCCTGCCTTTGCCATAAGATGATAAACGCCGTGATATTGATACATCGACTTATGAGTACAATTGTTGAGGGGAAGGACAAAGAGTTCAATTTGTTATACATACTTGTTATAATAATGCTAAGTGATTTCATTCCAATTGATATCGCTTATTGGATGTGGGAAAGTTGAATAAATAATTTCACCAATTATGAAATTTTACCATCTTCCTTTTCAAATTCCAAATGGGATGCTTTGATCTCAAATGAGAGCTTCCTTTTGTGGTCAATCGGTGGCTTGGATCGTCAACAAGAGCGGAACAAAATCTGTTGGAATAGCCACATTTACTAGCTTGATAATCTTGACAAAGATAACATGTATTGCACATTCTTATTATCTTATATTCCATCCCGCGAGAGAGTTCAACTCTCACCCACTTCCACTCACAGGGCATTCAATTCCCATTCAAACTTGTCAACGAAATGAATTTAATTGTGAAGCATGCTCACGGACTTTCAACAACTCTAATCATGGAACGGTTGAGCTTTTGGGGAGTGATTCCAGAAGCTTGCCCCTCTTCTCTCAACATTGGCATTATCCACCGAAATGCTTTTCTCTGTCACTACATTTTCTCATCTTACCAATTTCGAGGTGTTAAGTGTTGCATTCTGTTCCTCTTTTTAACCTTGACGTTTCCAACATCAGTAATCTCCTAATACTCTAAGCTTCTAACAGCAACAGACCAACAGTAATGTTCAAGAGGAGACTAGCTCTGTCCAGTCCCAGACGACCAAAAAGTTTTGGCAACAAACAAAACAAGAGCCAACATACGTCCGTCCAGTAGACTCTAAACGACTTTTAGCTTTAGCTCTTCAAAGTCCTCCAATCCACAACAAGTTCAACAACACTTTCAAATTAACTTATTATGGCATTGGCACACGCAAGCAAAATGAATCTGAATACTGTTAAATCCCGTTAAAAATTAGTAGAATACAGAAGAGTCCCGAATCTGCTATAAAAAAATAATAAATAAACAAGAACAAAAAAGATGCGACCTACATGGTGATGGTTGTCGAAGCCAACAAAAATAAATACCTACTCTAAATAAATTGTGTATAGTAATTGAGTAGGGTTGTGTCCACAGAGATTGGTAATTATTTAAATCCTTTCAAAATATAAAATGCAAAGTAGGGGAGATTGTTGACAAAATTTAAAATCAAATTAAAAATAATAAGAATGCAAATTAAAATTGTAATTCAAATTGGAAAAAGCTCTGGTTGAAGGAATTAACTACGATTCAGTTCATCGATCATCGATCTAAATATAAATCATTATCATGCTTATGAATGATGGTTATAGCTATTGAGGCGCTCTAATATCCAATCTCCTTAACTAGTCGATAACCAAAAATGACAATTGGTTATTTCACTAATCAATAGACAACCATAGATACGATCATAGTTTAATCAATTGTGACTGAAAAACCAGAGAGACCCAAATCCTAATCAACAAACGCATACGATGGTTCATTTAAATTAGATTGTTTATTCTCATAACACAACTCACTGCTATGTTATTTGTCACAAATATTAAAATCTTCATACGATGAATCCTTTAATTGACAGTAGATTAAGTTGATAATTAAATAGTGGCCAATTATCTAATCAACAAACATAATCATGACAATAATTCAGAGAATAAACAAATACCCAACAACCAATAAAACAATTAAAGCATAAGAAAGATCTCACAGTAATGATGAATCAAAGCTTCATTAACCTTCAACCAGAAAAATAAATTTAGTTCCTCATAGAGAGAAGAGAAAAATTTAGATCTAGGGTTTCTTTCTTTCTTCCTTGATGATCTCCCTTTCTCTTTGTGTTTCAATCCCTTTTCTATTGTAGAGTTTTTCTAAAAATAGAATACTAAAATCTAAAATATTCTTAAATTCGGAATTACAAAAATAATCCAAAAAGGTGAAACACGTTAAAATAAAAACTATGAGTTAACGTTGATATATGTATATCAACAAAGTTATTCTGAAATTCATAATTCCTCCATGAAAATAATCATCTCAAACATCATCTTCTAGCTCAATTTTAGCACCAATCAATAGAATTGCACCTACAAAATAAAACACAAATAAATCACTATTATTAAGTGCAAAACATTGATATTAAAGGGAGTAAACAATACAAAATTAGTGCATAAATTACACTCTAACACATGGCTAAAATCAAACGACGCATTCACAAACATGCAAATAAATTAACGACACTAAATAATTTTTTTTTCTCATTGATAAATAAATAAGCTCATAATAATACACCAAAAACTGTGAGAATAAATTATCCTTCGCATGACTAGCAGCTTCATTTCTAATCTATTAATGTTCTTGAAGAGGAAGCAAACCTTATAAGACATTAGCGGACTCCCCATGTCAATTACATTTCACATATATCATACATGTGCTCTCGTATGTTCATCAGCATTGTCAGTGCAACCCATCAGCAGCTTGTCTTTCTGTGCGCTCATCAACAGCACAACAAGTCGTGGAATCTTGTCCTATTCAAGCTTGCCTCCTCATAACTTAAGAGCTTTCTCTTTTTAGCATGACTGCCTCCTTATACGTTCGAGCTGTCTCTCTTCTTCCCATTGTTGATAGAGATGTAGCATTTTATCACTAGCCATTCCTTTTCCACCCATGTTAACGACTGTCTCTGGCTTGACCGGCTCAATGAGGAATTTTATTCGGAAATATGGGTTTTTAGGATTCTTAAGGTTACCCAAGACTGTTGTATATCTTATAAGGCCCATCAGAGCGGCCCCATTTCTCAAACATTGCGGATTCCAACGCTGTGGCAACTCGAACTGAAATCACACGCATTCACTTCATCCCGAATTTTTTCATCAGCCTCGCCAGAAACCTTGGACAAAGCATCGCAAAAATATTCCCTTACGACCTCACGAAAACAATCGTTGCATCTAATCATAGAACTGCTCAACTTTTGGAGAATGATGACAGAAGCTTGCCTCTCTTCTCTAATCAAATTTTCAACATTTATATTATCCCCCAAATTGGTTTTTTTCTGTCACAAGATTTTCTGATCATACTACTTTTGAGCATTCCGATCAACTTACTACAAGAAAAATGATATTTTGTTACAAATTATTTAGTCACTAAAGATAATAATTTATTCACTTTGTATTTTTTGTAAAAAAAAATAAATTATCACATGTCAGTCATTGAAAAACCGTCATAAAATGCTCTAACCACCAAAATTATTTTTGTCACTGAAAAAAGAACTTTTTTATGATTGAACATTTCATCTAAAATTAAAGTTCTAAGAATCTGAAATGATATTAAAAATGACAAAATAGTGATTTAAAAACATATTCGTAACAATATTTTTTAGTCATTGAGTGTTACTTTAAGTGATGAAAATTAATTCTCCAATTGTTAGAATCTATAGCTTTTTTCTTTATTGCAGATTATAATTACGACAGGCTCATATTCTTATCAAGATTGTGGGTGACTAATCTTTTTGGTCATTAGAAAATGTCATCTGTGCCTAGATTTAATAGTCATAAAAAGTTACGTCAAATTAAATTTAATGACTAAAATTTTGAAGCAAAACCTGTTATTTTTTGACAATTATTGTTGTCACGAGTTGCAATTGACATAAGCTTACATTGTTATAAAAAACAATAAACAACTACAAACACTGTATATTGACAAGCAAGAACGTACAAATGAATAAATAATGATTAAATTAAATAAACAAAATTAGATTAAACATTTATAATGTAATCACATAAATTCAGCGTGCAAACGTCAATGACCTAAAATAATATAATGAGAAAATTTTTCAAGAGTACTAATTGTCTTGGTCTTTGGTAATTATTGACAAATTTAAATGACGATTCTAGTTGGCATGAAAATTAACTTGAACTTGTCTTTTATTGTCTTCTTCTTCTAAACTTGTAGATTATAGACATCGGCCCCAACGTTGTCTTACAATAAATATTTTGACAAATAAAACATTATATAAATAGAAAAATTTTCAAGCGAAAATTAAAATTACAAATAATCAATTTGTAACAAAAAATACAACCATACAAATACCATAATAGCAAACTATATATTATTCTTTAGTCAATATGGTTCTCCAATACTTATCTCTACTTAAAATTTCACAAGCATTTGTTTGCCATAATAATTGAAATCCGGTGCACGCAACAAACTTGATGATTATGAAATAGTCTAAATAACCTATAACTTCTCATCTATTGTTGTTAGTTATAAAAAATTTATTTTGAAGATCAATTAATACGTCTCAAAAAGAGAATTATTGGTTGTAAAATATAACTTTTAGTGAAGACAATGCTATTTCTCTTATCTCTTTGTTCATGCTTGAAAGAAATAACATGAAATTTGTACGCCTAGGAATTTTGACAAGTTGTCAATCTTTTTTTTTTATTACATGAGATTGTAACTAATATTTACAAATCAAATTATTACTGGGACCAATTTACATTAATGCTAATGGAACTCTGCCAAGATTTTAACTTTTATTAATACTCAAGGGATGTTTGCTCCACTCGCTCTTGGGTAAGAGAGAATACTACTTTCACTCAATTATACAATATAATTGAGAAAGAAAATACTCCCACATTACGCTTGTAGGGGTTCAAACTGCTGCCCTCCATCTGACCACTCGGCCAAAGACACTATTAAGGCTAATTGGCTCACGGAATGTGAAAGACAAATCCCAAAATTAATCCTAACAAGACACTAGAAGGTGATCCACATAAATAAATATTCTTGTCATACTATTAAGGCTAATTGGCTCACCGAATGTGAGAGACAGATCCCAAAATTAATCCTATTACCAAAGAACAATGGAAGATTCAAATACTTCAATAGAAAAACAGCTCCAACTTTAGGCTTTCAAACAAATCTTCTCTTAAATTTTCTATCCAATTAAAGGTCCAGTCATGACTTCTGAGAAGTTGCGCCACTATATACAATATACAAACGCCAAATAAGATCTTTACTTTTAAACAGGATTAAAGTAAAAAAAGAATGTCAAAAAAGATTTTTTATATACTCAATTGAGTCAAAAAGAAAATTAGGATTCCACAAAAACGGTATTTATGATTCATAAATCAAATTTAAAATTTAATTAGATATAATCAATTTGTCCATATTAAGAATTTAAAATTTAATTAGATACAACCAAATTTTTTTTTCTTAACACAAAATCTGTTGCAAAATTTTTTAAGCCTTTCGAAGAAATTGCCACACAAATGCAAATGCCAAGATGACATTGAAAATGAGATGGTAATGTGTTATATTCCATTATTAATTTCTCTCAAAACAAATAGTTGCAACAATTCAATTCTTTATGCAAAAATTAAAGGCTCAAATGAGGTGCTTTTATTTATTAAGGAAAAAAGAGTGGAATTATTTTAATAAGGCTACAAATACTTACAAGCCACAATTCGTACTTCAACCTTAATTGGTGGAACTTCGTTGATCAACTCGATCGGTGATTTCTTGCTAACATCTTTGCATCCGTTGGCGGTGTATTTGCTAATGTGATTGGCTACAACGGTCAAATTTTCTTGATTAGGGAACTTCGTTGGCAAATTCAATAGAGTTTTTTAAACTAAAACAATATCTAATCACACTTTGATTTGAGTGTAACCTAATCATGTTGGTTTGATCCAGTATTAGAACGATATCTAGTGTTCTCTACCCAACTAATTTTGCCCACTATGAATACTCCATCAAGTGATATTTGATGGAGCGTACTTTGTGATTTGAGTTTATCTCTCTTGATTATTGTTTAGTATAGCAAGGTACGAGATCCATTTCTGCTTATGCTTATTGTTGTGCAAATTTTATTGAACTCGTAAGCGCACGAATCTATTATAGAATAGATTAACGGTGACGAGTGTCGATCCCACGAGTAGGTTGATTTTAATTATGTGCAGAATTAATTTTCTTAAATGGGTGGTTGGATTTGTGGTGAAATTAATTTAAACTGTGCTAGAAATTAAATTGGAATGGCAGGAATAACTTAAAACGAAATCTATTGAAATAAAGCACTTGGGTATCTGGATCTGCATCAACATGCTCCATGGGCTAAATATTCCTTATTAATACCAATTAAATCATGAGTGGGGTTTCCACACCTCATGAACTACGCTCAAATAAATATGGTGCTAAGGGCTTATCGTGCCAAATAATAGTAACCTTGTACTAGGGTGCCGGTGTTAGAGTGCAATTTATGCACTAATTTTGTATTGTTTACTCCCTTTAATATCAATGTTTTGCACTTAATAATAGTGATTTATTTGTGTTTTATTTTGTAGGTGCAATTCTATTGATTGGTGCTAAAATTGAGCTAGAAGATGATGTTTGAGGATGATTATTTGCATGGAGAAATTATGAATTTCAGAAGAACTTTGTTGATAAGGCGTGGGCGCGTGCTGTCAACAAAGAACTTGCAGTTTTTATTTTAACGTGTTTCACCTTTTTGGGCCATTTTTGTAATTCCGAATTTAGAGAATATTTTAGATTTTAGTATTTTATTTTTAGAAGAACTCTACAATACAAAAGGGATTGAAACACAAAGAGAGGGGGAATCAATCAAGGAAAAGAAAGAAACCCTAGATCTAGATTTTTCTCTCTACATGAGGCCCAAATTTATTTTTCTGGTTGGAGGTTAATAAAGCTTTGATTCATTATTACTGTGAGATCTTTCTTATGCTTTAATTGTTTTATTGCTTGTTGGGTATTTGTTTATTCTCTGAATTATTATCATGATTATGTTTGTTAATTAGATAATTGGCCACTATTTAATTATCAACTTAATCTACTGTCAATTAGAAGATTCATCGTATGAAGATTTTAATGTTTGTGACAAATAGCACATCATGCATATTGTGTTATGAGAATAAACAATCTAATTTAAATGAACCATCGTGTGCGTTTGTTGATTAGGATTTGGGTCTCTCTGGTTTTTCAGGCTGTCTATTGATTAAATCCTATGATCGTATCTAGGGTTGTCTATTGATTAGGGAAATAACTAATGGTCGTACCTTGGTTATCGACTAGTTAAGGAGAGATTGGCTATTAGGCGTCTCGATGGCTATAAATCTATTCATGAGTAATAATTATTTATATTTAGATCAATGATCGATGAGTCGAATCAATTGAGTTAATTCCTTGACGAGCTTTTTCCAATTTGAATTACAATTTTAATTTACGCTCTTGTCATTTTAATTTGATTTTGATTATTGTCAACAATTCCCCCCATTTTGCATTTTACATTTTAAAGGATTTAAATAATTACCAATCTCTGTGGACACGACCCTACTCAATCCCTATACACAAATTTATTAGAGTAGGTATTTATACGTACGGTACTGTTCATGGCACTGTTTACGACACTGTTTATATATACGGTCTGATGACGTGGCATTGACCGATGATGTAGCATCGATCTGTGACGTGGCAGCATTTGATTGGACAAATTATGTGGCATTGACTGCTTATGTGGCGTTGACCGATGACGTGGTATTGACCGATGATGTGTCACGATCTTATTGGGCTAAATTTCTTATGTACTGTGGATCGATGACGTGGCAGTATTTCAGTAGAGTAAAAATCATGTGTACGATACATGCAAATACATGGGATTATTTACTATGCAAATAGTATTACTGTGCAAAACCGCGTTACTGTGCAAACCGTGGTCAAACCGTGTTACTGTTCAAACGTTGACTGTTGACTGATGACGTGGCGCAATCCTGAGCGTCCGAACTGTTTTTAATCCGATGGTCAGGATTCACTCAATGTATCTACAAAAAGGAGGCTCTCCCCCCCTAATTTGAGACCCCTGAATTCATTTCTAAGCTTAGATTTTTATAATTCTTTCTCCTTCTTGTATTTTCTACATATTTTAATAAATTCCCATTTTACCTCTAGTTCAAAAATGAGTAGCTAATTTTCTTTTAAGCTTGGGTTGAAGGTGAAGTCTCAACATGATCCATGGGCTTAATTTGGTAAATTTACTTTCTCTTCCCCTCTAATATTTGTGGTTGTTTTGATTTTTCGTCGACAAATAATGATAGTCTTGTCTAGATACCGCCCTGGTTAAACCGGCACCCTAATACAAGGTTATTATTATTTGGCACGATAAGCCCTTAGCACCATATTTATTTGAGCGTGGTTCATGAGGTGTGGAAACCCCCCTCATGATTTAATTGGCATTAATAAGAAATATTTAGCCCATGGAGCATGTTGATGCTGATCCAGATACCCAAGCGCTTTATTTCAATAGTTTCCAGTTTCAATTTATTCATGCCATTTTAATTTAAATTCTAGCATATTTTTAATTCCTTTCACCGTAAATTCATTCACCCAATTAAGAAAATTAATTCTACACATAATTAAAATCCACCTCCTCGTGGGATCGACACTCGTCACCATTAATCTATTCTACAATAGATTCGTGCGCTTGCGAGTTCAATAAAATTTGCACAACAGTAATTAAGACAATCTAATCCTCGACATCGATTTGAAATCTCTAATCCTATCCCAAGCCAGCAGCCTAAAGTGAAAGATATACAGATGAAAAAAATTTATTCATTTCCACATGTCAAAGATGTGTCTAATATTAAAAAAAGAAGAGGTACAATTTATTATTGATTTAAGGTTTCAATCTAACAATTTGTACGAGAATTTGCATGAAATTTCCTTGAAGGACAAGAGTGAGAATTTGCATAATGTTCCCATGGAGGACAACACAAGTGTTGAAGATGATGAGATTTTTGATCTCTCTAATTTTTTATGAAGAACAACAACCTATTGATGATTTGCGTATTAAGTTTAACAGTATGATTGAGGATGTGCAGCAAAATCAAGTTAAAGAAACTATGATGATTGAAATGGTTCTACCTATTTACATTGAAGATAAGAAGATTGTGCTTGAAGAAGATTTGATTGAAAAAATAAAACTTGTTGGGGAGCGCATTGAGTGACAATTGGGGAAGAGAAAAAGTTATTTTATCATTGTTTTTTCTTGGAAGTCTTCATCACCATGAAGATTGTACAAGCGAAGGAAATTGATAAAGTATGGCTTCTTTAAAGTTTCAGAAAAAATTGATGAGAAAGACAATAAGTTTGAATTATAAGATGATTCAGTCTTACATTACAAGTTTTATCATTTAGATTGTATTCAAACTCAAAGACGAGTTTATTTTAAAAGGGTAAGAATGATGTAAGACTTTATTTTAGATTTTTTAGGATTCTAGAACCTTTATTATTTTAGGACTTTCTATTTTAATTAGGGCCCATTATGGTATATGTCTTAATCATTCATTTCTATTATAATTGTGATTTACTTTTCCTTTTTAAGTTAACTTAAAGAAGTAGGTTTACTCCATTATAAATAGAGAGGTCTTGTTATTATTTTCATAACTTTATATTCAATTATTTAATGAAATCCCCCTTTTATAATTCCCTCCGAGGTTATCTATCAAAATCTCTTTTATAGAATTGTTTGGATTAGAGCTTCATCTAATCTTATTTTACGCATTATTAAAAACCTCATTGAGCCGTTTGGATTAGAAGGATATCCAACGATGCTTTGATAAGAGCGTAACATAATCACCTTGGCTTGATCCAGTACTAGAACGATATCTAGTGTTCTTAACCTAGCCAATTCTGCTTTTGCTACGACTGCTCTATCAATAGTGCTTTAAAAGAGAAAGAAAAGAAGAAAATGAGGCATGAAAATATAAAAAATGATTGATTAATGAAGTAGACCAATCAAATAAGTGAAGGGTAACAAGGTGAGGAATAGATGGAGGTTGAGAATAACAAGGGGATTGTGAAAGAGACTTGATAAACGTGAGGTGATGAGTAACAAAGTGAAAATTTCCTAATTTTATTAACATGCACTAAAGCCTCTTTGTACAAGAATTTCTAAATAAGTATTTGATATCTTTGTAACTTTCAGTACAAATAATAACTAACCAGTATTTTGCAAAAGCGTATATATCATACATGTTGGGTGTAATAGAATCAGTACTCACTCACTATGAAGTCCGTAATAAGCTTATAATAAATAAATCCTTGCCATATTCTAAAAAGCAAAATTCTTACATTCTGTGTGCTCATGCTAGGTACTTGGTTGTCATTGCTATCAGATCAAACATAAAATTTTGCTTTTTCATTAAAATAATGAGTAAACAAAATGAGTAGGTTAAACTTCTTTTTTCCGTCTACTTAAAGAAAACAACCAGCAGAGTAAAGAATCACTATTTCAGATAGATATCATACGAAGTACGTAAATATACAAAGAGTGAGGAATGACACATGTGTTGAAATAAAAAGTGCACAAGTGATATCAAACTTGATGAGCTAATCTAATGCATCAATACACCATCCCGTCCACACCTTCTCCGTACCGGCAGAGTCTCTTGGGCTTCAGGGCCATATAAATTTAGTAGGCCCAGCCTATTAGGAGTACTTAAGTTATCTTGATTCTTAATATGAACAAAAAACAATTTTGAACACATTCCTTAATACCCATCAAAAGCTAACGATCAGTTACCCATATCAAGGTTTTTAATTTTATCTTTTAAAGCTCTTTTTATGTTTTATTACTTGTTTTCTCATATCAACAGCTAGCATTCGATGGTGATATCAAACTGTGGTATATATAAAAAGGTCTTTTTCATCTCGTCTTCAGCTTACTTATATATTTTATTTTCTTCAATTAATTTATTCAGCCATTGTTCATTTTTTTATTAACTGTTGAAAAATGTAATTCCTTGTGGAAGTTTGAATTGAATGTTTGACGGGTTGTAGTTTCTTATTAATTAATTACATGTACAGTTGAATATTAATTGGATAACAAATAATAGAGAAAAATAAGTCTTAGTTGACTAGTAATTGATCCTGAAATGTTAATTGTAACTAGAACCCTGTTCATTCATTTGTCTGTCAAAGAATTCTAATAGATGGTTTGATTTTAATTAGTATGTCATGACATTCTAGTTTTCTTGTAGGAGGCAGATGCGATGGTGTCTCTCCCTCAAAGTACATGTTACATTCCTATATTTGTTTGCTGATACATTGGTAGTGGTACAATTTTTATATCTTTATTTTCCAATTTAATTTACTTATCTGATTTCCCTGATTTTGTTAATTTTATCAAGTAGAGGCATGGCCTTCTTTTCTGCCCAGCAAATACAATAACAAAAGAAAAAGATATATATTAGGTGAAAACTATAGATTTGTGGATGATCACTCCCAAATGATATTCTTGTAAATATTTTGTTTCGCTTGACCATTAAAGAAGTAGTCAAAACCAGTATAATATCAAGCAGATGGAGATATTTGTAGAAGGATTTCACCAGTTGTTTGAACTTTGACGATCCACTCACCATGGCAAACTTAAGATGGCAAATTCATTTGAGAAGTGAGCCTTTTGTAGTGGAAAGACATAAGTTTGTCAATTGGGTCAATTAAGTATTGAGGTCACTCTAAGGTCATGGTATGGAAAAATTAAGGATTTGCTTTAATTTGATCTCTAAAGATGGTATTGATAATTGGATTAAATTTGCATTGGAAATGAGAGTTTGAAGGCTTAAGGAAGTGTTTGGTTGGAAGGAGAGGAATGGAGAATGGGAAGTAATTTAAATTCCTTATTTATTTCCTTTGTTTGATTTACCATAATTTCTATGAATTTAATTTCCATTAGAATTTAATATACATTATAATGTAGAATTTAGATTACACCCTAAAGAGTGATGAATTTAAATTCCTCCTCTATTGGAAACCAAAACATCCAAAATTACCCTTTCAATTTTTATTAACTTATTTAATATTATCAAATAATTATTATTTACATGTTTATTTTATCAATTTAATATTGTAGATAATTAATTTTATATTAATAAAGTTAAAGCAATGATTTAAATAATTTAATAAAATTACTTTATTTATTTAATTTTAAAAAATATAAACATAAATTCTCGATTATTTGAGCCAGCGCCTTTACTGGCCATTTGAGGCATGGCCAGGGGCATGGCTACTACTTATAGAAAATGTCGCGCGTGGAGCCGCGCACTCTGAATTCGGTCTGGGCGGTCGCTCAGCTGATCGTTATACCATCACCTAGATGAAAAAATGAATCTATCTTCCTCAAATCCGGTTAAACGAAAATTGAAAAACTTTCTAACTATCTCAGATCCAGACAAACCTCAAGTATTTTGGCCAAATAAGTTGTTTCAATCCATAGATCGTCAGGTTAATTATTTTCATATAATTTTCAAGTTAAAATGACATGGTGCGGTGGTGGCGGCGGCGTATCGTGACAACTCAAATTTTTGTTGTTCAAATAAAATTTTAAAATTATAATATTAAATAAGAAATTATTTGTATTATGTCATAATTTATTTAGAAATAAATTAAATTAAACTAATTTTAAAATAAAATTACGTTAATGAATTTTTTAAATAGAATTTAATTATAAATATAATTATATTATCTAAAATAACTTTTTATTAGTTATTTATATAATATATTAAATATAAATTGATTGTTTAATTTTTGAATTATATTTATGATAAATATTAAAAGTTTAACACTAAAGGGTGAAAGTGTCCAAATAAAAATTAAAACATTTCCTTTCTTTATATAATTTTAGAACAAATCAAACATTAGAAAAGAATTTCAATATACTCTCCTCTCCTTTCTTCCACTTTCCTCTACTCTGCCCTCCCTCCCTTTCTTAAAACCAAACACTTCCTAAGATGTTGGATTCTCAAAAACTGCGTGTAATCTACGGTTTGTTAGCTAATACTCATTCCGTCACATCTTGATTTTATTCCAACTTTAAGCATCTTACAGCCCTAAATTTGACAATAGTGGCCATAACAGGAGAGGTTATTGAACATTTATTATCTTCTTGAGGTGTTAAGTGTTACATAGTCGAGCATTCTTACGAGTTTTAAAATTTTTTGTTTATCCTTCAATTAAAGTGTCAATTACTATTTGAACAATTGTATCCTAAATAATCATGAGTGTAAAAAATGTTAGAAAATAGCATATCAATATGCTAATTTGAGGACACATTTTGAGTGGGTCTCACTTGTCGAAAGTGGAGAAACTTGAGAGATACGGATTCTACTCCGTGCATACTTCAAAAATATATATTTATTTACTCAAAATGGTGTTTGGGTGAATGAGAAATTGTCTTTCAAAATGCACCCTTGAAGTTGGAAATTTGAAAGGAAATGAGGCTTATCCCACATGGGAAAAATAAGCTAAGGGAATTGTGTTTATATATAGACACTTATCCATGCATGAACAAGAATATTAAAGATAAAGGCTCTCTCCACACGCGCGTGCGCAGGGGGGGTGCGAATCCTATACTGAATTGGTTGGACTCGTGTGCGCCCGCGCGTCCTGCGTACGCAAATGTTAGCCCAAAATCAACTATATTTGCATGGACACGTTTTTGATTTCCTTTTGAATTTTTTTTGTAACAGTTTACAATAATTTGTGAATTAAATTGAATTGAATTTTTAAATTCAATTAGAATTTGTAAATGCTACACATTATTGCCAAATTCAATTTGGCTGTTATGCATTCATGAGCCAAATTGAATTGTGGGTGTTACAAACGTTTTACAGCAGAATATTGAATTTTTGAATTCAATATTCTGCTGCTGTTACAACTCCATATGAGTATAAAAAGGGCAGCTTCCCCTTCATTTCAAAACACACAACAAAAAGCATTCTGCACAAAGAGCACTTGCGCTTTCTTCCTCTGTCGTTCTTCATTTTCTTCGAGTTTCGCTGCTGTTGTAGTTCGCCGGAATTGTTTGTCCGTGCTTGACAAATAATTCGTGCCCGTTTTATCCTGGGAAACAGATACCAGCTGAACCTAAAGCACTATCAGTAGGTGGTAAATCTGTTTTAAGGAAACTGAATTTGCAGGCCTCGGGTTTATTTTTTCTGTTCCGTTTTTAGTTTGTTATGTTAGCTTGTTCCGTTAATTTCTTGTTGGTTTCCTGTTCGCGATTTGCTGTTGTCCAAATTGCTGGTTTTCACGTTGTTATGTTTCTGCTTTGCTGCACTTTTGTTCTGTTATTTCTAATTAATTTCATATTGATAACTCATTGGTTTCGGTTTTGATCCTACAAAAAATACCACAATTAACAAACATGAGCAGCTTTTGAAAGACAATCTTTATAAGATCTTCAACTTTTGTCAACAAAGATGTTACAAAGTATTAACCTCCATGACCTATTTGAAAAACTACCAAACTCAGACTTAAATTGTATTCTAACTCTGCCCCATGAGTTCAATTTATCAAATAGCATTTTTAATCTATCAGTCAACATGTCCACTCCCCTTGTAGTTGCTTCAATGTGCTAGCCTTGTTCTTTAGTGGGTGAACTTGCTACTTTATAGATGCCTTTAACATATTTGCTTCAAGTTCAGCAGTAAATTCTGTCAATTCTACCTCTTTATTTTCAGCCATTTGTCACATTATAAATAAAGGTAACACAGTGATTGTTTGATATCACATGTTATATTATAAATTCATATAATAGGTTATATTATAATAGATGTTCTAGTAATGAATTGAGAATTTGTATCATTTAGGTCACTCTTTTTATTTTTAGACAGTAACATGCATAAGCAGTTGACTTTACTTGTTCTTTAAGAAACAATTTTATAGGTAGTATATTGCTAATAAATTGATTATGAACTGTATTTCCTCACCATCTTTAAACAATTCTGCAGGTAGTTATTTAGAGATTTTAGTTACTTTAATCAAGCCCTTCTAACTTAGGAAAGATGGAGATTGTTGCAAGCTCCTAAGTCTTTAGTCGCAAGACTGCTCAAATCTGGGTAATTAAAGTGCTGCGATTTTCTAGAGGATAAGACTGATGGTAACTCCTCATTTACATAGAGAAGCGGGCAAAGGAGGTTTTGAAAAGGATTAGATAGATGATGGTGTGGGGAAAAAATTCTGGTTTTATGGGAGCAATTGTATTCCAAAATCATGTTCTTTCAAGTCTCCATCTGACTGTCTCTACCATATATGTTAGTGAAAAAAAAGAAAGAAAGAGAAGGAGTTGATTACTTAACAAAACTAATGGGATGAAGAATTTAATCAAATGCTATTCCATTAAAACAGATGTTGAGCAAATCACTAAGATTCCTCTCCCTCGATCCAATTGTGAGGATAAGTCGATGTAGCATAATGAGCCTAAATATCAATGTATAATGCGAAAAAAGATATCAGATATCACTTAAAAATAAATTTTCAAATGTAGCTTGAATAAATTAAAAATTTTTATGCATTTTTTAATAATAGGAGAAATTATATATGAGTGGACACCTGATAATTTCTAAAGTTTCTTATTTTTATTTTTTTAATTAACCCGTGAAATATTCAATTAAATAAATTTGAAGAATAACTCATAATTAACTTTTTTAAAAATTTCTTCGATGAGTATAGACAATTTTGACATGTTAGCTTGTCTGGTATTTTTTTTAAATAAAACTCATCAAAGAAATATAAAGAAAAAAAAGAACAAAATTATTAGGGGATCTACCTCCTAAAATAAATTGTAAAGACAATAAGATAAAAGCTAAGAGAATCTATAGTTAGGAACCCCATCTATTCTTGTAAGAAGCTTTTTAATCTTGAGGAGAAGGAGAATTAACCAAATAAACCTCCAACCGAGCTCATATGCTTAGTTGATCGCATGAATAATGACCATCATCTCAGTAAAGAATAAAGAGTTATGACCTAAATTTACCATAAATGACCGACATAATGACCATTGCAGTTTCTAAAAACACCGCCACAAGCCGAGTTTTCTTAGATTAGATTTTGAAAGCCCATTCGTGTTAGTTTTGATGAAAGGGGAAATATGAGAATGCCAAATAAGAGAAATAATCTTTGAAGCTCTACACATACGAACATTAATTATAATGTTTTTAAGAATCTGTAGCTCAGAAAGAGAGGCTACATAACCTGGGCAGAATGAAGGCCATAAGTGAAAAATGGCTTTACAGGAAACCACAATTTGAGAGCAATTCAACTTTTTATTTCCAAATATTAAAAGATTTCTAGTCTTCCAGATATGTTGAAAAATTAAAAACTAGCCAAACGCCATACCAAGGCAACTTGGGAAGGAAAATTCACGGATATTATAGGGAACCAAAGATCTTGAATAGAGCCATAAACATGCAAATAAGTACAAAATAAATCTATCAGCCAATTCCAAGATTTCTTGAAAAAGAGCAATTCACAAACAAATGATCGAATCTCTTTATATTAGAAGCCCAAATACTACAAATTGAAGCAATAGAGAAACCGCAATGTTGAAGAGCTTATCTTTTGTAGGCAATCTATTGCAAATAAGCTTTCATATGAGACAAGAATTTGTTAGAGGGATAGAGTTGCACCAGATAAATTGTGCCGAGGTAAGCTTTCTATTATAAGTGGCTTGCGAAAGGTTTTTTCAAGATCTTTGAGCCTATTCATTGTCTCTACAAACAGTTTATATGTTTCTTCCAGCTCTTTTACACCAACCTCCTTCTTATCCATTGATATAACACTCTACAAACATGATTAATTAATGAGTTAATTAATTACAGTTATCCTTAAAAAAATAATAACATGATTAGAACACTAAGTACATTAATGACCAATCACAAATACAGGTAAATAATTGAGTAAAACAAGATAAGTGTTAATCAAATCAAATAAGTGGTTTATGTAAGAAGAGTAATAAAAATGAGGAAAAAAGATAAACCTTGATCGAGGGATGCAGTCACAATAAAATGACAGGTGTTGAGTAAGAATATAAAATTAGATAGGGTTTATTTATATTTTATAATGATTGTGAGTTGAAAGTATGAGTGGACGTCTGGATGAAGTAGACGTCTTTTTTATAAACTTAATTAAGTGAAAACAGTCTTCTAGAAATATGAGTAAACATTATAACATTGTGAGTAGAGTAGACAAGACATCCCTCTTATAGATATAATTGAGTGAAAATTATTTTTTTCATTTGAAAATGTGAGTGGACGTCTGACAGTGGTAGGTGTTTCTCTTATAGACATACTTTAAACGACATTGGCTTTTAAATGCTTTTGCTTTCGGTTTTTTCTGTAAAATTATGTTATTCTTTAAACTTAAGTTGGCATTTCAACTAAAATTCATTTTATTTATCCTTGTGAATATATATTGTTAACGTATAATGTTTGGCTCGACAGATAGATCACTAGCGGGACATAATTTGATAGAATTATAAATGCATGTTTTACCTAGCAAAGATGATGGGCCCTATCAAAATTTTCATTTATCTTTCTTTTAAGGATGTTAACTATAAATTTAAATGAACTCTTATACTACCTGCTTCTTCCTTCCTTTATGTATTTCAACTTCAGTATCATGAATCCACCGAATGAGAGATTAGAAGTTGAAGCTCCCAATAAGAAATACGATGGTATCTTAGAGGTAAGAAAAATAGTTGAGTAGTATAGAAAGACTGTGAACTAAATAGAAAGCTTTAAACCTAGTGAGGAAAATGCTCTTGAAAACTTGGAAGGGCAATTGAGGATAAGAGAATGGTTCTTGAAGAGAATGAGGGAGCTAAGATGAAATACATCGGAAAAGTGGAGACAACAATAAATCTGTCAGAAGAACGGATGGCTGCATCAGAAACCGAGTAGTGAAGATTCTTCAATTAATTATATATCTATGATATGTTTCTACCTAGTTGGTAATATTTATTTTTGTTTTGAGTTTAATGCACATGTTACCTTATCATGTTATATTTACAAGTAAAATTGCATTTTTAACTAAGAAAATAAGAGCTAATTATTAAATTTTTTCTTTTGTAATGTCATTAGAGGATTATTATTAATTTTAGCGTCCATTGTCTTTGATTAATTTTGGAGGTACAATACTAGAAAATAGAAATACTATTAAGTTCTTTAATCTACTACTGTGTCTTTAAATTTAGTTGCATATGTTTTCTTGTTTTGCATTAAAGAATTAATGATTATGAGTTGAAAATATGAGTGGACGTCTGGGTGAAGTAGGCGTCTTTCTTATAGACTTAATTAAGTAAAAACAGTCTTCTAGAAATGTGAGTAAACATTATGACATTGTGAGTAGAGTAGACAATACATCACTCTTATAGATATAATTGAGTGAAAATTGTTTTCTTCGTTTGAAAATGTGAGTGGACGTCTGAGGGTGGTAGGTGTTTCTCTTATAAACATACTTTAAACTACATTCGCTTTCAAATGCTTTTGCTTTCGTTTTTTTTTTTTCTGTAAAATTATGTTATTCTTTAAACCAAAGTTGGCATTTCAATTATAATTCATTTTATTTATCCTTGTGAAGGTAGTCTCTTTTATAAATGGAGTGAAATAAAAGGACATGTGCGAAATCGTTACACGACAATTGAGTCAAAGACTATGAACCATCCAACGGGGCTTAAAAGAATTTTTGAGAAGGCAATAGATGACAGCCAATCAGCCATTGAGTCATTCTCTAACCAAATAAACCTTCAACCGAGCTCATATGCTTGGTTGATCGCATGAGTAATTATCATAATCTCAGCAAAAAATAAAGAGTTATGACCTAAATTTACCATAAATGATCGACATAATGATCATTGCAATCTCTAAAAACACCGCCACAACCTGAATTTTCTTAGATTAGTTTTTAAAAGCCCATTTGTGTTAGTTTTGATGAAAGAGGAAATATGGAACTGCCAAATAAGGGAAATAATCTTTGGAGCCCTACACCTACAAACATTAATTCCAATGTTTTTAAGAATCTGTAGCTCAGAAAAAGAGGCTACATAACCAAGGCAGAATGAAGGCCATAAGTGAAAAATGACTTTACATGAAACCGCAATTTTAAAGCAATTCAACTTTTTATCTCCAAATATTAAAAGATTTCTAGTCTTCTAGATATGTTGAAAAATTAAAACTAGCCAAACGCCACACCAGAGCAACTTGGGAATGAAAGTTCTTGGATATTATAGGGAACCAAAGACCTTGAATAGAGCCAGAAACATGCAAAGAAGTACAAAATAACTATGTCGGCCAACTTTAAGATTTCTTGAAAAAGAGCAATTCACAAACAAATAATCGAATCTCTCTACATTAGAAGCCCAAAGACTACAAATTGAAGTAATAGAGAAACCGCAATGTTGAAGAGCTTATCTTCTGTAGGCAATCTATTACAAATAAGCTTTCATATATGACAAGAATTTCTAAGAGGGATGGAGTTGCACGAGATTAATTGTGCCGAGGCAAGCTTTCCATTGTAAGCGGCTTGCGAAAGGTTTTTTCAAGATCTTTGAGCTCCGTCATTGTCTCTGTAAATAGTTTATATGTTTCTCCAGCTCTTTTACACCAGCCTCCTTCTTATCCATCGATATAACATTCTACAAATATAATTAATTAATTAATTAATTATAATTATCTTTAAAAAAATAATAATATGATTAGAAGACTAAGTACATTAATTACCAATCACAAATACAGGTAAATAATTGAGTAAAACAAGATAAATATTAATCAAATCAAATAAGTGGTTTATGTAAGAAGAGTAATAAAAATGAGGAAAAAAGATAAACCTTGATCGAGGGATGCAGTCACACTATAATGACAGGTGTTGAGTGAGAATATAAAATTAGAAAGGATTTATTTACATTTTATAGGCATGCAATCTTGTGCATTCACAAATCTCTCACCTATTAACAACTATAGAAAAAAATGAAATTAGCATTTTGCTAAACTTTTTGCATGTTTTTAGTGAGTGAACTTGCTACTTTATAAATGCCTTTAATAAATTTGCTTCAAGTTCAATAGTAAATCATGTCAATTCTACCTCTTTATTTTCAGCCATTTGTTACATTATAAATCAAGTTAACACAATGATCGTTTGATATCATACGCTATATTATAAATTCATATAATGGGTTATATTATAATGGATGTTCTGAAAATAAACTTAGAATTGTAATCATTTAGGTCACTTTTTTATTTTAATTTTAATTTTATAATTTGTATCACAATCATACTAAGTTTCGAAAAGGTTAAATGATATGTATTTCAGAATGTATCCTACATAGTTTACAGTAATAAGAAAAGCATTTGAACTACGAGGTTTAATTTTTTCTTCAATTTATGGATATAATTAAGTGAAAATAATATTAACTGATATAATTAAGTGAAAGTAGTTTTCTTCCTTTCAAAGTGTAAGTGGAGTAGACATCTCTTTTATACATATGATTAACAGAAAATACTTTTCTCCCTTTTGAAATTTGAGTAGACGTTAAGCAAGGAGTAGACATCTCTCTTGGATAAATGGAGTGGATGATGGAAGTGTGATTAGAGTAGACGTTCTTGCTATGGATATTGATATAATTGAGTGTGAGTAAAGTAGACTTTCTTTTATAGATATTGATTTAATTAAGTAAAAGCGGTATTCTCTCTTTTGAAGTATGAGTAGAGATCTCTCTCATAAATATAATTAAGTGAAAATAATCTTCTCCATTTCTAATATAATTAAGTGAAGGTAGTCTTATTCTTTTCAAAATGTGAGTGGACGTTGTGAGTAAAGTAAACGTCTGAGTGGAGTAGACATCCCTATTATAAATATAATTGAATAAAAACAGTCTTCTTCTTTTCAGAATATGAGTGGACGTTTGGGTGGAGTAGGCATCTTTCTTATAGACACAATTATGTGAAAACAATAATCTAGAAATGTGAGTAAATATTATGACTAGACATCGTGAGTAGAGTAGATAATTGAGTGAAAGTTGTCTTCTTCATTTGAAAATGTGAGTGGACGTCTGAGCGTGGTATGTGTTCTTCTTATAGACGTACTTTAAACTATATTGGCTTCCAAATACTTTTGCTTTTGGTTTTCTGTGTAAAATTATGTTATTCTTCAAACTTAATTTGACGTTTCAATTATAATTCATTTTATTTATCCTTGTGAAGGTTGTCCCTTTCAAATAAGGATTATCATTTTATAAATATGTATCGTTAACGTATAATGTGAGTGGACATCTGACGGTGGTAGGTGTTTCTGTTATAGACACCAACCTCCTTCTTATCCATTGATATAACACTCTACAAACATAATTAATTAATTAATTAATTAATTACTGTTATCTTTTAAAAAATAATAATATGATTAGAAGACTAAGTACATTAATTACCAATCACAAATACCGGTAAATAATTGAGTAAAACAAGATAAGTGTTAATAAAATCAAATAAGTGATTTATGTAAGAAGAGTAATAAAAATTAGGAAAAAAGATAAATCTTGATCGAGGGATGCAGTCACACTATAATGACAGGTGTTGAGTGAGAATATAAAATTAGAAAGGGTTTATTTACATTTTATAATGATTATGAGTTGAAAATATGAGTGGACGTCTGGAAATTGTGAGCAAACATTATAACATTCTGAGTAGAGTAGACAAGACATCCCTCTTATAGATATAATTGAGTGAAAATTGTTTTCTTCATTTGAAAATATGAATGGACGTCTGACGGTGGTAGATGTTTCTCTTATAGACATACTTTAAACTACATTGGTTTTTAAATGCTTTTGCTTTCGGTTTTTTTCTGTAAAATTATGTTATTCTTTAAACTTAAGTTGGCATTTAAATTAAAATTCATTTTATTTATTTTATGAATATATATCGTTAACGTATAATGTTTGGTTTGATAGATAGATCACTAGCGGGATATGATTTCATAGAATTATAAATGCATGATTTACCTAGCAAAGATGATGAGCCCCATCAAAATTTTCATTTATATTTCTCATAAGGATGTTAACTATAATTTTACATGAACTCTCATACTACCTGCTTCTTCCTTCCTTTATATATTTCAACTTCAGCATCATGAATCCACCGAAGGCGAGACTAGAAGTTGAAGCTCCCAATAGAAAATACGATGGTATCTTGGAGGTAAGAAAAATATTTGAGCAATATAGAAAGATTGTGAACTAAATGGAAGGCTTTAAACCTAGTGAGAAAAATGCTCTTGAAAACTTGAAAAGGCAATTGAGGATAAGAGAAGGGTTCTTGAAGAGAATGAGGGAGCCAAGATGAAATACATCGAAAAAGTGTAGACAACAATAAATTTGTTTGAAGAACAGATGGCTGCATCAGAAACCGAGTAATGAAGATTCTTCAATTAATTATATATTTATGATATGGTCCTACCTAGTTGGTGATGTTTATTTTTGTTTTGAGTTTAATGGATATGTTACCTTATCATGTTATTTTTACAAGTAAAATGCATTTTTAACTAAGAAAATGAGAGCTAATTATTACATTTTTTTTTTCTTTTGTAATGTCATTAGAGGATTATTATTAAATTAATTTTAGCGCCCGTTTTCTGTGATTAATTTTGGAGGTACAACACTAGAAAATAGAAATACTATTAAGTTTTTTAATCTACTACTGTGTTTTTAAATTGAGTTGCATATGTTTTCTTGTTTTGCACTAAAGAATTAATGATTATGAGTTGAAAATATGAGTAGACATCTGGGTGAAGTAGACGTCTTTTTTATAGATTTAATTAAGTGAAAACAATCTTCTAGAAACGTGAGTAAACATTATGGCATTGTGAGTAAAGTAAACAAGACATCCATCTTATAGATATAATTAGGTGAAAATTGTCTTTTAGAAATGTGAGTGGACATTTGAGTGTAGTAGGTGTTCATCTTGTAGACATATTTTAAACTACATTAGCTTTCAAATGCTTTTGTTTTCGGTTTTTTTTTTCTGTAAAGTTATGTTATTCTTTAAACTTAAGTTGGCATTATAATTATAATTAATTTTATTTATCCTTGTGGATATATATCGTTAACGTACAATATTTGGCTCGATAGATAGATCACTAGCGGGACATGATTTGATAGAATTATAAATGCATGTTTTACCTAGCAAAGATGATGGACCCCATCAAAATTTTCATTTATCTTTTTCTTAAGGATGTTAACTATAAATTTACATGAACTCTCATACTACCTGCTTCTTTCTTCCTTTATGTATTTTAACTTCAGCATCATGAATCCACGGAAGGAGAGACTGGAAGTTAAAGCTCCCAATAGGAAATACGATGGTATCTTAGAGGTAAGAAAAATAGTTGAGTAGTGTAGAAAGATTGTGAACTAAATCGAAGGCTTTAAACCTAGTAAGGAAAATGCTCTTGAAAACTTGGAAAGGACTTGATGATAAAAGAAGGGTTCTTGAAGAGAATGAGGTAGCCAAGATGAAACATATTAGAAAAGTGGAGACAGTAATAGATGTGTATGAAGAACGGATGGCTACATCAGAAGTCGAGTAATGAAGATTCATCAATTAATTATATATTTATGTTATGTTCTTACCTAGTTGGTGATGTTTTTTTTTTTTTTAGTTTAATGTATATGTTACCTTCTCATGTTATATTTACAAGTAAAAATGCATTTTTAACTAAGAAAAAGAGAGCTAATTATTAATTTTTTTTTGTAATGTCACTAGAGAATTATTATTAAATTAATTTTAGCGTCCGTTCTCTGTGATTAATTTTGGGGCTACAACTTTAGAAAATAGAAATACTATTAAGTTCTTTAAGCTACTATTGTGTCTTTAAATTTAGTTGCATTTGTTTTTATGAAATAAATAAGCTACTGGTGTGATGGGTTTAAATGTAAGAGTTGAAGAATTCTGGGGGCAATATGCAGATCGACTTCAGTTAGAGGGGTCTAGTTGAAAATCCTATGCTGATGTGGTAAAGTCTGTTAAGAGTTCGTTATGGATTTTTTCCAGAAACACCAGCATAAAAGGCACTGGCGAATAGCTCCTGATATCAAATCAATATCTTCTTTGTTTCTTGGTCATTTTGCCTGCGATTTAGTTCTTTGTGCTCCTTGTAATTTCTTCTTTGTAACTAGCTTGTAATTCGATTGTAGTGATCAATAAAAGAGCAGTTTTTTTCCTTCATCAAGTTGTGTACTTGAAACTGTGCTCTGAGTTTGCTTTCTTGTGATTTCTTTCTTGATTGATTTAATCTGATCTGTTCTTTTGAGTTCCATTAGTCAGATTACTTCTGAAATTTCGTCTGTGATAATCAGAAGTTATAACAGTTTTCTTGTTTTGCTCTAAAAAATTAATGATTATAAGTTGAAAATATGAGTAGACGTGTGGGTGAAGTAGACGTCTTTCTTATAAACATAATTAAGTGAAAATAGTCTTCTAGAAATGTGAGTAAATATTATGAATAGACATTGTGAGTAGAGTAGACAAGACATCCATCTTATAGATATAATTAAGTGAAAATTGTCTTCTAGAAATGTGAGTGGGCGTCTGAGTGTGGTAGGTGTTCCTCTTGTAGACATATTTTGAACTACATTGGCTTTTAAATGCCTTTGCTTTTGGTTTTATTTGCAAAATTATGTTATTCGTTAAACTTAAGTTGACATTTTGATTATAATTCATTTTATTTATCCTTGCTTCCTTTGTGTATTTCAACTTTAGTATTGTGGATCCACCGAAGAAGAGACTAGAAGTTGAAGCTCTTAATAGGAAGGATGATGGAATCTTAGAGGTAAGGAAAATAGTTGAGTAATTGTTTGGAGAGAAATATGAAGAATAATACGACGCCACGTGTTGACAAGGGAAGCGGCGTCAGCATAAAAGAGGTACTCCGCGTGGGTCTAGAGCAGGTCAAGATACCCTGGGTAACCACGGCGTAATTTGACCTACCTCATATAACTTAGGGTACCCCACAGAGTGGGGGTACCCCATATAGTGGGGGTAACTCGCGTATCGGATTCCAGAAAACTCTCTAAAAATCCGCCATAAGAGACGTCTCTATCGCTTAAAGGATCATGCTTGATTCGGTTAAAACCACGTATCAAGCATGTCTTAAAGAGGAGACAACGCTGCTACACCTGTCAAAAAGTGGTCCCTGGCTGCTTGAGCGAACCTGTTGGGATCTGCTGGATCATGACCTGTGCGTACGAAATGACGGGATACGCCGCGATCACCTTCTTGATTCCCAAGCATGCTCCCCAAACGGCCTAAAATAATATAAAGGTAAAAGGACAGTCAAGAACCTATGGAAATTTGCCACGTGGCCGCTGGGTACCTCATATATAAAGGTGCCTAAGCTCTATTCTTCATAACTTTGATTCACCCCATGAATATTCACACTTACACTCCTCAAAATAAGCTTTCTTCAACCTCAAAACTCCATTTACAGAGGGCTGGAAATCTCTCTTTACTTTAAAAAGCTTGAATTTGCTAACTTGAGCGTCGGAGTGTGAGCAGCAAGGTACCCACTCTAACCTCAGTCTCATTGGTTTGCAGGTGTAAAGCTTACCCCAAGGGACTTACATCTCGGCTCAGATCTCTCCACTACTGTCATCACCTCCCATACACCTTTTCACCCCCTATCACCTTATAAACACCAAAAACACACAACGACCTAGTGAGGTACCACATTCTCCGAAAATACAAATTTATTGTTCTAGATAGATTTTTCATTTCCTACTCACCAAAATCTGTCGAAAACAATGTTACAATTTATTTTAATATTTGAGTTTCAATTTATTTTAATTGATATGATATTTATTTAGTAGATGACAGATAATTAATAATCTTAATCATTATTTTTTATTTTGTAGATTCAACAATAAATCCCCTTTATTCAGGCTTTCTATACAGAACAATGCCATTTATACGGAAATAGAAACAAATTAATCGTGTGAGATCGGGCAAAACAAGCTGAATTTTGTTTGTATTCTTTACAATTAAAGGGGGAGAATATCTATTTAAAATTAGAACTTTTTTGAAGGCTTTCTATTGTTTACAATTAGAACTTTTTCAAACGACTTGACGAGCATCAAATTTCTTAGCAGCAATGACAAACGAAACGGAATCAAAGATAAAATTTTTTGTTTTTTTAGCAAATTTTGAATTTTTGAAGAAAAATCATTAGAGAAAATTATATAAATGTAAGAGAAGGAAAAATTTGGTCGTCTTTGATTATTTTTCATATCTTAAACAATCTTGTACTTTGTTATTGAGTCCCTCGTCAATCTTCATTTAAAATTCGAAAAATACCGTTTTAAGTTGGAAAATAAAATTTACCGTTTTAGCTGGCTTGCAAGCAAGCGGCAATTCACCTTCTATGATTTGGGCTGTGTTTAATTTTCGACGTGGGCCACTTTTATACAATTGCTGTTTTGGACCCCTGGAAAGCACTCAAGTCTTGAAACCAAGCCGTAGAACTAGATTGAATTGGTACTGCATACGCCCAATGCCGATCAAAACTGTTGATTTGAATTTTGATCGTCCTTTCAATAAAAGAAAGCAAAGGACACCCCTCTCTAAATTCTATGTTTCTGTCTCATTTTTCAGTTTTTTTAGGAGCTCTTTGTGATTGCTAATACTTAGTAATTATTGCAAATACCCGAACTCTGTTACCATAAAGCCAATTTTAACTCCCAAGTATTTTTTGTACTTTGGTAAAAATATCGATCTTTTTTTGACAACCACACATCGTCTAACCAAATCCAATTTCTCTCTTGTTATGTTCCTAAAAAAAAATTGATTCATGCAGACCTTTCCCCCAACTAACGAAGAGATCTTGGCGGAATTGTCACGTATAAAATTGAGCATAGAGGGGTGCAAAATTACACCGTATAGGGCATTAGCGGACTCCCATGCCAAATTACAATTCACATACGTTGCGTATATTTTCTCGTATGTTCCTTCCACAATCGAGCTCTCTCTTCATCCTCATGTTGATAAGAGCGTAGCATTTCATCACTAGCCATTTCTTTTGCAGTCATGCGAACAACTGTCTCCGGCTTGACCTGCCCAAAAAGGACTTTTCTTCGGAAATCTGGGTTCTTAGGATCCTTAAGGTTACCCAAGACAGCTCTATATTTAATCTTATAAGGCCCATCAGATCGGCCCCATTTCTCAAACATTGCAGACTCCAATGCTATTGCAACTCGAACTGAGTCACATGCATTCACTTCATCTCGAATTCCTTCGTCAGCCTCACCAGAAACCTTAGATAAAGCATCACAAACTTTTTCCCTCACAACCTCCCGAAAACAATCATTGCATCGAATGTTAGAACTGCTCAACTTATGGAGAATGATGCCAGAAGCTTGTCCCTCTTCTGTAATCGAATTTCCAACATTGACATTATCCGCCGAATTGGTTTCCTCTGTCACAGCATTTTCTGATCTTACTACATTCGAGGAGCTGGATGTAGAATTCTGATTGACTTTCTGAACCTTGACAATTCCAATACCAGAGATCTCCTGACACTCCTCAGAGGTCCTCTTATCAACCTTCTCTATTTTGGCAGGCTCGGTGTCGCCAGGGATTGTATAGCTTCCTTTTCTGTCATCTCTTATTTGCTCAAGGAACATATCTCTCCACGACACAATCAAGTCAGATGCAAAATCCTGGATTTCCTTCCTTGGATGTTTTGTCAGAGGTAGAAGATGCCTTACAAGCTGAAATGATATATATACCAATAAATCAATTCCAGGAAGTACCAAAGTAATTAAATGCATTCAGTCTATGCAAATTGATAATTTTTGTGAAGCTGCACAAAATAAAACACCAAGGTACAAAACATAATTTCCTTCCATAGGCATTTAGCATATTGACCATACTGCTTTTTCTTAATGTGAAGAAAAGACGAAAAAAACAAATTGTTGGATGAGAAGTATTTGATCTTTTGGCGACTTTCTGTACAAACGATACTGACCTAGATTCTGCAAAAGCGCAGACATCTCATAGGTTTGGGGCACTAGAAAAGGGAATAATCTATACTCATTTATTATGGAATTTAAATGTACCTTATGATGTATATATCCTAGTAATGTCCAATAAAACAATCTGCTCGTGTTAGATAGTTCATTGACAATGCTATCAGATGATAGACGAAATTCTTCTTGAGTGAAGAAAATGATCACAAAGTAAAAGATGCAAGTCATAAATGAGACGAAATGAGGAGGTACCGTCAAACTCCTTTTTCCCAATTATTAAAGCAGGAGGAACAAAAGATACTTCAACAACAAAACTGTAAAACTTGTGAAGAAATCATAAGCACATTCAAAACGATCAATGCTGAATACAGATAACATGCGAAGTACATAAATATATATAGAGAGCGAGGAATAACACCTGCGTTGAAACAAGAAGCGGACAGGTGATATCAGACTTGTTGAGCTGATCCAATGCATCAAGGCACCATGCGGTCCATGCTTTCTCCGCCTCAACCTCAGCCATTACTGCCGCTTCTGCTCCTCTCTTTGCCTCCTCACACAACTGCATCACCTTTTTCTCCATTGCTTTTTCCTCCTCCTCTTCTTTCTTAAGCAGTTGAAAGGACAACAAAATTATAACAAGCAAAAATATTAATGAATTATTTCTTGCCGAGAAGTAAACATGAACTTAACCCATAATTATTTTGATGACGTTATTCATAAACTTGTGACGAACGTTATTCATAAACTCGTGATGAATGTTATTCATAAACTTGTTATTTCATATTTGCAAATATGAATCGACAGCCACAATGCGAAGACATAGTTTTTTTTCCTTATTTATTTACCTTAAAATCTATAGCCTTCGCCACTGAAATAAGGAATAAAACCACGTTATAAAGGTTAAATACACTTTGTAGTATTCGATTATTTTACTAACTCTATCATGTAATTTTCACCCATTGCGGCAATTCAAATCCAGAAGTTTATATAAAGTGAAACACCCATCCCGAATAAATAAATAGATAAAATTAAACTAAAAATTGAAAATGAAAAAGAAAGGGGTAATTGAATGCACTCACAATTTCCATTGAGCGGCACCGGCGAGTGACTGCTTCTGACGGCTTTGTCGAGCCGTGGTAGTCCAGGAGTTTATATACAGTGAAATACCCAAGCAGAAGGTAGATTGGTCTTTTTGTATCAAAGGTCTTTTTGGTCCAATTCACAATAGTTCACTCCGTATGTATGGGGGGAAAGTATTGTGTCATTTGCCATGTGAGGTTTCTTTTTTCCAGAGGTCATGTGAAGTTAAAACACGCAATTACCATGAGCCAAAAGCTGCCTGAGGGTTAGTTTAGTAATATTATATTTTAAAAATAATTAATTATTATTAATTGTGCTGCAAAGATAATAACTATAAAGAGAATTAATTAAACCTAAACAAGAATTCAGATTTTTCTTTCTCAAAAAGATAAGATCTGTTTGAAATCAAAATTTTTAAATCAGAATCCTCCTCGCATGCAAATCTGTTTCCTCACATACTTTATTACTTTCTTCTGGGCTGAGAGGCCCGGATGGGGTTCAGGATTAACCAAAGTCATTGTCTTATAACTTATGTAATGAAACTTTAGGTATCCTCCTGATACCTGAACCCGAACTAAAAGGAATTCTGAAGACAATTTCTCGTCGCCTTCAAAGCCAACTATAGAGATCAGATCAGTCACCTTATCAGGTCCTTATTTTATTTTTTCATGCTTTATTATATCATTAGCTGAGTTTGTATGGTGATATATATTGAAGCAAGCGTGGTCTGTATTAAAAGGACTGATTTTTATTTGATTTCTTCCCTTTTCTTCTCAGATGCGACTTATGAGTTTAATACAGACTGATTTTTATTTGATTTCTTCCCTTTTCTTCTCAGATGCGACTTATGGGTTTGTAGTTTTTTTGTCAATTAATTAAATTAATCAGTTAATTACATTTAGCTGTTCATCTGGAACATTAATTTTATCTAAATCCTTCTTCAGCGATCTGTGTAATTTTCTAAAATACTGTTTTTTTTCTTAAATAAATTTACAATATCACCACGTTCTGGTTTCCTGTAGGAGGCAGATGGAGTCTCTCCCTCAGAGCATAGGTTACATCCCTATATTTATTTATATTATGCTGGTATAGATTTTATGTCTTCATTTACTAAATTAATTTGCTTATCTAACTTGCCTGTTTGGATCAACTCTCTCAGGTAGCACCTGCATTTACAAAAGCGAAAGAAAAAGAAAGATGAGATCTGTGGGTGATCACATCAACGAACTCCCGGATGATATTCTTGTAAATATTTTGTCTCGCTTGACCATGAAAGAAGCTGTAAGGACCAGCATAATATCAAGTAGATGGAGATATTTGTGGAGAGGTTTCAGTGGCTGTTTGAACTTTGACGATCCCTTAGCCATGGCAAACTCAAAGTGGCCTCATTTGAATTTGAAAAGTGGGCCAATAAATGTAGAAAGGCATAAGTTTGTCAATTGGGTCAATCAAGTGTTGAGTTCACTTGAAGGTCATTGTATGGAAGAATTAAGGATTTGCTTTGATGTGTTCTCTAACCACGATATCGATAACTGGATCAAATTTGCATCGGAAAGGAGAGTTAGAAGGCTTGAGTTGGATTTCTCAAGAGTTGTGTATAATTTACGGTTTGTTGGCCAATACACATTTCCATCACATCTTGATTTTTATTCCAGCTTTAGGCATCTTACAGACCTGAGTTTGACAACGGTGGGCATAACAGGAGAGGTTCTTGAACATTTGTTATGTTATTGCTGTCCTGATCTTGAAGTGCTAAATGTTGCAGAGTCAAGCAGTCTTACGAGCCTTAAAGTGTCTGGTCCATCACTTAAGTTGAAACACTTGAAATTAAACAAGTTGGACAACTTGAAGGACCTTCAACTTCATGCTCCGAATCTCTTATCTTTTGAATATTCAGGGCCAGTACTACCTTTTTCTTTCAGAAATGTCCCGAATCTTGTTGACGCATCCTTTTGGGGCTGCTTTAGTGCATACATCGCGAAGAACCTATGCCAGCATTCTATTTTTCCTGTGCGGCTACACACTCTTAAATTGGACACGTGCCATCTGTGGGTAATTAGTTTTTTGTTTTAGTTTTCATTTTTATTGATTCGTTATTGCTGCTGCTTTTGTTAATTTTGTTGATATTGATGCATAATAAATTTGCTTCTTACTTTATTCAGATCGGTGACAGCGAGTATCGCTACCTCCACGATATTCCTGAAATGTGCAATCTCAAGCATTTGGAAATTATTGGAACGCCAAAGGTTAATGACCTCCTTTTTTGTATTGCTTTATTGAAAGCAGCTCCTTCATTGTATAAATTTTCGCTGAAGGTGAATGTTATTTAATTTATTAATTTATTAATAGGCGGAAATTAATGCCATTTACTAACTTATGCTATATATGGTTGTGTTTTCCAGTTAGTATCACAATATGACTATGAGAGCTATGAATCGGTCGAAACCATCAAGGATCAGCCGTATTTAAGCTTCACAGAATTAAGAAGTATTAGGGTGGTGGAGTTGCTGGGATTTGTAGGACATGCAGCCGATGTTGAGCTCGTAATGCACTTAATTTTCAGTGCGAAGCTGTTGGAGAAGATTATTATCGACCCTTGTTCAACATGGCGTGTGGGAAGACCAACGGAATTGATCTGGAGGGAAACGGCGGAGTATCAATCCGCTAGAAGGCGTGCTTTTGAGTTGGCAGCTAAATTTCCTTTATGGGAATTTGTAATACCGTAAATTATTATTTGTCTTTTTATGTAATTTGCTTTTTGGGTGGTTGGTGTTGTTGAAGGTAAGGATCCTTTGCTCATTTGAGGTCTCGTTGAGCACTAAATTAATGGATAGAATTTTGTGGAGTAGTAAATTAATAATTATATTTACTTTATTTAATAGTAGTTTCTCTTTTTTTATTATCTAATTATTTTTTGACAGATTATTGGAAATTAATTATAGATTTATATTTTATTTTAATTATTACAATCAACAAATATATTACGATATTGTATTAACTTTGGTACCAGATGCATAAACTTAGGTACGGCATATAAAACATGTCATACGTCATCATTAAATTTAGAAGCCGATGGTCAGATCCTACTGATCCAGTAGCTTGAAAATTGTTATTTAATTTGTGGGATTGAACATTTTATTCGATTTGGGCTCTTTTTTTTTTTGGTTAAAATTAAATAACAATTATATATATATTCTTTTAATTTAGTCCGAAACATACTAAAATAATAAATTCCTTATTAAATCTAGATTCTTATGTTGAAAAGGCCCTCGAAATAAGCATCATTATGGCCTTTTTGTTTCCATGGGACCCTTTGATTGTTAGTTTTGCAAGCTTTTCTAAGTAAATTATAAATTTTAACCATCAAACATAACTTCACCTAATCTTAGTTATTTAGACCTTCCAAGTGTAATAAGAAGGAAACAAATATCTCCTGGGACCTTACAACAGAAAAGGTTTTGGCAATCTTCAATAGGATATACACACCCAAAGTAGATTATATTTGAGATTACAAGGAATCTCAAGAAACAAGAAACTCATAGAATGGTAAAGCAATCGCGAAGAATTTGCCGCCGAATTCACCCCTGAGAAACTTAGATTAGACCTAAAGGAACAGAAAAAAAGAAAGTCACATTTTTCTATAGAAAAAGAAATAAAATTCAAGCACAGGTGGAACGACATACCTTTAACGTAATCTCTATCTGGTGACACAATTTTACGGCCAATCTGATTATCATAGCCTGAGTAAAGAATGCTGAATCCTAGTCCACGTGCTTCTCCAGTGTTAATATGGTCTTCTATGTTCTCTACCTGCCAAGAATCAGGATGTTTGATTGCCAAACTAATTTCTATCCTTTTCGGACCCCTTTGGATGCGGAACCACCGCCACATCTCTGTAAATTGATTGAAGTCAGACTCCCACAGGAATTCAGCTCTACCCCACGAGTCAAGCTTCTCTAGAATTGCCTTCAACTCATCCTTCACTGCCTCAAGTTGTGCTAACTTGCTTGATTCTTTTCTTTGCTCTTCCAGCATGGACTCACGCTGCTCCTTCACGTGTTCCTTCAAGACAACAATTTTCACCCGGGCAGCGATATCGTCCAAAATTTTTTGCTCCACAGGGTCATATTGATTTGCATCTTCTTCCGGCAAATCCTCCAAAAGTGCCACATATGCAGCATCAACCTGCTACATAATAACAAGTGATTCATTATTACTTAAAAATAGACAACTAGACAAGAGGTGAGAACACAGGTGCGGGGAGCACAACCAATGCAAAAGGGAGGAAAGATCATTAAGCATATCTCTATCAATTTCATATGAACAATACCGTAAACGAACCTTAGAGTTAAAATAAAAGTGGAAAGAACAGTCCTCTTCAATACAATCAATAGAGGGTTGAACATCTTCAAACCACATGCATTGGTAAAGGTGAAGAGCAGAGACAAAAAAAAATTAAACTGCAGACTGAAAGATCCAGCGATGTTAGCCTCTCACAGCTCATGGATGATGGAACCCATGAGAATATGTGAGTGAAATCTTGCTAAAATCCAAATTCTTAACTCCCCAGCAAAAGAACAAGAAGTGAAAATGTGGACTTTCTTTCTTCGCAAGCAGGCAAATCACAAAAGCACAAGCAGGATGATTTGAGCAGCCCTAGACCATTTGAATATGAAATTACTAAATTCTTCATATTAAATAGTAAAATGCAAACATCAAACATATAAACCTAGGTAACAAACAAAAAATTCATAGAGGGAAGAACTGATTCAACTAACATTCGAACGCAGGGATTTTCTTACATCTTGCAAGCGATTTTTGACTTCCATCTTGTGTTTTTTGTCGTCCCCGGACATTGTTTCAGCCCACTGAATCTCGTCTTGAATTATGGATTGAGCGCTGTCTGAAATGTCTAACCTATAATTTCCAGTTAAGAACTCTGTTACCCTCAACAAGATCTCATAGCATGCAATCAGTGAAAATAGAAGAGATGCAGACAATTGTATCACAGAATAGGGAGAAAATGTAGACATAGTACTAATGATAACATGATTGTCAAAACCAGGGTCACATCTGACACAGCCTACTTTGTGGATTTAAATAAAAAGAAGAAAAATCAGTGGGTATCCAAATCAACACCATTAGCCAAAAGGTATCAGTGACGAGGCAAACACAATGGGAAATTGCTGAAACCATATATCAAGCAATTGGTATATATTATGGGAAACAATAAATGGTTAAATTACTTGGATAATATACAATGGGCATGGGCATGTTGGTAAGCAACAAGCTCTTACACATGTCAAACAAATTTGTAAGGTCCCTTTTAGCTACAAATCAAATCAGATTTGCAACTTAAAATCAAATAGATGACATGAAAAAAAAAAAAAAAAAAAAGAAAGAGACCGAGGGATACCAATTAGTTAATCTCAGCATAATGTTCTCAAGTTGGCCAGGTCTCACATCCCTTCCTGCAGCAAGTTTTACCTGCAAATAGCATAACCTTCCCATTAGGCATTGGGCTGTTAAATGTATCTGAAAAAAGAATTAAGCAAGGTGAAGTGTCTAACCTCAAAGCATCTTCTCAACGGATTCAACTTCCCTTTGACTATCCCCTATACAATAAACAACATACAGTTGTCATAGTTTTCTACTTATAAATAGAATTAAACAGCATTTCATTATGCTGAAGAAAGAAATACCTATTTTCTTGGTGAATCAGAGGGAAAAAAATTAAATGGTTTCAGCCAGCCTTGTCTAAACTAATTTTCACAAATCTCGTTTCGATTTTGAAATGGTTATGTTACTAGATCAACTTATATTTTATTATTTTGTTAAATTTTCATGTTAACGGGAAACTTGATATTTTAATATTCAAATCTCTCAAGTAAGATTCTCAAATGGTCTGTAAATCTGTTCAGAAACCAGACCATAGAAACCATGGTGGCCAGTAACTTGTTAACGTGATAACAAGAGGTTCAAGTAAAGCCCAGGAATGAAGAAGACTTACCACAAATATGCATTCATTGATCAGAAAGTCTTCGAGTTCATGCACATTAGCAATCTCAAGTTCCGCCATAAGTTGATCGTAGGATAGATCCTAGGAGAGAGTTAAACCAAGTAATAAAGCCATAGCTTCAGAACTAATTTACACAGAAGAAATGACACAAATATAGTATATCGTAAGGTAGTAAAGAGAGAAATTAAGATACGAAACATTAAGTCAGAAAGGAATGGACCACTATCATGGCCAATGTTACTTCCTAAAATGTGTTACTCTTACTTACATAGAGAAGCAAGTTCTATCACATTTCAACAGGCAGGTAAATCAACAATTCTAATTATTGTGAAGAGTTAGTTACATTAACAAACCAGAGGAAAAGATCTCAACAAACATTAAACTGGATACCTTGTTTGTCTCAGCAAGTGTAAGCACACTAAGCTGTTTAAGCTTGACCGCTTGATCTGGTACCAACTCTGGTAGATGAGCTGCATCACCTGTGCACAAATGCAAAAGATTGAGCTCCACTAAACATATTTGTGCATATGGCGCGTGTTCTTTTTTGCTTGCTTTAAATTATTTTACAGTTAGAGAATGTAAATCTAATAAATATATTTATTTATTATTTCAAATAAATAAATAAATAAATAAATAAATCCTTACTCTTGTATTTGGTCCATGTACCATAAGCAAAAACACGAAGCAAGTCAATGTACATAGAACTTTCCGTTCCCTGAAGCTGCATTCATGTGAAATCGTCAATAATTTTGTATGATTTTACACATTTGAATAACATGAAATAAGCAAACAAAAAAAAAAAATTTATTTCGACAATGAAAGATTCTTAAACTACGAAATTATTGAAAAAACTAAAAGTACCTGACAGATATTCGGGACGGATAAGATATCAGAGAAGGCGAAGAGAGAATGGTGAGAGGTGGCTTCGACTATGAGTTTGACTAAATCGGGGCCATTAAGAGTAGAAGCTTGTTGTACAAACTGCTCTATTATAGGTTCTTGTTTCTGTTCTATCTCCATTGATTTGATTTTGCTGCTTCCTTTTGGCAAAGACGAAGATGAGGACGAAGAAAGTGTGTCTTACGAGTGAGTTTTTAAAATTTTTGAAACTTTTTTGCCAGTGCGCTGTCCCCGGTTGTTTTGCATGCGGTTATTTATATACACTTCAGACGGTGAGAGGCTAACGTGCGCGGAGTGCAAGGAGTACGTCACCAATTTTTTCTGAGAATGGGCTGGGTTTTGCCCAATGGAAGCTAATTGGTTACGAATAATTTTTTTAAGCACCCGGACGTAGGTTTTTTGCACCCAGTCGTATTTTACAATCTGAAACTTTTTTGTAAAATATCTGATTAAACCCATGTAATGCACAAATTATTTTCTTGACTTAATGATTTTTCTGTTATTTATATTTTCTTGTATTATTAAAGGCTTCACCAAAAACTTACGAAAGTCCGAACTCGATGTCTTAAACAAATATGAAAATCCAATTCAGCAATTTCAAATTGCTAGTTTGCTAAGGATTACGTCTTTTACGTTGGGAGGTTTTATTTATTTATTTTTTTTATTATTTATTAAACCGATGTAATACACAAATTATTTTCTTGACCTAATGATTTTTCTGTTATTTATATTTTCTTGTATTATCAAAGGCTTCAGCTAAAACTTACAAAAGTCCGAACCCGAGGTCTTAAATAAATACGAAAATCCAATTCCACAATTTCTGAAGACTATTTTGCAAGGCATTTTGTCTTTCACGTTGGGGGATTTTATTCAGTTTTCTTAACTTTTGAATAGAAATAAAAATTTCATTAACCAGAAACAAAGTATCGAAGTTTACATTCGAATTGATATGGAATTGCAATCATCAATGCTCTTAGTATACTTTGCTAATGCGTTAGAATTTGATTGATCTAAGAGAGAGACCAACGTAATTCCATGGGAGTTGAGAAATAGAAATAGATAAAAATAATAATGAATTTGGTTTGTTTTAGCAAAGATGAAGAATAAGATAAAAATGTCATTGACATTAAAAATCTTACAAGTTAAAAGAGAGGGGAAAAAAAAAAGCGTACATGTTAGGGTTTGAAGTTTTAAGTTTAAATAATAAAAAAGGAAAATTAAGAGAATAGGGTTCCAGGAAAAACAGTTTTAACGAAGGTTATTATTATTTCTTATTTGTATTGGCTTTATTAGAAATGTATATAATTTTTACATTTTTTAATGGAAATATTACGAAATGGGCATTGCAAGGTTTTCACAGGGTGCCAATAGTCCGTCTCTAATTGAAGCTTGATTAATGATAGGCCCAATTGTTTTTAAGTCCATTAAAAAATTTTGTTCAGGAAGCTTTTGAGCAACTATTTGATCTGCCGGTTACGGCCGACGTGGTCTCCAAGCTTATCATAGCAATACAAAGACCTAGATTTTGTTAAACTGAATGTACAGAAATTAACCGTTTAACTTTCTATTAAATGAGCGAACTAAAATACTTCTATATATGTCTATTAGAAAGTCTCCTTCTAGTATGCTCTCTTTCTCTCTTTCTCTCTGAAAGAGAACAAAAAGTAGTTTGGAGCTTTTATGGCTTCATATCTCACTCATTTATTTTGAGTGTTTTTTTTTTTGTTGTCTTTCTTAGTGGCTTAAATTGGGGAAGAAAATTTATGAGAGTGGGCAAGAGTCTTAAGATGCGGGGGGTTCCAAACACAGGGTAAGTGGTAGGTATAGAGTTAAGTTGTGCCCACCACTCATGGCCTCAGAGGAATTAATACGTAAATGCAAAGCAATCTTCATCCACGAAGGCAATGAATGCAAGTTAACCTTAAGAAGTGGCATGGAAGAAAAGGGAGGACGCATAATGGCTAATTCTCTGATTGAGAAAATATTACTGACAAGGGGCATACACACGGAAGGGATCAGGACTGCATTAGTACAAGCATGGAAAACAACAAAAGAGGTGGAAGTTGAAAACTTGGCAACAATATCTTTATTTTTAAGTTTGGGTTGGAAGTTGATAAGCGAAAAGTAATGGCTGGAGGGCCATGACATTTTGGCAGAGCATTGATTGTGCTTCAAGAGCCCAGCGGAATTGGAAATATGAGGAAACAAGAATTCACACATGTAACCTTTTGGATACAAATTCACAATGTTTCGTTAGTATGCACGGAGCGAGATAATATTCAGAAGCTAGGGGAATTACTAGAAAAGGTGCTAGAGGTAGAAACTGATGATGAAGGGGAGTGTATTGGCCTATATGCAACAGTTAGAGTATCCATTGATATTTGATATTATGATGAAACCATTACAGAAAATGGTTTATTTGGAGTTGGATGATGATGATGGAGTGGAGTTGCCAGTACTGCATGTGTTAGCCTAAAGGGTTATAAATAGTGTAATTTTGATGATAAGAAACATGCCTTATTAATGTGATAAATATTATATTTCACGTTTTCATTAGTTCTTGAAGGATAATATTTATGCAAGTGAAATCAAGTTTAACACACTCAATGGACAACGGTGCAATCAAGAGCAAAATTTAGCTCAACGGAGTCATTATTGCAAATAAATTCTTATAAAACTAATATGATTTAATATATGTATAGTTTAGCATTTGAGAAGCTTAAGATTTTATTTAATAAATTATTACTTTTAATAAACCCAAATGTTTTATATTTACGAGATAAAATATTTTGTCAATTTGAGTGGTTTTTAAATTTTAGATTAAATTGACAATGTTTTGAAATCAATAAGCATTATTAGAAGAACATTTTAAAGAAGTATTATAAAGTTTTTGGGTCATGGCATAATTTTAAAAGGTTTTGGGAATAACGAGCATCATTTATAAATTCTGAATTTGGATCTATTTGTAAAAATATAAAACATTTTAGGTTATAATGAAATTTTTAAAAGTTTTAGACTATATTTTAATTTTTAAAAGTTTTGAGCCAAAAAATAAATATTAAAAATATAGGGGGAAGACATAGAGTTAGAGGCGAGTCGGCAATGGTTAGCAGCAAGCCACGTAGGGCAAATCTTCAAATTTTCAAAGCTAAAATTTACAATAGCTACTTGCTGTTTTAAACTATATCAACTCAAATCAAATTCATTTTTAAATTTTATTTTTCTTGTGCAGCTACACACTCTTAAATTGGACACGTGTCATCTGTGGGTAATTAGTTTTTTGTTTTAGTTTTCATTTTTATTGATTCGTTATTGCTGCTGCTTTTGTTAATTTTGTTGATATTGATGCATAATAAATTTGCTTCTTACTTTATTCAGATCGGTGACAGTGAATATAGAGCAGGCCGCTACCTCTACGATATTCCTGAAATGTGCAATCTCAAGCATTTGGAAATTATTGGAACGCCAAAGGTTAATGACCTCCTTTTTTTGTATTGCTTTATTGAAAGCAGCTCCTTCATTGTATAAATTTTCGCTGAAGGTGAATATTATTTAATTTATTAATTTATTAAGGGAAATTATTATTGTATACCTTATATTTGCTCTGTTATAAAAAATACTACAACACTTTGAGGCTGTATCAATTGCCCACCCTAAGTTGACAAAATGTATCAATTGACCACCAAACTGTTAGTCGCCGTTTGAAAGTTAACGGAATTACAGTGAATTGACGATTTTACCCTTAAAAATTATCACTTGTATACCCTTAAATTCTTTTATTAGCACTTGTACACCCTTAAATTATCACTTGTATACTCTTAAATTCTCTTATTATCACTTGTGTACCCTTAAATTATCACTTATATCTATGAAAAGACCATATTACCCTTCTAACGTCATCATATTTAAACGGCAACTAACGGTTTGGTGGTCGGTTGATACATTTTGTCAACTTAGGGTGGATGATTGATACACCCTCAAAGTATTGTATTATTTTTTATAACGAGGTAAACTAAAGGTATACGAATGATAATTTCCCATTTATTAATAGGCGGAAATTAATGACATTTACTAATTTATGATATATATGGTTGTGTTTTCAGTATCACAATATGACTATGAGAGCTATGAATGGGTCGAGAGCTATGAAGGATCAGCCGTATTTAAGCTTCACAGAATTAAGAAGTATTAGGGTGGTGGAGTTGCTGGGATTTGTAGGACATGCAGCCGATTTTGAGCTTGTAATGTACTTAGTTTTCAGTGCGAAGCTGTTGGAGAAGATTGTTATCGACCCTTGTCCAACATGGCGCGTGGGAACTCCAAGGGAATTGATCTGTAGGGAAACGGCGGAGTATCAATCCGCTAGAAGGCGTGCTTTTGAGTTGGCAGCTAAATTTCCTTTATGGGAATTTGTGATACCTTAAATTATTATTTGTCTTCTTATGTAATTTGCTTGTCGGGTGGTTGGTGTCCTTGAAGAGAAGGATTCTTTGGTCTCAGTTTGTTGACTACTAAATTAATAATTAGATTTACTTTATCTAATAGTAATTTTTTTATCTAAGTATTTTTTGGCAGATTATTGGAAATTAATTATAAATTTATATTTTATTTTAATTATTACAATCAACAAATATATTACGATATTGTATTAAGTTTGTTACTAGATGCATAAATTTTGGTACGGCATATCACACGTCATCATTAAAATTAGAAACCAATGGTCAGATCTTCATTAAACTCAACCGTTTATGGTATTTTAGAAACCAATGATCTCGAAATGGAGAATGTGTTTCATGCACTGGTGGGCTGTAAAGCTGCAAAGATCTGGAAACTCACCCCTCCAGAGAATGACCTTATGAAGGCCGCGGGCCAGGATTTTTTAAGGTTGCTGCATGAAATGAATAGAAGAAACAAAGCCGACCTAGAACTGATGGGTAATGACTTGTATTGGGTGGTTTGGAATGTGAGAAACAGGATGCTCTTTAAAGGACAAAGAGAAAATCCCCAGGCCCTGGTTGCTAAGGCTGAAGCTATAATGGAGGCTTACAAAAGAGTTCAAAAACCAGAGTACGCCCGAAAGGAAAGTCAGCAGGTGCAAGCTCGGCAGACTTGGAGTCCACCCCAAAGAGGACATGTGAAAGTCAACGTGGATGCTGCTATAAATTCAGAAAAGCACCTTGCAGGTCTAGGAGCCATAATCAGAGATGAGGGAGGGAATGTCATAGCAGCTGCAATCAAGTCTTCAAACTTCTATGGAGATGTAGCCTTTGCCGAAGCAGAAGCGGTGGAATGGGGCATGCAGATTGCAAGGGATGCTCGTGTTAAGGCTCTAATTGTTGAGTCAGATTCTAAAGGCGTGGTCACTTTAGTAAACGACAAGCAAGGCGGCAGATCCGAGATTTTTTGGGTAGTCTCAAAATTCAAAGTTGAAGGAGGAGGTTTGAGCTAGATAGTATTGAGTATGCTCATAAATCTTGTAATTTCATTGCTCATTTTCTAGTAAAGTTAGCTTTAGAGAAATACGAAAATATTATTTAGATGGGTACTTATCCTTCACAATTGATGTACTTATTTTCTTCTTCAATTTAATAGAAGTCCCTTTTCAAAAAAAAAAAAAAGAAACCAATGATTAGGTCCTACTGTTCTAGTAGCTTGAAAATTGTTATTTAATTTATGGGATTGAACCTTTTATTCGATTTGGGGTCGTTTTTATTTGTAGATGTTTAAAACTATTGAAATGCTTGTTAAACCAGTTTTTTGATTTTTTGTTACTAAAAATGCCCACAAATTAAATTATTGTTGTAGACAACATAACTAAATTTTTATTTTAAAAAATATTGAATTTGTCTTCCTCATTTAGACCTCTATAATGGAAAGAAAACTGAATGAATTTATTACATATTTGGATTCTATTAAAAGATTACGAGTAATGTTGCACATACCAAATTTTTTATTATAAAAAATTATCTCAAATAATGTAATAATTCATTAATTAGTTGGTGAGACAATACAACTAATTCATATAAATTGTTAAAAAATTATTAATTACTTAATAAATAATACAATATTTTTATAATAAATTTTTAGATTAAAATGTTGAGGTGTCTATCATTAATTAAAAATTAATGAGTGTCTAATACTTTTTAGACTATTAATGTTACAGTTTATTTTAATAATTGAGTTTTAATTTATTTTAATTAATATGACATTTATTTAGTAGATGACAGATAATTAATAATCTTAATCATTATTTTTTCTTTTATAGATTCAACAATAAATCCCTTTTATTTAGGCTTTCTATACAGAACAATGCCATTTGTACGGAAATGGAAACAAATTAATCGTGTGAGATCGGCCAAAACAAGCTAAATTTTGTTTGTATTATTTACAATTAAAGGGAGAGAATATCTATTTAAAATTCGAGGACTTGAGTATGAACACGTTAAAGACAAAGAGTAGTGCTAGAGAGAGAGAAACACGAGAGAAGCACGAGAGAAACACTAAAGAATTTTTCTCTCTCTCTACCCACTCATTCTCTCTCTACCATTTTCTTCATTATTTCTCTCGTCTTTCTCTCGTGCTTCTCTACACCAAGCATTTTCCAAAGACAAAAGAGTAAAGAGGATTGAGAAAGGACTGGAGTCACAGAATCTGTCAACATCGTCACCTTCATCTGTTTGTTTTTCACCTAGATCTGGTGGTGCAAGGTTTTATGATGCAAGATTTGAAGAGCAGCAACCCCATTTCTCGGATGCTTGTTTTCTTTGCAAGAAGCCTCTTGGCAATAGAGACATCTACATGTACAGGTCAGGCGTTGTTTTTATCCTTTTCATTTCTCCTAATAAAGGAGTAATTTTTTTTCGCTTTTAATATCAATCGTTTGGATCCCAGATCTCAATTAATGCTTGAAGTTCATAATTTGTGCAAAGTAGAATTTAGATGGCTAGTTTTCTGATGAGTGTTTTTTTTTTCTTCTGGTAATTTGCAGAGGGGATGTGCCATTTTGTAGTAAAGAGGTGCAGGCAAGAGAAAATAGATGAGAATGAAGCGAAGGAGAAGAAACTGAGCCTCTCTTCAACAATGAAGGCTTTGAGCAAGAAACCAACTTCACCAAACAAAAACCAAGACTGCTCTTACCGTACTGGCACTGTTGCTGCTGCTTAATCATTAGTATATTAAGCAGTCCTACAAACACTGGTATATTTTTTATAACCCATAAAAATGGATAAAGAAAAAAGAAGTTAAAAAGAGGAAATGAAAGATATGAAGGATCTAGAAAAGAAGGCCAGGCCAAGATGAGACAAAGGGAAGAAGAGTATGAAGATGATGACTCTTCTTTTAAATAGTTTCATCTGTGATATGCAAGAGGGAATTGCGTGGGATATACCCATTTCCCTCGTAATATCCAAAATATACTTTTATTTATTAAAATCTATAACTTTACATATACATACTTAAAAAAATTAAAAAATATATAAAAATAACCTTAATAAAGTGTTAACAAAAAATTAATACTCGACTCATTCAATCTACTTACTTGACTTCTTACTCGGCTAGATACTCGACTTATTCAATTGTCTTCAATTCTTACTCGACTGAATGTTCAATTTACCAGACTTCATACCCAATTTTGTACTCGACTATATACTCAACTTATTCAATTACCTTCACTTCTTACTCAACTGAATGCTCAACTTACCAGACTTCATACCCAACTTCGTACTCGACTTATTCAATTACCTTCACTTCTTACTCGACTGAATGCTCAACTTACCAGATTTCATACCCGACTTTGTACTCGATTGAATACTCAACTTGCCGGACTTTATACTTAACTTTTTTTAAAATATTAATACTCGACTCAATGTACTTACCCGACTTAATACTCGACCTCTTTAAAAATTACATAAATTTTACTCGACTTGTTCAAAAAATTTACTTGAGTTTTACTTAATACTCTACCATTTAATAGTCGACTCATTTAATATGCTTACTCGACTTCCTACTAGACCATATACTCAACTTACTTATCTCCAACTTTTACTCGACTAAATTCTCTACTTACTCGACTTCGCACTCGACTTCTTCCTGTACTGATTCTTCAATCACTCATAACTTAAATGGAGTCTTAAATCACTACATTCTCTGAAATAGTGTGTGTACAAGCCCAAAAGAGAGAAGCTGTGAGAGAAAGAAGAAGAGAATGGTGAGAAAAGCCTGAAAGAAAGAAACCGTGAGAGGAGGAAAAAGAGAATGGTGAAAGAAGCCTGAAATAGAGAAGCTGTGAGAGGAAGAAATGTGTGAATTCTAGGTTTTTAAAGGTTTTTTGACTTTTCCTACCTTCATGAGGTATATATATGTAATCAGAATACATCTTCAGTTTCTTTGACTTTTCCTTTGAATAAGCCTAATCAGAATACACCTTCAGTTTCTCAAAATAACACAACAGTTTCTTTTGTTCCCTCTGCAATAGTCATTTCTGACAGCAGTTGTGAAAGTCCCTCTACAACTTCCTTGCCAGAAAATGCAGGACCTAATTCTGGAAACATTTCCAATTACTCTTCTTCACACAACCTTTCTATTTCACCATCAAATCATCATCAACTACTAAACACTTAACCTCGAACACCCCAAAATCGGCCATCTCCAAACCAAATCACATTACCACAAGTACAACATGTGGTCACTCAAAGTACACTTAATACTCATCCAATGACAACTAGGTTTAAGGTTGGAGTATTTAAGCCTAAAACATATCTAGCCTTTGCTCAAAACCTTGAACCATAGTATGTCAAAGTAGCATTGGCAGATTCATAATGGAAACAAGCTATGCAGACAGAGTTTGATGCCTTACAGAAAAATCACTCCTGGATACTTGTTCCTAAAGAAACAGCTGGGAAAATTGTTGGCAACAAGTGGGTGATTCGAGTAAAATATAATTCATATGGAAGTATTTTTAAATATAAAGCAAAGCTTGTGGCTAAAGGTTTTCATCAAATAGAAGGGGTGGATTTCTTTGAAACATTCAGTCCAGTTGTTAAGCCATGCACAATCAGAGTTATTCTCAGCCTTGCTGTAATGAATCACTGGCCAATTAGACAGCTTGATATCAACAATGCCTTTCTAAATGGAATTCTCACTAAGGATGCTTTCATGCACCAGCCTGAAGGCTTTGTTCATCCTCAATATCCCTCTCATGTGTGCAAGCTTGTCAAAGCACTCTATGGTCTTAAACAGACACCAAGGGCCTAATATGACAGACTAAAGTCTTCTCTATTACAATAGGGATTTACTGCTTCAAAATATGATACTTCCCTATTTATTTTACATAGAGCAAGGAATATAGTTGTGGCTTTGATTTATGTGGATGATATTCTGGTAACAGGATCTGAAACTAAGCTTGTGGAGAATGTCATTCATCAGCTGGGTTCTGAATTTTCTTTGAAAGACCTTGGAGAGTTTAATTATTTCCTTGATCTTGAAGTAACACCTTCCACTGAAGGTCTGCACTTATCTCAAACAAAATATATAGGTGATGTGCTAAAGAAAGCTCAGATGTTGGAAAGCAAAGGGTGCCAAACTCTATGAGCTCAACTGAAAAGTTGGTTAAAGATAAGGGGGCCGTTTTTTAAAATCCTTCATTATATAGGAGTATAATTGATTCTCTACAGTACCTCACACTAACTAGACTAGAGATTGCCTTCACAGTGAATAAACTAAGTCAGTTTCTTGCCAATCCATCAGTATTTCATTGGCAAGCCTGCAAAGGAGTCTTAAGGTACCTGCAATGTACAGCCAATTATGGTCTGCAGTTCTATGCCTCTGGTGATATGTTTTTAACAGCCTTTTTAGATGCAGATTGAGGCTCTAACTTGGGTGATCGAAAGTCTGTTGGGGGGTATTGTGTTTACCTTGGCAACAACTTAATTTCATGGTCATCTAAAAAACATCCAATAGTTCTAGAAGTACAGTAGAATTAGAGTACAGAGCATTAGCCTTGGCAACTTCTGAAGTCTTGTGGATCACTTATCTACTTAAAGAGTTGAAAGTGTCTTTGCTGCAAGTTCCAATAATCAAGTGTAATAATAAGAGTGCCGAAGCTCTAGCTGTCAATCCAAAATATCATTCTAAAACTAAATATATTGAGTTGGATTTACACTTCATCAAGGAGTACATTGCCAGAAAGGAACTTCAAATTAGTCATGTCTCCAGTTATGATCAAGTCGCAGATATTCTCACCAAACCTCTGGCTTTTGATCAATTTAACTATCTCAGGTCCAAGCTCGATGTCATTCCCAGACCTTGAGCTTGAGGGGGGATGTTAAGATTAATATAATGTCAACTTAATTAGCTAAGCAAAGTCTATTAAGTTTGTTAAGCAGAGTCTGTTATTAACAATGACGTGGAAGTTGACCTGGCTAGAATATGTTACAAGTTGTTAACAATAACAAACATGCATTCGAGTCAATAGAAGATTCGAGACTTGTATATATATTCTTGTATAGTTGAAACCAATTCAGTTAATAATATTGATTACAAAGCACTCTTGATTTTCTCATTGATCAAACAAATTCTCAAACTTTAACTTTTTGCATGTGGTGAGTTTCATGAAACCCTTTTAAATTTACATCCACAAACCAAATTAAATTGTCTTTTAAAAAAAAAATTAAATTGTCTTGTGATTTCTTTATTTATGAAAGTTTCTAATGAACAATCCGTTTATTTCATGCTAAAAGAACCTGACCCAAAAATTATAAGTCGGTCTCAAATTATGTCTTACCCATGCATTTGATGCATGCGCCAAGACTCTTAGTTACCAAATCACCATTATTTTACCAACATTACAATTTACACGACATTGTGAGTATTTATTTTCGCCTATTTGGTGAAGTATGCTCATGACTCTCGAACTAGCTTCAAAATTTGAGCTTTCGCTCGTGAGTTTCTGAAATAGCTTTTTCTTTATTGCTTATCTTATGTATAAATCAATATTTAGTGGTTATAAATATTTATTTACTTTAATAAACTCCTATCATAATTTTGTAATAAAAATTTTTAAAGTTTGAATAAATTATTTTATCTTTATTAGAAAAAATTTAAAATTTAAGTTTTAAAGAGTAGAGATTAAATTTTTTTAATTTAAAATTTTTTTTATTTATTTAATAATTTTATTTTATTTTTTTAATAACATAATTTTAAAAACTTATCTATTAAACTAGTTTTATAAATTTTTAATATAAGCTCTTGTAAATAACTAAACAATTAAAATTTTTTAATAAAAATTCTATAAATAAAAAATATATTTAAATAAATTCTACTTAAAAAGTTAGATTAAATAAAGCTTAATAGAAATTGAATTAAATTAAATTTATATTTTAATAGATTAATAAAGGAAAAAAATGTTCAATATACTCGCAAACCAAAATTCGCATCTACATTGATGAAATACGTTACGCAATTCTTCACGACTGGCCCTGGCTTCATCTCACACTCCACCAGCCCGACTGACTCATCGGTAAACTCACTTCTCAAATTTTCCCGTTAACTCAACACAACACGAACGAATTCCAGAAATGATGGATCCGATTCCAACTACCACCGCCCCGATCCGCGACGGACCTCTTCTCGGTCCCGGCCGACTCTCACCCGCTTTGGTTCAAATCCAATCTCTTCCTCTCCCCGAACTGCGACTCCGAATCATACATCTCGGACCTCCGAACATTATTCCCCTTCGAAACCCTCCGATCCGAGCTCCGGGCCCACTTGTCCTCCCTCAACCACGAACTCATCGACTTAATCAATCGCGACTACGCCGATTTCGTCAACTTGAGCACCAAGTTCGTTGATGTCGACGCGGCCGTTGTTCGTATGCGGGCCCCGCTTTTGGAGCTCAGAGAGAAGATTGACGGGTTTAGAGGGGCTCTCGAAGGCTCCCTCGTGTCTCTGCAGAACGGTCTGAAGCAGAGATCTGAGGCTGCTTCCGCTCGAGAGGTTCTCGAATTGTTGCTTGACACGTTTCATGTTGTTTCCAAGGTAAATTACGATGTCGCTTTGATAATTCTATTTGAATGAAAATTAATATTACCTTTCGATATTACTCTTATACTAGCTTTTGTATTTGATGAATTCAGTGATGGATCTAGCAGCTCTAGCATTAGGCATTGGAAGAATCAAACGGTTAAATAATTAATAAGTTTAAAATTGTTCTGGGTTGTTGTGCTTGACGAGCTTGTAAGGGTTTAGGTTTTATTTGTTTATTTATTTGTTCTTTTAAACAGATAAAGGCTTCGTTGGAATGCGATTGAGTCTAAAATTTCATACACTGCAGGTGCTCAAAAGAACAATTTTAGGAAGAGTGCACTAGCTTTTATTTCTCTATCAATCTAACTTTTGACTGTCAATTTTGATTTTATAAATTTGTCTGGGATGATTTGTGGGTGCAAGATCAGGTTTTGTATTCAAATTGAGGGTTGTAATGAGAGTTAAAAATGTAACTTTGAATGAAATGTTTTAGTTGCTTTGCATTTGGAAAATGTATGTGTGTATAAGGTTCTCTTCAGCGTGTGAATTGTCTTTTTTCCTTTCTCCTCTTTGGGAATTCATTTGCAGAATTTATCATGCAATAACTGTTGTCTTCCTTTTCTTTTTAACTTTCTTGATGGATACAGGTTGAAAAACTTATAAAGGAACTACCTAGTGTGCCTGCTGATGGGTCAGATGTTGACGTGAATTTGGAAGAAAGGAAGTCAATGAGCAGTGCCACTGCCTTTCAACCTGTTGAGAATGGAACAAATGTGAGAGACACTCAAAGCATGCTTTTGGAAAGAATTTCCAGTGAGATGAATCGGTTAAAGTTCTATATTGCTCATGCACAGGTCTCCTTCTTTCTTGATCATTATTTTTTTTCTTTTGCTGCGTATCATACTTTATTAATGTAAAATAAGAAAAAACAATACGGCACTAAAGGAAAGTAACGGGGAATTAATGAGCTTAAACTCAATTATTTGGAGCTCATACATTATGTGCTCATCTCCTTTTTCTATTTTGCCAGTACAGAACCTGCCTTTCATTGAGAATATGGAGAAGAGGATTAAAAGTGCTAGCCTATCACTGGATGCTAGCTTGGGACACTGTTTTGTGCATGGTCTTGAACACCGGGATGCAAGTGTAATTTACAACTGTTTGCACGCTTATGCTGCCATTGACAACACCAGGAATGCAGAAGAAATTTTTTTCAATACTGTTGTGGCTCCGTTGATGGAGAAAATTATCCCGCATGGGCCATCAGAGGCACTGGCTCGGGCATCTGGAGACGAACTTGAGAGTGATTATGAACAAATCAAGCAATGTGTTGAAAAAGACTGTAAATTTTTGGATATATCTTCTGCAGGTACTAGGTACCATTTTCTTCCTTAACTACTGAAAAATGCTTCATATATTTGGTTTGCTAGTGAAGTTATTTGATTATTGTGTTCTGCTCTTGAACGGCTGTGAAAAAATTGGCCTTTACATTTTGTATCTGCGATAATTTTATACCTAAATCAATGCTTTTTTCTATCATCTATTCTCTTGTGCCCCAGTTATTATTACAAAGCCGGTCAGGCAGTCTCATAACGTAGCTTGCTTGTAAGTAAAATTATGAATTATGATCATTTTATCTCTTATTGACATTTTATTGTTCTACTACTTGTTCCTTTTGTTTCTTCAGAAAATTCCGGTTTGCATGTATTTGACTTCTTGGCCAATTCCATTCTGAAGGAGGTTCTCTCAGCAATTCAGAAGGGAAAACCAGGGGCATTTTCTCCGGGAAGACCTACGCAGTTCTTGAGAAATTACAAATCAAGCTTGGATTTCTTGGCTTATCTTGAAGGTAGTAACCGTATAATTTTTTTTTTCTTTTTGCTAAAAAATAATTTTCCACACCCAGAAAATGTTATTCGGTGGGATTTTTTTACGAGGGACAGAGTTAATGATATTAAAAAAAAAAAAAAAGAGGCAATGTTATTTATCTATGGATTTTTAAGTGTCTGCTCAGGATTATAGTACTCTGTAAATGTTGTTCGTTATAGTTATGACATCCAATTGTCATGCAAGGTTATTGTCCATCCAGATCTGCTGTTGCTAAATTTCGAGCAGAAGCTATCTATGTTGAGTTCATGAAGCAATGGAATGTTGGAGTTTAATTCTCTTTGTGGTAGTCAGTGCAAATGTTTCACGGTTGCATACTTCCTTTATTTTTGTTGTGGTGGGCTGATCTTATACCTTAATTCCTTCAGGTTTCAGGAAATAGCAGGGGCTCTGGATTCTGCTCTCACGGCAGCTAGTCTAGCTCCTGTCCAGAATTCAAATTCCGATTGAGGGAATTCTCGTGCATTAACATTAAAACGAAGTGTTACTCTTTTGGACAGCTTGAAATCCTGCTGGAGACGGGATGTTTTCCTCCTCTCTTCTCTTGCTCTGACAAATTTCTTCATCTGTCCTTGCAGCTACTTTCAAGGTCAGCTTGGAGAGATATTCAGCTTATGTGAATCATCTTTTGACTTCCCACTGATAAATTTCTGATAGATACTCAAATTGGTTGTCATCTGGACTGGCTGCTCGGAGCTCCGGTCATGCAAGCTCCAATCCCGGACATGAATGGGCTATTTCAGCTGCCCCCGATGATTTTATTTATGTACGTCTTGCGCCCTGTTCAATATCTAGCATTGACCTTCAGCTTTTAAATTGTGTACATGCTACTGAATTGATTCCACTGACAAAAGACTCATTGAAGTACTTTTAGTACTCCATTTTGTTCCATAATTATGATTTCAATGTTAAGACCTAATCTGCATCTGGCATTTGAAATGACCTTACACACGCTCCAATGACGTTCTGTAGATTAAACTCATCAATGCCAGATGCATGAAAATAGTCGTAGTTAACTTGCATATTTATGTAGGTTCTCTGGTCTGCAGATTATTCATGACATTAATTGTTTGGCAACAGAAGTTTCTGGTGACTCTCTGACTCATGTACTTCAGCTCCTGTCTTCATGCTCTAGTGAAGTTCTTGATCTTGTAAAACAGAGTATTTTAGAGGGTGGAAAGTCGTTGAGTTCAATGCTACCCGTAGTTATCAACACAATAGTTGATGCACTTGTTGAGAAGGCTGTTGAGTTAAAGCTTATTTGTGTAGGAATTTGTATCAGTTTACAATGCAATGATTTATGGGATGCTTGGTTTTGTTCTTTTGATCTCTGTAAAGACAATTACTGTGATATATTTTGATGAAATTCAGGTGATTGAGTTAGTTGTTTCTGTTATGACCCTGAAAATCAATTTAATTGTGAATCTTTTTTCATTTGAAGCATTTTGTTTATCTGCTGTAGGATTTGAGACAACTGAAAGGAATAACTGCAACTTATAGGATGACTAATAAATCCCTTCCCGTCAGGCACTCCCCTTATGTGTCTGGAGTGTTGCGTCCCTTGAAGGTATGCTGTGATATATCGTACTTTATTAATGTAAAATAAGAAAAAACAATACGACACTAAAGGAAAGTAACGGGGAATTAATGAGCTTAAACTCAATTCATTCTCTGATAAGTGATGTATTATTGTTGAATTTGTGGGGTGACTGGCTTCTTGTTTACTTAATTGTATTGCAGAATCTCTGTGTGACTGCAGCACACCGTCCGATTAAAGAGATATTGGAAAAAGAAAAAAAGGTACATTTATCGCATGCAGTGAATGTGTACTTTGGTTTTGTTCTTGAGGGCCAGTCAGTGCAGTCATATAATCATCAACAACGATGATTATACTAGTACTGTATTTGTTGATTAAAAGATTTAAGAGGATATTTAAAGCTCATGGTCACATGCATTCTGTGAGGATGTCAGGGCTTATTATGGGCTTATCACATAAAAATAACTATTGAAAGACACCAAGTTTTTGCTAAAACTCATTTTGTTTCCCCCCCCCCCCCCCCCCCGGGTAATTCCTCTCTTTAACTGAATGTGCTTTGTAATAATTTCAATCATCTGTCAAAAGGAATCAGAGATGATTGAAATCTACACATATACTTCGAGCTATCGTAGTTTTCAAGATCAAATTACTTTCTACAGAAGCTTCTCTTCCTGAATATAATATGTTCAACTGATATCAGGAAAGAGCTGCTGCAATGGCAGAAGGTAAGCCTGCTCCAGCTTTGAGTGGGTGTGCTGATATACGGCCTCTAAACATGGATGACTTTAAATATGCTCATGGGTGGGTAAAGTGGAGATGGAACTTAACATGATTTCAACTTTTTGTCATTGCTCTATTGATTTTTAATCTGTTGTGGATCTTGTTATATGGAAATAGGTATGCGCAAGTGTCTCATCCGAGTCTGTAAGCATGAGTGAGCTTTTGCAATGGAACGAACTGTACGGCGAAGGGGGTTCGAGAAGAAAGAAGGCTCTTAGCTATTTCATGTGAGGTTCACTGTACAAATGGTTCTTTTCTTTTTTCTTTTCAATTTTTTTTAGTTCTCCGGTTCTCCTGAAGCCGATGCTCAGTTAATTTTGCGACATTCTTACAGGAGAGCCATTTTGTGTAAAATGAATTAGGGTCTTAAGTTAAATTTGATATAATTATGATGGTTTGGAATGTTTGGTATAAAGGATGTGAGGCCTTCAGTAGTTGCGATGGCTGCACTGCTTTTGTTTTGTACCCAACATCAGGAGAGTATTTTATATGTAAGTTATCAACATCAAGGAGAAGAAGCCCCGTGTAAAATCTCATTCAAATGTAATTACTTTTAAGGAGTTTGTAGAATTTAGCAATAAACTGTGTTAAACCATACCATGACGCAATGTCATCTTTCAAAGAATGTGAATGAAACCTTTTAAAGCCAGAACGCTTGGTGAAACAAGAATGAAAAGAATTGGTATTCTGTTCCTATGTTTTATTGGTATTAGTTGGTGTTAGTATTGGTACTGGTAATGTATTGGTATTGAAATTGACGCCGGTCAATGTAGATGTTTAAAATTTTCATTTTTTAAGAAACTGGTTCTGGTGTTTGCAAGGATATGGGCATTGAAGTTGAACTTATTTTGACTATACCGTGACTTCGATGCCTAGATTTTTAAGAATGTGAATGAGACCTTTTTAAAGTAGAGTTTGTTGTGATCCTGTTGGCGGAAGAGCAATGAAAAGAATTAAGGATTAGTTTGGGATGTTTTTAAGAGGTTTAAAAGTAATTTTAAATAATTAAAAGTTAATTTTAGATTTGGTAAATTTTTTTTAGAAATTATTTTGAATAAAATTATCTTATTCTACAGTAGATTGGAATTGAAAATGAAATGTTTTATTCGTTTGGGCAAAACTGGGTTTGTTATCCCTTTCTTCTGTCTTTTTAAGTCAATTACAATGGACTTTAGTTATTTGTTATAAAAATAACAAAGTTAAAAGTTTTTAAATTTTTATACATTAATCCTGCACCTAAAGATTTTCAATTGTATTAATGTTTTCGGAAGCTACATTTGTTTAGAATTTTTTTTTAAAGACAAATCATTGAAGAAAATTATATATATTTTTTCTTTTCCTAAAGGATCTTGTACTTTATTGTTGAAACTACAAAAGACTATCAGCTAGAATATCATAGACCAACATACTTAAACACAATAATTAAGAGAGAATTAATTGAAACCAAACGCAAACTTTAACAGAGATAAAATTAAATCCCATTAGATGCCTTAACTTCTAGAAACTTAGTAAGAAAGTAATAACAGAACCAGCAGGTAGAAAGTAATAATTAAGTGATCAGTAGTACAATCAGCTTCCTAATTTGCTTCACTAGGTCCATCTAACTCTTTCTCTTTGGCGGCTTCGATCTCCTTCAACTTTGCCTCTAACTCATTTATTCTTGACTGGGCTGCTTCAATTGCTTTCTCTCCCCTTTCGCGTTCCTCAGTCAGGTCGTCGATAATTCTGGGCAGGCTTTGCATTGTGAGAGGCTCGCTAAACGTTTTTCCAAGATCTCTGAGCTCCTCCTCTGTCTCTGTCAGCACTTTATACATTTCCTCCAGCTCTTTTGCACCAACCTCCTTATCCATTGATGTAATATTCTACAAAACATAAACAATTAATTAATGAAAGCTATCTTTAGGAATAAAATGACACGATTATAAAACTAAATACATTAAGAGTAATTAAGAAGTGGGAAAAAAGAAAAAAAAAACCTTGATCGAGGTGAGGGATATTGACTGAATTATAATGAGAGATGTTGACTGAAAATATGAAATTAGGAAAGGTTTTATTTACTTTTATAGGCATGCAGCATTCACAAATATCTCACGTCTCACCTGTCAACAGCTTCAGAGAAAATGAAATTCGCATTTTCCCGAACCTTTTGCATGTTTTTCAATAATAAAGACGTTGGGCTCGCTGTGCTCGATGGTAATTGTGTGAATAGATAATTTATTTGACACATAAAGGCTTGTAATGATGGAAACACTCCATGTATTACATGTAAACTTAAAATCATTGATGTTTTTATAATGTACGATTAAAATTTTAAAGTAGGGGAAGTGTAAGATTTACTGATTTAGAGCTTTTTATTTTTAATCAATATGTTTTCCTACCTCATCCACTATGCTTCATTGTAAAAGAAATTAAGAGTGCTTATTAATAAATAAATATTTATATATTTTTTAATTAGATAGAACATGATATTTGATTGTTTATTTTTCATAAATTAGTTTTTTTTATGCATCACAAAAACGATATTAGATGTTGTTTTAGTGTATGTTTTAAATTCACGAGAAAGATTGTTCTGAAAGGGGTGAAAAAATCTCAATTGAGAAATAACTATTTATTATTGATGAATGGTGCTGAAGTTATGAAAACAGCTATGACTCATGAAACCAAGTAGGAATAACAGCCCAATAAAATGAAAAAAGGCATTTACAGTTTTCTTTCTTGCCTTTCTTCAAAGCAGGAAATATGCGCTAAAGGTAGATATTAGATATTCGTTTCGGGGTAATAGAATCTATTCTATTTCTTTCTTAGGTGACCAACCACTCCTGCCCTTGTTGCTTCTTCTCTTCTCTTGCTCACGGATGGCTTCTCAACTTCGTCGAGCCTTGCCTTTCCTTTTCGAGACTTTAGGCCCTTGGCCTGGTCGGTCGATCTATGAATGGAAGCAGGGGCATATTAATTTTTATGAAGTACTGGGGCTACGTACGTTACAATTTGTTATACGCTTGATAAGGGAAGAAAACGTTTGTAGTATAGGGTGTTGGAGAGTAGTTGAGCCATTGATGGGCGGCTTCTTTGCTTCTTGCTCTGATTCTGATACATCTGAAAGCCGAGGGAGGTTATATTAAATAATAGTAAAAATAAAGTGTGTAACTTATACATGCAAAGCCAAGATCATAAAGAGAAAGTACGTGCCCCCCATTGTCTTCGTATGCCCAATGCCCTGCATAGTTGAAACTTGAAACATAGATTATATGTTCTGTCTTTCGATGCTTCGATGAAAAGGAAGGATGGGATTATTAATTAAAATTCTTAGATAGGAATTAAAACCCCCACAGGAAACAAATTAATATTTCCTGCCTTCCATAGGTAACTAAAAGAAGGATGTCCTTAATTAGGATTAATTAAAAAAAATTTAACTAGGGTTAGTTAAAAAATTTTTGCATTATTTACCTGTAAATAGCAAAACGCAACAAGTTCTGCATCCAAGTTCGTGTTCAACGTGGCCCTGCCTTGTCGTGAAATGATAAACGCCATGATATTGATACATGGACTAATGAGTAGTATTTGTTGAGGGGAGTTCCATTTGTTATACTTTGTTTTATTAATGCTTAGTGAATTCGTTCCAATTGATATCACTTATTAGATGTGGGGAGGTTCTAAAAAATAATTTCACAAATTATGAAATTTTACCATCTAATAGATATTAATGACACATCATTTAGGATATCCGTAGAAAAGAGTAGAATCATTAATACAAAATATTTAGATAGTTCACATTATCACCATATAACCATATGAATATACAGGCACTCTTATGTATACAAACATATATGACATGTTATATAGTTTCCATGTCTCATTTGATTTATAGTCTTTTATTTCCTTAAAATTGTGAGGCATGTATTATATTGAAAATACTATTGATTTTGATTTTGATTCTTGTGCCTTAAAATTGTGAGGCATGTATTTTTATTTACCATCACGATTTCAACTTCATTCCTATTTTATTTGAAATAATTTTGATAAGAGGCTAAAAGAGTTTTAATATAAGAGAGGCAACTAATTTTTAAACCCCCTGGATTAATTGCAATGACTATTTCTTCAGTTGTAGTTTTATCAAAGTAGAGAAATTAAATTATGAATATATGAGTATATATATATAAATATGACATTACTTTTTGTGACTTACTCATACAGGTGACGTTATGTTGATCATAAGTACATCTTATGGTAAAAGACTATATAATACGTTTCGAGATTTGAGAATGTTTGCTTTAGAATTTGGTTACTACTTGTAAATGATATTATAATAAAATTATCAGAACAAATTATTAAAGCAGCTTCATTGCTAACCTACTAATGTTCATCATGGGAAATCACACCTTATAATACATTAGCGGACTCCCATGCCAATTACAATTCACATATGTTATGCATATGTTTTCTCATATGTTCATCAGCACTGTAAGTACGATCCACACCAGTAGGAAGTACGATCAACACCAGTAGGAAGTAGCCGGTCATTCTGTGCCCATATCGACAGCACAACAAGTCATGTAACGTTGTCCCATTTGAGCCTAGTGCCTTATACAATTAAATTGCCTACTCCAAATTGATCTTTTTCAAAATTCATTTGCCTCCTTCCGCAATCGAGCTCTCTTCACTCAATGTTGATACTAGGGGAGAACAAATTGGGTTTTGGTTCGAGTTGTTCAAGTTTCAGTTTGAGTTACTGACACATGATGGAAGCGATACTAGATTTTGTTCTAGCGTACGTCTTGAAAACTCAAGAAAACAAGCTCTTGCAAGGAGAAAATATATCAATTGAGAAATACTGAATGTTATTGATGAGAAGTTTGTGCAAAGAAATAAGCATAACAAGCCTATTTATACTGGTTATAATTATCCTATTCTTAATAAAATTATGATTCCTTATAAGGCTCCGTTTGGTATTTATTAAATAGAAATTTATACATATGAAATATCTATAATAGAGCTTTTGGACAAAAAATATTAGATGTTTGGTTGTCAATTAAAAAAGTACTTTTGAACCATTAAACTATTTGGTTGTGTAAAACTAAAAGTACTTTTATGTAATTAAATTACCAAAAAGGATATGTATTCATAATTATATAACATGTAACAAAATGCATCCAAGCTATCGATTAATAAGAAAAAATTAATTCAATCACTTCTTTAATTTTCAAAATCAAAAATTGCATCATTCATATATTCTCTCAAACAATTAATACTATCAAAATTAAATTGCATCATTGATATTTACTCTCTCAAGTGTTGGGTATGTATAGAGATTATAAAATTAAAGTGCTAGTTATTTTTTTTTAAAAAAGAGAGAGATAAAGTGAAGTGGCGGCGGCAATATGTTTATATAGCAGCAACAATTTTCGTTGAATATGTTTTATACAAAAAGGTATTTGTAATTAATGAAATATATTAAGGATATTTTTGATATTATATATTTTTTAAAAAAGCTCTCTAACCTCTACTTCCAAAAGCTTAAATTTTGGGCTTTTGCTAGTAGAGGTAAATTAGCTTATTTAAGCTAAAAAATCTCTACTAAAATAATAGCCAAACACTATAAAAATTTTTAAAAAGTGCTTATGGAATTAAATAAGCACTTATGCCTCTTAAATAAGCCATACCAAACAGGCACTAAGTAAAGGAATATTAATTAAATAAAAAGAATATAAAATAAATCCTAACAGAACTAGAAAAGAAAATTAAGTTTATACTCCTACTATGATTAGGTTTGTCCTATATCAGTCTCCTCCCTTAGAAGAACTTGTCCTCGAGTTGACTCAATGACATGGCAATGGTGCAGGTCCATGATACTCAAACAAATTTGAACATTGAAAGTCTTGGAGATATTATAGTTTGTTGGTAGATCCACGACATAAGCATTATCATTGATGTTGTATTCTCCAATAAGAAATCTGTCCTTTTGTAAATGAACCATCACTTGATCTCTTACAGCAAAGGATCTGAAACGCCTATGCTTGTCTACATCTACCTTGTACTTAGTAGCAGATTCTTCTAATTTCTTGTTGACTTCCTCATGAACATTGATGACTTTGTCTACCATATGATCAACAATGATGCTCATTCCAGGTTGTTTAGGTAAAGGTACTAAATCTAAAGTATGCAAGAGAAGTCTAAAGTAGATAATCTAAAAAGGTGACTTTTTACTTGACTGATTAGGCACATTATTCTAAGTGAACTCTACTTAAGGTAAAACATAATGCTATTAACAGGGATTTTCTTGAACTAAACTTTGCAGAATAATGCCTAATGTGCAATTAACAACTTCAGTTTGCCTATTTGTCTGTGGGTGACAAGTACTACTATACTGTAAGGATGTATATAGTCTCCTCCATACGGTCTTTCAAAAGTAGTTAAGAAATTTGCTATCTCAATAAGAGACAATAGTTTTAGGTAATCCTTGTAACTGAACAACCTCCCAAAAGAACAATTGTGCAATATTCCTTACGTCAGAAGTCTTCTTGTATAGAATGAAGTGTGCCATTTTAGAAAATCGATTAACCACCATGAAGATAGAATTTGTTCCTCTTGTGTTCGTGAAAGTCTCAATATGAAATCCATCGACAAATCTTCCCAAGGTACTTTAAGAAAGAGGAGAGGAGTGTATAAACCCGTATTTTGTGTATGGCCTTTAGTTGTCTAGCACGTGTAGCAATGTTTAATGAACTTCTCTACATCTCTTTTAAGAAGTTGGCAGCAGTATCGTGCTTTTACTAATGCAATGCTTTTATTTCGGCCCATATATCCTCTTAATTCTCTGCAATGTAGCTCTCGAATTATATGTGTTAGGATAAGCCACAGTAACAACTACATGTAAATATCATTTTATTTTAATGTTGTTTTATTTCATAATTATTTTATCGTTTGCATTATTGTCTTTAGTAATTCTATTTTATCATTGTTTGCTTTTTCTTTTTTACTATTATCTTTTTGACTCTCCAGCCATGTGCTTTACGCGTTAATTGACACAGATATGCTACCTCATATATAGCTGTGACCCACTATCACCAAGGTTCTTAAATATAATTTTTTGTTAAGCACTCACAAATTATTTTTGAAGCCGTATCTTAATGGCAACTACTCCCAATAAACAATTCAAGAACATTTGTGTGCTTTCTGGGTTTAACTATGATAAATATAAAGAGTTCGTTGAGGCAATCATAGATCTTGGTCGAAGCATAACAACAAGGAAATTACATTTGGTATATGGTGGAGGTGACCAAGGGTTACCAAAACTAGTCTCAGAAGCTGCTTATGTCAGAGGGGCCAAGTGTTAGACATCATCCCAACAGCCCTAAAACCTTTGGGCTGTTTGTCTGACTCACCAACTGGAGAAGAGTTAGTTGTCTCAGGTATGCAAGAGAGAATAACTGAAATACTAAATCATGCTGATGCTTTTATTTTCATGTCAGGAGATCTTACAACTCTAGAGACACTAATCACATTAACATCTTGGGCCTATTTGAATATTATCAAAAATTCATCAGTTTATTAAATGTCAATAACTTTTATGATGGTTTTATCGCATTTCTTAACCATGCAATAAAAAACTATTTCATTCATTCCTTAGCGAAAAATGTTTTTGGTTGTGCTCATACTGCTAATGAGCTACTTGATATATTACAAGCTTATCGACCAGAGCCAGATCCCAGGACTTTTGTGTTGGAGTATTCAAATAATGATGGTAAAAGTAACCGCAGTAAGAAGTGCAAATTAGATTTAACTCTCTTCTTATAAATATTTTCTTCTATATTACATTACCCAGGTGATGTCTTCTAAACTCTATTTCTTTCCTTTAAAACATTGATGATAATATTTCGTTCTGGTTGGGGGAGAGAATAGTTGACAATTGTGGAATGTTGGTTAAGTTTTTATTAATTTTTTATTGTAGAGACTAACCGTGACTAACTTTTTGAGTCAAAAATGGCTGAATATAGAGTGTAGTGACTTTAGAAACGTATCTTCTTACTTTGAAAGTTTAAAAAAAAATATCTTAAGTGTGATCTTCCTAACTTTTTCTTTTTGACTTCTCCTTTATAAATGTACACTTTCAAATTTTTGAGTCGAATATGACTGAATATGGAGTGTAATAACTCTAGAAACGCATCTTCTTAGTAAAAAAAAAAGTTTCTAGATATTTTCTTTTTCTATCATTTTAAGTGTAACCTTTCTAATTAGTTTTTCTGCATCATTTTCATCTTTCCTCATGCATATTTTCTTTTTATATTTAGAATAGGTTGTAGGGTAGAATGTCATTAAAAAAAAAAAAATTTGGCAATTTTGTGTGAGATTTTAACATTGGATGACATAATACTTTCGAATTTTAGTATTTGTATTATCTTTCGTCTTGAGTTATGTTACACCATGTTTACTGTTCTACATATTGATGTCGGAGATAAATACGAGTTGCTTGAAGGAATGCACATGTCATAATAAAGTCCAAATGAGGTTTTGAGCTTGTCATTTTTCTCGGAGAATAACATTTTTTGCCCATTATTTATAGAGCTTATTAGTTTATTATTTTATACACGATCTCTAGATTTCTTTTGAGTCAACCTTCTAAAAAAATGATTAACAAAAAAAAAAAAGAAAAAAAAGTGTGTTGCTATATCAAAAGGTCTACCTAACTAGTAGATATGAAAGATTATTTAGAACCCTAAAAAAAGATGGAAATGCTATCTTTGACTCGTTTGAGCCTTTCTAGCTATCCCTATTATGAAGTATCCATAGTTAGCCCTTTTGAGCCTTTTATTTTTTAAAAAAAATTTCTTTGTACATTTATCATCTTGATCCACTCCAATTTGGAGTATTACCCGATATCTTGTAAGCTCTATCACCTATTCATGTTTGAGAAAAATATAAATAATTATTTTTCAGCAAAGTTGTGCCATACAAAAAAAAAATTAGTTCAAAAAAGAAAAAAAAAGAAAAAAAGAGATATAATAATAACAACAAATAGCGAAATGCACCTTGTAATTTCTAAAAAATATCTACTTTTTCTTAAACATATATATTTTGTTTTCCTAATTTCCCTTTGTTGCGCGTTTTCTTACGCTATTGGTTTTAATGTGTAAGTATACACAACAAGTAATAAAGTGATGAATATTCGAGATCGTCTCCACAGGGATTGATGTTATCATATTTGCTACAGCAATTATAACAGTGCAAATTTTGTTCTAAAGTAAAATAAAACAATTAATGAAACTATTATAATAATTAAAATAAAAGCGCAATAAATAAAATGCAACAAGGTAAATTATCACGTCAAACTCAAGGATAAAACTAATAGAAATATAGAGTAGTTGAGTGAATAAACTCTCTTAATGGTCTTGGCTATTTTCTAATGTTTGGCTCGATTGCTGCAGCATCTGCTATAACACTAGACAAAATCCTTATATATCCTCAACTATTCCATGTTGGATATCTTAAATCTGTTAGCCTATATGGCTATTAATATTGATTTTGATGATAACAAATCACATATTTTTGGATAAACAAATATTTACACATTGTGCTTTAATAACAAGAAAATGTTTTTATAAAATTTGTTAATTCTTAAAAAATGGGCTAAAATGAAGAAGGTTGATTTTTAATAAGAATTTTTTTAAATTTCGGATTTGGGTCAATTTGAAAATATTTAAATCGATTTAGGCCATACTATAATTTCTATAAGTTTGGGCTCTATCATAATTTAAGAAAGTTTTAGGATTCAAAAAGTATTATTTAGAAATTCTGAAATTGGACCTATTTGTAAAGTTTCATAACGTTTTGGGCCATAATACAGTTATAAAAAATTTTAAGGCAAAACTATAATTTTTGTAAACAGTTCACTGTAGCAGTTACTGTAGCAAGCGACTAGCCGGATGTGATAAAGCAGAAGTTCGGATTTGGGCAGTGAGTCATTGAAATAAAAGCGGAATTCCTGATTGGTAAATCCGTCATACCGGATGATCAAAACTTCAAATATTTGCTGTAACGTTAACTTGAAGCGGCTAATCGGATCCACATAAACGGCAAGCCGGTTATGGGCAAAAATTCACAACGGCTAGTTAAAAACCCAATTCTAATTCATTTTCAAGGTTCCCTACAAGCACAAACAAAAGGCATACAACATATCTTGAGCTCTCAATTCGTGAATCATAAATCCTTGAGCCATCTTTATTCTTAAATTTATTTTATTTACTCTTTAAGAGAGTGTTTGTTGTAATTCTCATTTCATTTTCTCCATTGTGTGTGTTTGAGTGTGTGAGACACTTGAGTGAAGAGATTGAGATATAATCTCTTTGTTGTAAAGGTTTATTGACACCTTGAAGTCAATTGTAAGTACTTTAAACCTTGGAAGGTTTGGATAGTGAAAACCTCAAGCTTGGATCGCTTGGAGGCGTGAACGTAGGCGGGGATTGCCGAACCACGTAAAATTTCATGTGTTTGTTTCTCTTCACTCTTACTCGTTTACTATTGTACTGTTATTGAACTTATTACTTTTAATTTTACTAAGGCATTAGATTGAATTGTTGTGTGGATTTGTTAGGATTTTTTAAAAATACCAATTCACCCCCCCTCTTGGGTTGCTCTATTATATTTCATTTGGTATCAGAGCAAGGTGCTCTTGTTTAGACTTAACCGTCTAGAGTTAAAGATTAATTTCATTTATATTTCAATTTATATTTCAATTGTGAGTAGTGTATCAAAATAAATTAATGCACAATGAAAAATAAAGAGATAGAGTAAGAGAGAACAAACACAATGATTTTTACGTCCATGCCTCTAAGCTCACCGGGCTTGAGGATTTCACTAAGTAAGCCTCCAAGGCCTCAAATATTTATAATTGACTTTCAAAGCGTCAATGAATCTTTACAACAAGAGATTATCCCCAATCTCTTAACCCAAGTGTATCCCAACACTTACAATCACTTAAAACAAAAGATAACAAATTATTTTTCTCACACACAATATTTAAGATTACAAATCAATACCCAATGTGTGAATAAGATGAAGTACGAAAGTATTTGAAGCTCTATGAAGATTGTATACTCAGATAAAAGCTCAATGGTCGTGTTGTGATCAATCTTTGATTTGATTTGAATGAGCTTATTTATGGTTAGAGTTGAAAACTTGCCGTTATTGCCTTTTTCGCCAGAAAACAGATCGCCGTTAACCGTTAACGGTTAACCGTTTGCGCCGGTCAAAGTTACCAATGGGCGGAATTTCAAATAAACGGTTGACCGTTAGTAACTACCCTTTCGCCGTTAAAATCCAGAGACCTGCACAACAAAATTCTTCTAACCGTTCTTGCTAAACGGTTAAAGATTAACAAAGAATGTTATTCTGGAAATTATCGGTTAGCCGTTTATACGTTATCGGTTCCCCGTTAAATTTCAGAAACCTGCATTACAAATTTCAACTAACCGTTCTTCCTAAACGGTTAAAGGTTAACAACGTTTGTCATACTGGATATTATCGGTTAGCCGTTATCTGTTAATGGTTCGCCGTTAAATTCCAGCAACTTATAAAACAACATGCTTAACCGGTTTACTTTAAACGGTAAGAGATTAGCACATGATTCATTTTGAATATTATCGGTTAACCGTTAAAAATAACGGTTCACCGTTTACCTTCAGCAAGATTAGAAGCCAATTGGTTAAAACTTAAGAAATAACCTTTTTCTGAACATTAAGGTTAGCCTTTACCCTAAACGGTTAACCGTTAAAAATAACAGTTAGCCGTTTATGTCCAGTGGCTGATTTTAGTAAGTTTTAAAACAATTGGTTGAAGCTTTAGAAAATAACCCTTCTCTGTATTTTATCGGTTAACCGTTAAAATAAATAGTTCACCGATTATGCCTAGAAAACCACATTTTACAGAATTTTATAGAGAATGTTATTCCTGTTTAACCAAAGCTTGTAAACACACACAAAAATTTTTTGGCTTTTAAGAAAACATTTGATATTATGAAACTCCAACAAATTGATGAAAAGAGATTAAGGTTTGTTATCATCAAAATCAATAAAAAGAACAATTACATGTTAACAATTTCTATTTTACCCTTAGTTCAATTATGAGTAATTAATTTTCTTTCAAGCTTGGATTGAATGTGAAGTCTCAACATGTTCCATGGGTTTAATTTGGTAAACTTACTTTCTCTTCTCTTCTAATAATTGTGGATGTTTTGACTTTTCGTTGACAGATAGTAATAATCTTGCCTAGATACTGCACTGGTGTAACCAGCTCTCTATTGCAAGGTTATTATTATTTGACACGATAAGTCCTTAGCACCATATTTATTTGAGTGTGCTTCATGAGGAGTGGAAACCCTCCTCATAATTTAATTGGCACTAATAAGGAATATTTAGCCTATGGAGCATGTTGATGCAGATTCCGATACCCAAGCGCTTGAATTATAATAGTTTGCATTTTAATTTAATTCTGCTATTCTAATTTAAATTCTAGGATAGTCTAAATTACTTTCACCAAATATTCAACCGCCCACTTAGATAATTTATTCTATATACAATTAAAATCTACCTCATCCTGGAATCGACACTCGACATCATTGATCTACTCTATAATAGATTCGCGCGCTTGCGAGTTCAATAAATTTTGCACAACCTACGTCTTGAAAATTCAAGAACGAAGGTTTTCGCAAAGGAGAAAATATCTAAATTGAGAAATACTGAATGTTATTGATGAGAAGCTTATGGAAAAAAATAAGTATAACAAGCCTATTTATACTAGTTATAATTATCATATTCTTAATAAAATTATGATTCCTTATAGGAATATAACTTAAATAAGAAGAATATAAGATAAATCCTAATTGAACTAGAAAAAGAAAATTGAGTTTATATTCTTACTATGTCTAGATTTGTCCTACATCTGTTTCAACCGGTTCGGTTTAAAGAATTCAACCCAATTGGGTTCGAACTAAATTCGGTTCGGTTATAAATTTAGGTTGACTTAAATTACAAACCCTAATTTTACATTTCTCAAAATCTAAACAAATCAACTAAATTATATAAACAAATTTATATTTAACAATTAACAAAAAAATTAAAATATTTAACAAAATAACATTAAGAAATTAACTAAGAATAAAAAAACTAATAAAAATTAATTAATGATAAATCAGAAAAAGAAGAATAAATATTTGGTAGTGGAGGAAGAAAAGAAGAATAAAAAGATGTTTGGCAATAACGAAGAAAAGAATAAGAATAAAAAACAAAAGAGAAAAGAAGAAGAAGAAGATGAAGATGATGTTTGATAATGGCGGAAGGAAAAAAGAAGAAGAAGAAGCAAAAGAGAAAAAGAACTGAAGAAGAAGAAAAAGAAAAAGAAAAAGAAGAAGAAGAAGAAGAAAGATGATATTTGGTAGTGATGGAAGAAAAGGAGGAGAAGAGGGAATAAAGAATAAGAAGAAGAAAAGAAGAGTCAAGGTGGCAACTAAGAATGAGAAGTGTATGTATGAGTTGTGATCAGTTAAAGTTAAGAAAGTGTTTTTAATTTTTTTGATTTGTTAATAAACCCAATTAGGTTGGGTTGGCTATTTAGTTTGGGTTGAATCCAAACCAAAATACAACTCGATCAAGTTTTCATTTTGAACCCAAATTGGTTATAAACTTTAAAAGAACCAAGTCAACGCGATCTGAATGCCCACCCCTGGTAGATACCAGCGTAGCACTTCATGACTAGCTATTTCTTTTGTAGTCATGCCAACAACAGTCTTCAGCTTGACCTGCCTAAAGGACATTTCTTCATAAATTTGGGTTCTTAGGATCCTTGAGGTTACCCAAGACAGCTCTATTATTGATCTTATAAAGACCATCAGATTGACCCCACTTCTCAGGCATTATAGACTCTAGTGCTCTTGGAACTCTAGCTGAGTCACATGCATTCATCCGTTTTGAATTTCTTTGTCAATCTCATCAGAAACCTTGCACAAAGCATCACATGCTTTTTCCTTACAACCTCTTGAAAACAATCATTGCATATAGTCATAGAACTACTTGTGGAAAAAAAAATCTTTTAGTTTGCTATAATTAGTATAATTATAGGATCTTTAAATTAGCAAGGTAGTATGAATTAATTTAGGAAATATTAGATTATATTTTCCTACAAATATGTAACTGTATTGATTAGAAATAAATACAGAGAAAAATTATTCTTTTTCGAGCCTGGCTTTCTGATTCTTTAAACCAGTCTTAATTGCTCGAAAAATTGTTCAATGGTGTGTATTGCTTTGGCTACTACGAACAGATCTACACAGCTGGAATTGAAAAAGTGAAACTTTACCAACATATTCTGGTTAATTCAGGTCAGAACTATTCCATCTACTGTTGAAGAATCTTTCAATTAGAATCTTAAACAAGTTATGTGAAGTCAACTTTTTTCTGGCTGGTTCAGGTTGAATCAGTTTGGGACTAATACTTTTTTAGCATTTGTGGATCAGTTTACCACTTCCTTTGAGGATATCAGTATAATTTTGAATTATCTAAGCCCATTGGATCTTTTTTTTTTGCAATCTTGTTAGTTATCTTTTTGTTTTTTAAACTGGTCTATTTTTGCTTTTACTCCCATTTGCGATCGACTAGAGTTAATCTTACATCCTCTTGCTCTTTAGTTCATTCTACTAGCTTGAATGTTGCTTAACTTTTAGGATACTCTTGGATCATTAGTTCTGGAGCCACAAATCATATGACCAACCAATCCAATTTATATACTTCCTATAACCCTCGTTCAGGTAGACAGAAAATTAAGATTGCCAATGGTACACTCTCCTTTGTTGTCAGAAAAAATGTGTATTCCTATCTAAACAAATCTTTCCCTAGATTATGGTTTACAAGGTCCAAAACTTTCTTGCAATTTGCTTTCAATTAGCGAAATATCCAAAGATCTGAATTGTGATGCTAGGTTTTTTCCTTCCTACTTTGAATTTCAGGATATACGCACGGGAAAGGTGATTAGCATTGGTAAGGAGATTGATAGACTACTGCGAAAGTGAATCTGCAATTTCAAGTAATCTATCTTACACACAGAGCTCTTTTGATTTGAGTTCTAACCAAGAAATCGAACTTTGACATAAAAGGTTAGGCCACCTAAATTTTTCATATTTGAAAATACTATTTCCCATTTTATTCGAGGATAAAACCCACCAAGACTTTCAATATAAAGTGTGTGAGTTAGCCAAACATCATCGAGTTCATTTCCTACCCAACTATATAAAGGGTCATAACCTTTTTCTCTTATCCATTGTGATATTTGGGGTCGTTCACATATCAATAACATTTTTGGGAATTGGTGGTTTATTACTTTAATTGATAATCATGCTCGTGTTAGTTGGGTCTATTTACTCAAAGAAAAATCAGAAGCTACACGAACATTTCAAAATTTCCATGAAATGATTAAGATCCTATTCCAAGCCAACATTCAAATTCTTCACACTGAAAATGAAAGAGTATTTTTCCTCAATAATTGGTTCTTACCTAGCAGATCATGGGATTGTACAGCATAGTTTTTTTGCAGATACACATTAACAAAATAGGAGTGCTGAAAGAAAAAACAAACATCTACTTGAAGTCGTTAGAGCCTTGACATTTACCATAGAAGTACTTAAATCTTTTTGGGGGTGAAGCTTTTTTTATTACCACTTATCTTATAAATAGGATGCCACCAAGGGTCTTAAGTTTCAAAACTCCACTTGACACATTAAAAAATTCATATCTTTTATCAAAACTATTTTGCTGTCTCACCCAAAGTTTTTGGTTGTGTAGCATTTGTTCATATTCATAACTAAAATCGAGAGAAACTAAATCTGAGAGCCCTTTGGTATGTCTTTTTAAGATATTCTCCTGCTCAAAAGTTTTTTGTGTCAATGGACATTATTAATTTTTTAGAATACTTTTTTCGTTCTTAAAACTTCTCTTCAGGGGTAGACTACTAGACATGACAAAGATAAAGATATATTTTGGTATAGTTTAGATATGGTTAATTCAAATACCTATGAGTCCTTATTTCTTAGTGCTCCAGAAGATTCTTCTCAGCCTATGGCTCCAAATGAGTCCTAGTGTTTTAAAGGATTTTTCTTAACCTATAGCTCCAAATACATTCTCAATGTCCTTAAACCTCGAGAACACATTCCTTTCGAGATGCCAAAATCTTCATTATCTAGTGTAGATCATCTTATTCCTAAGAATTCTTAACCTTTGACCAGTTGAAACTCCATTTAATTGTGTACAAGATAGAGACTGTGAACTAAAGGTTTACTTAACAAGGAACAAGATACAGTCTCCTTAACTGCACCAGCGACCTTTGCTGAGCGTTGAAAATTTAAAAAATAGAGGTAACTTTCTTGTACCTAACCTTCAAAAAAATCTTAATTCAGTTAATTTTTTTAATCTGGATCTTCCAATTACTCAAAGGAAAGGTGTTAGGTCTTGCACTTTGCATCCAATTTCAAACTTCGTTTCTTACCACAAGTTGTCCTTTTTTTTGTTGCTAGTCTGTTATCTATGGTTTACAAGTTGTTGTATGTCATTCTTTTGTAATACTCTAATTTCCTCATAAACAGATTCTTACCACAAGTTGTCCTTTTTTTGTTGCTAGTCTGTTATCTTCTGATTCTGTCCCAAGAAATATACAAGAAGCTCATATGAATCTAAAGTGGAGAGAATCTGTTTATGAGGAAATTAGAGTATTACAAAAGAATGACATACAACAACTTGTAAACCAACCACTTGAAAAGAAATAAGTTGGATGCAAATAGATGTTTACTGCCAAACATAAAGCTTATGGCATGGTAGAGAGATATAAAGCAAAACTTGTGGCAAAAAGATTCACACAAACTTATGGAATCAACTACTGAGAAATTTATTTGCCCACCAATTTACTTTTTTTTAATAAAAAAAAGTCCATAAAAGCTTTGGATTAGTGACAAAGACAAACTCAATCATAGTCCTTCGTTCTTTGCTAGCTAATCTCGACTGGGACTTAGAACAGCTGATAACTCTATGAAATGAGAATTATCATAGCACTTTCAGACTTAAATCAAGATTACTTAGAGAGTAAATGATGTGTTTTTATTGAATTTTAAGGATATTTTGCATGAACATCCATTTTAGTTTATTATTGTGAATTTTATTTAATTTAGAATAATTTGTGTACTTAATCTTATACACAATTGTAGATGATCGAAAACTCAAATTTCAAGGAAAGAATGTTGATACAATAGGCTTACAAAAGATAAAAAAGAACTTGACTACAGAATAATTGAAATAAATCTAGAACAGTGCAATTGTTTTAGCGTTGTTGTAGCATAGCATTTGCTGCTGTAGCAATTCTGGAACAACGACAGAGAAAATTCTATAGAATATTCAATCTGTAGTTTCTTAATCTGAGTTAAGCGTGCCCTAAACTTCTGTTTACCATAATTTTCAACTATAAAAGGAGCACACATCATAAGAAAAAGAGCGAGCCATCACCGAAGGAGAAAAACCACAAAGAAAGAAAAGAAAAACAAGATTCAAGAGAGAGATTGAGGGCTGCATAGGAGGATAATTTACAGAAATCAATTGGGAGAGTAGTCCTTCTTATTCTTCTCTTATTTTCTTGTTTTATATTTATTCATGGGGACGTGTTTGATGGCTGAAACTTTATTATTTCTTTTTCTTTTGCAAATTATGAACTAAATTTATTTGTAGTTGAGTGATAAACAATCTTGATGGTTTATTAACTGAAAATATAAGTTGCTGCATGTTTGCTATAGCAGTTTGTTTTGATAGCATTTATTTTTATTCATTATTTCAGTTGATCACCTATTTAATGATATTAGCTAAGGAAAAGCCACAAAATGGCCTATCTTAGTAGAATATATCAGAACAATACTTGATTTTAGATTAGGTTTCCTAGATGAGTTTAACTTGATCCCAAAAGAGCCAAGCTTAATCTAAAATTAGGGATGAACTAGACACATAGATTTACCTTGTAGGGTAAAGAGAACCTAAGCGTGTAATGTTATATCTTATGTTTGCATAACAACTGATCACTGTTAGGTTGCATATAGATATAAGATATCTAACATACGACAGCTGAGGATACATAAGGATTCTGCCCAGTGCTGTAGCAGATGCTGCAGTAACCGAGCTAAAAATTAAAAAATAGTCAAGACCATTAAAAGAGTTTATTCACTCAACTACTCTATATTCCTATTGATTTCATCTTTGAGTTTGACGTGATAATTTCCTTTGTTGCATTTTATTTATTGCACTTTTATTTTAATTAGTATAATAGTTTCATTAATTGATTTATTTTACTTTAGACCAAAATCTACACTGTTAAGATTGCTGTAGCAAATCTGATAACATCAATCTCTGTGGAGACGATCTCGAATATTCATCACTTTATTACTTGTTGTGTACACTTACACATTGACGCCAATAGCATAAGAAAACGCGCAACAATAGCTTGATGTGAAAAATGTATTCCTTTATAGAGACCAAGAAGAAAAAGTGTACATAAAGCTACCTCATAGATTTGAAAACATCTTTGGCAAGAACAAAGTATGCAAGTTGAAAAAGTCCTTATACAAACTAAAACAATCACCCCGAGCATGGTTTAAAAAGTTTAATAAAGCAGTTCGACGCTATGATTATACTCAAAGTCAGGCAAATCTTACAATGTTCTTCAAACACACTAGAGAAGGGAAAATTGTTATTCTGATTATTTATGTTAACGACATTATTATTACTAGAAATGACCATGATGAGATAAGAAAACTTAAAAAAATGTTGACCAAAGAGTTTGAGATTAAAGATTTAAGGATTCTGAGATATTTCTTAGGAATTGAAGTGGCTAGATCAAGTAAAGGAATATTTGTTTCCTAAAAGAAGTACGTTTTGGATCTTCTTTAAGAAACAGGCATGCTAGGATGCAAATCAGCAAATACACTAATAGTTGTGTAAATTTTATTGAACTCGCAAGTGCACGAATTTATTGTAGAATAGATTAATGGTGTTGAGTGTCGATTCCACAAGGAGGTAGATTTTAATTGTGTATCGATTTAATTTTCTAAGTGGGTGGTTGGATTTGTGGTGAAAGTGATTTAAACTGTCCTAAAATTTAAATTAGAATGATATAATTAAATTAAAGTGGAAACTATTATAATTGAAATGTTTGGGTATTTAGATCTGCATTAACATGCGCTATGGGTTTAATATTCTTTATTAGTGCCAATTAAATCATGAGGGGAATTTTCACTCCTCATGAACCACACTCTAATCAATATAGTGTCAAGGAATTATCGTGCCAAATAGTAATAACTTTGTACTAGACAAGATTATTACTATCTGTTGATAAAAAGTCAAAATATCCACAAAAATCATAGGGGAAAAGAAAGTAAATTTATCAAATTATGCTCATGTAACATGTTGAGACTTCATCTTCAATCCAACTTTGAAAGAAAATTAGTTACTTATAATTAAACTAGGGGTAAACTAAAAATTTATTAAAATCATAGAAAATACAGGATGGAGAAGGAATTATAGAAAATGGAGTTCAAAAATGAATTCAGGGTGTCGAATTAGGAGGGGAGCCCCTTTTTTATAGATACAATGAGTAAATCATGGCTATCGGATTAAAATAATTTAGACGCTCAGGATTGCACCATGTGGCAAGTTCTGATTGGATAGAACACATCATCAGAGCTGTCATTTCGTGTAATGCATGTATCGTACGCATGTTTTTTGGTCCACTAATATACTGTCACGTCACTGATCAACTTCACATAAACATTTTAGTCCAATAGAATCGTGACACACCATTAGTCAATGTCACATAATCAGTCAATGCCACATAAGCAGTTATTGCTACATCATTCGTCCAATCGAATGTTGCTATGTCATCGGTCGGTGCCATGTCATCGGTCGGTGCCATATCATCGTACCGTATATATGAATAGTGTTGCGAACAGTACTGTGAACAGTACCGTACATGTAAACAGTGCCGTTTACCATTTTATACTCCTCCTAAGAATTTCAACTATCTTTAGTCCAAAATTACTGTCTGTTTTTCTCTTTGATCTTTCATTCATTGTGAAATGACCATGATGTCCCTAAAATATATAAAAACACTTAATTAAGATAAAACACACATAATTAAATTACAAGGGACTTAAATATATAAAAATAGGGATGTTAGTGACTTAAAATGTAAAATAACGATTTTCTCTTTTATAAATATACACTTTCTAGTACTCAACACCAATCAATCATATCCACAATTTGAGAACAACTGTCGAAAGTTATGTAGTTAACAGAGCTCAATACTAAAGATTTGTGGCTAAGCTGATTTATTTATCTCATGCCAAACCTGATATCGCATTTGTTGTTAGCGTAGTAAGAAAGTTTATGCAATCTTCTTGTGAAGTCCATATGGAAGCGGTTATGAAAACTATATGATACTTGAAATGGTCTCCTGGTAAAGGACTACTTTTCTCCACAAATTATCATCTTCAAGGAGAAACTTATACAGATACAGATTGGGCTAGCTTAATAAGTGATAGAAGGTCAACATCTGGATATTGTTCATTTGTTGAAGGGAATTTAATTACTTGGAAATGTGAAAAAAAACGTGTGGTGGTTAGATCAAGTGCAGAAGCTGAGTTTAGAGCAATGGCTCAAGGAATATGTGAGCTGATATGGTTGAAGATTTTCTTGAAGGAATTATGTATAGTTTAAAAGGAGACAATGAAACTTTGCTGTGACAACAAGGCTGCCATCAATATTGCTCACAATCATGTACAATATGACAGGACTAAAAATGTTGAAGTTGATAGACATTTCACCAAAGAGAAGATTGAAAGTGGTCGAATTGTATTCCCTTTTTTTCCCGCATAGAACGACTAGCAAATGTTCTCGCCAAAGGCCTACTAAAACCAATTTTATTTCTTGTGTTGGCAAACTGAGAATGATAGATATCTTTAAGCCAGCTTGAGGGGGGTGCGGAAAAATATCTTTCAGTTAGCTTTAATTAGCATAATTATAGGAGCTTTAAATTAACAAGACTATAGGAATTAATTTATAGTTAATTTAGGAAAGACTAGATTATGTTTTCCTATAAATATGTAATTGTATTGATTAGAAATAAATATAGAGAAAAATTATTCTTTTTCAGACTAGTTAATTTTTGGGAAATGATGCCAGAACCTTGTCCTTCTTCTGTAATCAAATTTTTGGGAAATGATGCCAGAACCTTGTCCTTCTTCTGTAATCAAATTTTCAACATTGACATTATCCACCGTATTGGTTTTCTCTATCACAACAGTTTCTGGTCTTACCAAATTCGGGGAGCTGGGTGTGGCATTCCGATCAACTATCTTAACCTTGACAATTCCAACATTAGAAATGTCTTGACACTCTTAAGAGGTCCCCTTATCAACCTTTTCTACTCTTGAAGGCTCAATGTCACCAGGGATTGTATAGCTTCCTTTTCTCTCATTTCTTATTTACTCAAGGAATATATTTCACCACGGCACAATCAGCTCAGATGCAAAATCCTGGACTTTCTTTTTTACATGTTTTGTAAGAAATAGAAGATCCCTTACAAGCTGAAATGATGTACATAGCAATAGATCAATTTCATGAAGTACCAAAGTAATTAAATGCATTTGGTCTATGCAAATTGCTAATTTTTGTGAAGCTGCACAAGATAAAGTACCAAACTATAAAATATAATTTCCTCCTCATAGTCATTTAGCATATTGACTATACTGCTTTTTCTTAACATGAGGTAGAGCTCTTTAGAAGAAAGAGAAAAGAAGAGGACGAGTCATGAAAAAACAAAAAATAAATTGTTGGATGAGAAGTATTTGAACTTTTTGCAACTTTCTGTACAAATGATACTGACTTAGATTCTGCAAAAGTGCAGACATACTCATAGGTTTGGGGCTTTACAAAAGGGAAACTATGCTAATTCATTATAGAATTTATATGTAACTTATGATATATATGTTTGGGTGGTTAAAACATTACTGCCAGACATACATGCAAGCAGAGGGTGGCCTCCTCGTTCTAAGAGCGACCCCTCGGGGAGTGGTACCTCAAGTAGATAATAATTTGGTCGAAAGTTTGGGAACGGTCAAACAGCCCATAAGGAGAGCAAGAATCAGGCCGATCCAAAGACTCGGTCAAAGGTCAACTAGCGAGTGATCCCAAAAATATCGGGCACGATGCCCACATCCAGACGGTTACCATGTCGACTCCGAACTGTCTTATAACTGGTGTGGACACCCATGATCTAGTCTACACGTTCAACTAACCCATGAACATTCATGAATGAAGAAGGTTGCAGCATGTTTGGTTGTTTATAAAAGCCGTGCAAATTCAAACCGAGGTAAGACACTTTGAACCAAGGGGAAACTCTGCCTCTCTGATTCTAGAACTTTTTTCTTGATATTTTTTTGCAAGAATTAAAATCTTTACTTCAAATAGCCATAATCGAGTCACAAGTGTGGTGGCAAAGGTTTTTCCATAGGGCCCGATTACTGACTTGACCGTATGAGGATTTTTGTTGGAAAAACATTCGGCATCCCTCTAACTAATTGTTGTGAGCACAGGTGCTCTCAAAGAAAGTGCTCGAGGTCGTAGTTTTTCGCTCATAGTGAAACGACAGTGCGGGACCGTCTCCCCAACTACAACAAATTCAAGTGTTGACGTGGCTTCTGGTCGTTATTTAACTCGACCAGAATTCAGCATCTAACAAAATATGTCCGAGTAATATCCAATAAAACAATCTGCTCATGCTAGATAATTTATTGACAATGCTATCAGATGACAGAGGAAAGTCTTTTTGAGTGAAAATAGCGATGACAAAGTAAAAGTTGCAAGGCATAAATGAAACGGAATGAGCAGGCACCATCAAACTCTTTTTTTCCATTAATTAAAGTAGAAGGAACAAAAGATACTTTAACAGCAAAACTGTACAACTTGTGAAGAAATCATAAGCATATTAAAAAAAATCAATGCTGAATACAAATAACATGCAAAGTGCTATATATATATATATAAATAACTACTTTTTTTTTTTTTTGATAAAATATAAATAACTACTTTTTAAAACAAGAAGCGGTGATATTGGACTTCTTGAGCTGATCCAATGCATCAGCGCACCATGCAGTCCATGATTTCTCTGCCTCACCCTCAGCCATTATTTGTCGCTTCTGACCCTCTCTTTGCCTCTTCACACAACTCCAATTTTTTCTCCATTGCTATTTCCTCCACCTCTTCTTTCTTAATCAGTTAAAAGGACAACGAAATATAACAAGAAAAAATAAGAATGAATTATTTCTTGTCAAGAAGAAAACATGAAATTAACCCATAATTATTTTGATGAATGTTATTCGTAAACTTGTTATATTTCATATTTTCATATACGAATAAAATAGCCACAATGTAAAAACATAATTTTTGTCCTTATGTATTTATCTTAATATCTATAGCCTTCACCGCTGAAATAAGGGTTAGAAGCACGTTCTAAAGGTTAAACACCCTTTCAAGTATTCGATTATTTTAATAACTCCATCATGTAATTTTCACCCATTGCGGCAAGTCAAGTCCAGAAGTTTATATACAGTGAAACACCTATCCCGAATTTAAAAAAAAAAGAAAAAGAAAGATAAAATTAACCTAAAAATTGAAAATTGAAAATGAAAAAGAAAGGGGTCACTGACTGCTATCACAATTTTCATTGAGCGGCGCCGACTTATGACGGCTTTGTCGAGCGGTGGTAGTCCAGTAAGTTTTTACACAATGAAACACCCAAGCAAAAAGATTTCGTTTGAGTTAATGCGCTATTTTCAATTATTAGAACGCTATATGAGACATCTTATTACAATGGAAACCTTTATAACATGCACTTAGACTCCTGTGCAATATGCCAAATATATTTGAGATTTAGTGGAGATTTTTAGAATTATGTACTATTTAAAACATATTTATTTATTTATTTGTAATACACATTTTATTATTAATAAAATATTTGAGATATTTTTTTAAATATTTTTATTACATAATATTTTAAGTAAGATCCGTTTAATCATATTATATATATCTATATGATCATTATGTGAATTCACAAAAAATATAAATTTAAGTTATTTTATGATTAAATAAATAAAAATTAGAATTAACAAATAGAGTCGACCACATTATTTATGATTCGATTGCAGTAAATTTATTGAATGATTTGTCAGAATCATGTATGAATATACTAATATAGTTTGATTACATTTAAATGGATCACATACGAGGTTTCATTAACCTTGAATTGACTATCAAACTTATCAAATCTCATATGTATTGATTTTATTGCAATCTCAATCATAAGTTAATTATAGTCTCATGATTATGATCGTTAGTCTAAGAACAAAGATACTTTAACAGCAAAACTGTACAACTTGTGAAGAAATCATAAGCATATTAAAAAAATCAATGCTGAATACAAATAATACGTTATATATATATATATAAATAACTACTTTTTTTTTTTTTTTTTTCTAGTTAGAGTGTGTTAATATAGCTAGTATGTTGAAAATGATCATTAGAGAAAACCAGTAAACATTGAGGAATAAGATGTAGTAAAATTGATTATACCGTTGAGATATCAACTTAATTAACAATATGGTATGAAGAATTGTCTACTAAAGAAATCAATGTGACACGCGTTGAATTATTATTCGAGAATACTATCCTAAATAATATATAATTATAAAGGTCAGTTTCATTCTTTCAGTAGAGTAAATTTAAAATTAAATAATATGATAGTTTAATTATTAGCTTAATTATTGTAGTCACTATTGTGTGCGTCCAGATGATCAATGGGTTAACTCATTTACTTACTGATCTGATAGTAAGATAATTAGTTATTTGGGTCAAAAAATCCAAATATATTATTTAGTGAGAAGTTTTGATAAATATCCATACAAAGTATGGTTATTTCATAACACATAACACATTATCATATCAACAAGACTTTAAATGACTTGAATGAAATTGCAAATAGCACACATATTGAAATTAATTTTGCATGTGGCTTTGTTAGGGAAGTGTATTCAAATTCATCAAGTTAGATTGTTAATTCCCACAACAGCATTCCTGTAATAATATTTTTTGTTTTGAATTAAGAGGATTGCGTAAAGGAAAATCCAAACCCTAATTTTGTGATGAGTGTCATGAAAATTTATTGAGAATAGGGTGTGAAGAGTACTTTATGATAGGGGGTGTTCGCGGATTGAATTTTACGGATTGGACATCAATCTATTTCTGATTCATACTTTTGTGAATTATAAATTTTCAATCCAATCTATGGATTTGTAAAATTCAATCTAAATTCAACCCATACGTCTACGGATTGGATGCGGATTTGACCCAATCCATATCCAATTCCCTATTTTGCGGATTGGTTTGTGAATTGAAAATTTTTAATTCTGTCTAATCCATAAACTAACTAAATAAAAAAATTTAATATAAAAATAATTATACTACAGATCAAATTTAAAATTAAATAAGATTTAAATAAATTAATTGTTTAAATAAAACTAGAAAATACATTTAAAGTTTCAAAATATAATACAATAAAATTAAAAAAAGTCATTTATTTAAATTAGTACATGAAAATTAACTATTTAGGAAGCTATATTTGTTTATTTAATAATTTTTTATTTTATATTATTATCAGATAATATATACTATACTGTTAATGTAGTTATATTTTAACTTTTTTATTTACTAATAGGTATTAATGCCATATTTACAAGTTTTGTTTTTTAATTAAATAAACATTTTTTACTTTTTTGCAGATTCACAGATTTTTGTGAATTTATAGAAATAGATCTATATTCAATCCACCGATTGCAGATTATCAAAATTTTAATATAATCCAATCCATCAATCCACAGATCAGATTTTTATAAATCAGATTTCTACAAATCGAATGGATTGACCAAATCAGATTGGATTCTGAATACTCCTACCTTATGATTGGCTCAATACTTTCAAATAATACTAAGTTTGAATCGAACAGGTGCAGTTATTGGTTGGATAAAATCCATTACACAGGAACTATGGGATAGGTAGTTCAAGATAAATATTTGAATTACTGAATTCTTAAATTAATAAAAATAAAATCATTATGTCTAATATAAGTATGTCATAAAGATATAATTATATTGGTGGGACTTATTTCAACTTAAATTTTTAAATTAAAATTTTGACACCAATTTTAAGTAATTATTTTCAAGAAATTCTTATAATAAGATATTGGAAGTCAAAGTGACTTTTAATGATTGCTATTCATCCATTATTGGAATTCTTAAAATCAATGACTTAAAATTTGTGAATAGCCTAACTCTATTTACATAAATATAGACACATTAATTTATCCAAAAAAAATATTGACACATTAAAAGTTTTAATAATAATAATGATGATGATGACGACGACGACGACGATGACGATGATGGTAATTTACAATAGAAATAAGCAATATAAAATCTCATTTTATAAAGGAATAATGAAAATAACAAACACTTTTGTAATTAAATAAATTTTTAATAATTAATATAGATAAGAAGATTTTATTATTTAATCAACATTATTAATATATCAAATATTCATTTATCGAATTTTTATTGTATTCGGAGATGTAATGTGTTTAGACCATTTCTTATTTTCCTTTCAAAATTGTTCTTGATTCTCCGTTCTCTAATATTATTTTTTTTAAAAAAAAATCAATTTCTTTTCTTGCAAAACAAACAAGAAAATCAATCGTAGTTTGAATTTCTTTAGCCATTCCCAACACATTCTTCCATATGAAGTTTTGTCAGGAAAATTTTCCATGGACAAATTCATATTGAATGTAAATCAAGCATTCAACCAACTAAATTCCACCACTATAAAATAATCAGCCATTATAAACGAAAAACTTGTGACGGGTGCAGTATACACTGCTGCAATGTAAGTACGCCAAAAGTGCAGTTCCAAATGCTTAAATTTAAGCAGAAAACGCCTGGTATCTAGAAATTATAATCCATATTCTACAGAATAGACAGATCAAAGATATAAGTGTGAAATAGTCCCGTCCATGTGAAAAAAAAAGTGATTAAAAGAAAAAAAGAGTCTACAACGGAAATGAAGAATTATATTGAGTAGATGGAAAAGAAAAAAATGTTCTTATTAACCACAGAAATGAATCACGGATAAAGTGTATGCAATTAGTTTTGCATTGTTTAGTTGATGCATCCAATGAAATGAAGAACTATTGCCCACAAACAGAAGTCTGTCTAGTTTGCATCCACCTACTAAATCAAGCCCAAGAACCTGAGGTAATAAGTTCCAAGTGATTGCCAGTCATTTAAGCTTTCAGTAATCTTGTAGCAGATGTAACATATCAGCTATGGGGTGTTGGACCTGAAATTGTGGAAGAGAAGCAAATTAAGTAATATATATAAGACCTATAGAAAGAAAAAAGAATCAAATCATACAGAATGCTAGACCTTGCTCAAAGTTTACTCCTTGAAGAGTTGCAATATTTCCTTTAACAGACTCTACGTCTCCGGAAGGTAAGCCTATCAGCTTCAATTCTACTTCGCCACCACCTTCTTGGTTAACATACCAGTTCCACAACTTTTCAAACTGCTTACACTCAGTGAGCGACTGCACTTCCACTTTTTTCCACGAATTTAGTTCATCAAAAACCATTTTTAATTTGCTCTTCAACACCTGAAATTTCTCTATCTTACTTCCAAGTTCCTCCAGAAGTCCCTGCTGCTGCTTCACTTCTTCATTTAAGGCAGCAACTGTGGCCAAGATTTCTTGCAAAACTGCATCATCTCCAGCTTCTTGTTGATGCTGTTGTACCATGCCCTGCATGGCATCTTGTTCATCTTGCTGGATTACAACTTCCTCTGCAGGCCCTTCTCCTTCATTTTGCACTGTGTCCTCCTCTACATCTTGCTGCATGTCATCCCCTTCGTCTCCGGCCTCCTCTTCATCTTCTTGCTGCAGCAATATCATTTCCAACTGAGCTGCATACTGAATATCTGCTTCATCCAATTCATTTTCAGCTTCCTCCTCTTCATCCTCCTCTTCATCTTCTTGCTGCAGCAATATCATTTCCAACTGAGCTGCATACTGAATATCTGCTTCATCCAATTCATTTTCAGCTTCCTCCTCTTCATCCTCCTCTTCATCTTCTTGCTGCAGCAATTCCACTTCCAACCGAGCTGCATACTGAATATCTGCTTCATCCAATTCATTTGCAGCTTCCTCCTCTTCATCCTCGTCTTCATCCTCGTCTTCATCCTCGTCTTCATCCTCCTCTTCATCTTCCTCTTGAAATTGAAACTGAGCTGCAGCAGCTGCTTGATTCAATTCATTTTCAAGCTCAAATCTTTCAGGTGGCAGCGCACATAATATTGCATACAATAGTTTATTTCCATCCATCTGTGTATAAATGAAGTTAGATTCATCATTACTAAGTTATGTGAAACTGCAAAATAATCCTGCATTACAAAAACCAACTTCATCTAGGTAATAAAAAACCAATTTCATATCATTCATGTTACTCCTAAAATCCATTAAGCCGCATTCATTCAATAAACTAAAAATCGGAAATAATATCCAATAACAAGCCAGATTGCATACACTGTATGAAATGGCAATCCAACAACACTCCTTAAGCCAGCAAGTATGCTATAATTGCAGCGAGCAAAGATGGTAAGACGTCATGAGTACCCCAAAAACCAGCAACGTAAGTCTTCAAAAACCTGCAAAATGCATCAACTCCTCAAATTCAGCAAAACGCAGCCCCACAGCAACCAAAAAAAAAAAAAACAAAACAAAAAAAAGACTTCTTTAAGTCAAACACACATAAGAAACTTATAGTCCCCCAACCTCCGTTATACAACTAACACATACATTAGCCGCACCATCCATCTCTATATCTCATTAAAACAAATGATCTGCCAACACCCCCACAAAAGTTTTGCACTTTGAATCAGAAAAAGAGTTCAGTCTCTCCATTATAATTTTTTTTTTGGAAAGCTTAATTACTTCTCTTTATAAGGAAATAATAAATTACTGACAAATTCTCTGTTTATTTTTTTAAAAAATTAAGATAAATTCTCTGTTGATGAATATGCAAGCAAAACATGTACAAGGGAAGAAACTATCAGCACTAGCATAGAACTGGAGGAAAACTGTCAGCAATGGCTTAGAAATAGAGGAATAATCAAGTTTAAATCTGCAGTTTAACATATAAATTGAGAATTTTATAGAGTCAACAACTTACACCATTCAGTTTGATTCACATTATTGAACAAGCATAACGAATATTAAAGACAAAGATAATAAAGGATCAGAGCGAATAAATCAATCACAAAAGTATTAGAGTCAGGTCAAACCTAGAGTTTGAAATCAAACAAATTATTTAAACAGCTTCTTCTTCTTCTTGGAACAACGATGCACAGCTTCAGCTTTGAACCGATTCGTCTCCCTGGTTCGTTTCAACTTCTTCTTCTTCAATCGAGCGGATTCAGATTCTTCAACTGAATTTCAATTGAACGGGTTCAGCTTCGTTTATATTCTTTCTGTTCGTTTCAGCGAGGGTTTCAATCGAGCAATGAGATTTTGACAAGTGTTGATGGAGTGTTTGAACTGAAAAATATCTGTAGCAAACAAAATGCTAGAAAAAAAGTTAAGTTCAAACCTAGATTTAAAACCGAAAAGTTATTCGAACAGCTTCTTCTTCTTCCTCTAAGAACGACGTATAGCTTCAGCTTTGAACCGATTCGTCTTCGTCTTCTTCGATTGGATTCGTTTCAGCTTCTTCTTCTATGCAAGAAAGAAGTTAAGAGTACAAACCTAGATTTAAAATCGAACAAATTATTCGAATAGCTTCTTCTTCTTCCTCGAACAACACCGTACAGCTTCAGCTTTGAACCGATTCGTCTTCTTATTCTTCGATTGGATTCGTTTCAGCTTCTTCTTCTTCAAACGAACGGATCTGAGAAAATATTTTATTAACAGAACTGTAATCGTCTAATATGTGAAGTGGTGATTTTGAGAATGCTTAGATAAAAAAACTAGCTACTTAGCTACACATCACACGCGGGTAAACAAACATGGCTAATCTCACAAAGTTTTAGCGGGAAAATTCAATTCAGTCTACAATACTGACTCACCCTCCCAAATCATCACGCTTTTTTTTTTTTTTCCCAAAAAGACCATCAGCTCCTTTATATCGATTGCCTAGCGGAATTTTTTGTTGTTTTGGTCTCATATATTGATTAAAGGGGTCCGGCTATGTTGCCACGGTTGTACCTTACCACAGCCTTTGTCTTTTGTGAATTTGTTAATGTAAATTTTCATTAAACGCCTTGCCCTCTATTTTATTTGTAATTTATCATCAAGTATTATAATACTTTATACTTACCTACCTTATCAAAATTTAATTTATCCCCTTACACTTTTTTTTATTTTTTATTTTTTATAAGTGTTAAAAGAATTTTTATTTTCAACCACACTACATTAATAATCATAACACATTAATATTAATGAAAAGATAAAAATATCCTTAAAGTATTAAAAAATTTTGTAGAAATTAAAATTAACTCATCTCCCATCACTGATCATTAACAAAGTTAACTCATAATCAACAGAGCCAATCAGGTAGAGTTGGTGAGTGACGATGGCTACAAGAGGGAGGCTTAAGAATATTTTGGCCACGATGGTGACCTCGGTCTTGTGAGCGGGCCAAGATATTTGGACATGTACTTAACCCCATTGGCCAGAGATCACCCCACAAGATTTTACGGAAGAAGCTCATTGGTGACAAGCTCTCGTCATGGCCTGCCAAGAACAAGAGCGCTTATCCAAGCTTGAAATGCTGAAACGTCGTGGAAAGGGACCTCCCAATGAAAGGCTAAGGGAAGCGTGCAGCCAAGTGCAGCAAGTAGATATTCTACCTCGGAATTACCTGGGAATTGGATCATTAATGATTTGAAAGAAGATATGCAACTGGTTCTGGTACTTTTGTTTTAGCTTGTGGAATATAAAATCTTATCCGTTTCCATTTTGTGCCCAGTTACTGGTATTGAGTAGAGTTTCCGTCCTGAATGGAAATTGAAGTATTTTTTGGTTTTAAAAAAAACCATCATCAACAAAATTTTCAACAATAAGAGTGGGATTCCAGTCTAGGTTAATTAAAAAATCGATCTATTCATAACTTATAATTAAAAAAAAAACTAACACTAAAAGAAAATAGCTCAAATACCGTGACATCCAAACAAAATCAATCCAAAATCAAATTCAAAAGAAACCATCATGGCTTCATCTCTCCAGTTTGCTCTCAACCCAAATACCCATATTGTACTCATTACCGCCACCACGCTCCACGTCGGCAAGATAGCACAGTCGCACGGTGACCGACAGCCTTGACCCATGTCAGCCTTATCTTTCCTCTCGAAACAACATCACATCATCTGCGTCACACCACCCATGACAGAGGAAAATCGGAGATCCATCGCCACAATATGAAGCACGCATAATCGCTCTGGATAAGTAAGGCCCGAGCTCGCCATTGCACTTTCTCTCACTCTCACTTCAACTTCTCGGATCAAATTTTGGATTTTGTTTTGATGCCTATAATTTCCACCACGAGAACCATCACACAAACAATCAATGACCTACAACTAATTATCCTCAAATCCCACAAGAACCGTAATCAATATTGAAGCCATCATTAAACCCATCACGAGAGAGAGAGTGAGGCGAGGAAGAAGAAATGGGAAAAAATATTGAAGACAAAATTTGAGGATAATTTTGTCTTTTTAATATTTACGAATAAATTATAAATAAAATATAGTGCAAGGGGTTTAATGAAATTTTACATTAACTAATTCAAAAAAGACAAAAGCTGTGGTAAGGTACAACCGTGGTAACATAGCCGGACCCTGATTAAAGAAGTTGGAAATTTATATGGAGTATTTTGGAATTCTACATAAGTGATAACACAGTAACTTTTTACTTGTAAGTTGTACGTGGGAAAATATAGTGCTATTGATGCTGGCTGAATAGAGAGTATTGAAACGTCGCACGTGCTGGCCTTCCGTTCAATAGAAATGAAGTTGACCAAAAGGACAGCTTCGCCGTGGTAGCGGAAAGCAGAAAGTCATTTCAGCCCTTCATTGAACATTTTTATCATTTCAAATGCCACGTCATTCCATCAACCGCTTTCGCTTAATACTATAATGCCACTTTTGTAATTTTAAAACAAGTTGATGCCTCGTCAGCAGAAATTGGATAATGGGTAGCAGTTCTCTACAAACAGTCAAACACGACGACTTACCAAATATTTATTATTTATTTATTTTTGAGTAAAGGAAACAATTTATGAAGGGCAATCTCTAAATTAACTTAAGATCAACAAAAATAAAGTAAAAATAAATAATATTGTATTCTCTACATTGTTTATAGTGGTAATAAGTTAGAGCATTTCTAAAAGACTCTATTAATTTTACTCTTCAAATATTTATTTACTTACTTATGCGACGAAAAAGAGAGTAAAATAATATATTATTTTTCAAAAGGCTATTCAATTATAAATAAGTTAATATTATTTTAATTAAATAAATATTTTTTAAAGAAAAAATAAATGGTAATTAATTTACTTCTCTCTTTCTCCCAACAAAAAGTAATAAAATATAAATTAAAGAGAGTGAAAGTAAGTCTATAAAATTAAATAGAGAAAATTATTTCTTATTTAAAAAATCTTACTTGGAGTATTTTTTGTAGTCTTAAATGTTAATTTAGTTTTTTAAATAAGTAATAAAATTTTATTTAAAGAATCTCTTAGAAATGCTCTTGCATTCAATATAACTTAAAAGGACATAAAAAAGGACAACAATATATGATAAAGAGCTTTGGAGCTTGAGCTCCTAGAAAATCGAACAAATAGAAGAAAATCAATTAAAACTCCTAGAAAATCAAGGAAATAGAAGAGAATGGATACCATAATTAGAACTCTACACATAAAATATTAGGGACACTGAATTTACCACCCTTTTCCCTTTATTTTTACTTCTTCTTTTTTAATTGACCCATGGATTTTTCCTTAATTTTCCTTGGTCATTTTTATTGGTGTTTTTAATTAGAACATCTTTCAGTTTCGTTTTGTACTTTTGGTTACCCTAGGTACTCTTCAAGTTCTCTGACTTTCCTTTACTTTATATATTGGTGTTTGTAATAAAATTTTTAGAAATCTTGCAATTTGACCTTTATTCGCCTTGTTTTGTGAATTTTTACGATGGCCATGGTGTTTATTTGGGTGGTGGGTTTCTTTGTCTCCCTCTTTATGTGTGATAGTTTGGTGTATAATGGGTTAAAAAAGGTTGCATCTAAAAGGTTGTAACTTAGCTAGTGATGAGAGTAAAGACAGCCCTACCTATGAATTCTATCTCTATTATACTTCTTATATTGACAAAATTGAGAGGGAAGCATTTTTTTTTACTAACCAAGAAGGAGAGAGCCAGGAAACTATATCATCTTATGAGGTAGCTACAAGCCAGAGTATTTCTAAGGGTCCTCAAGATACTCCCCTACCTGAGAGGTCAAGGTTCTGCTAAACTTCCAACAGAGCATTTAAAAGGGAAAGCTTAATCCTAAAACCCTTTGCATTCTTTCTGAGATTCTCTTGTGTTCAGCTTTTAAGTTGAATAAATCGCGTTCTTTAAGGGATAAAAGGTCCAACCAATAAGACTTTAACCATATTATGGCTAAGTATGGTATCCCTTGTTTTTGTCTAATTTAAGATGGACATACACTTGTTTGACCTTTAGACTCCGCTTATCTATCCAACCCTTATTTAGAAGGATGTTTAGTTATCTTTGAGCTATCGCCAACGAACTATTTTTGTTGAGTTTGAGGGTTTTTACTGATCTTTAAGTGCTGTGGTCAGAGACTTTTGAGAGGAATATCATCATTGGAGAGCTAAAAGGTCTTTATCAGTTGAAGAATCCCAAATGTTTATCTACGGTATAGTTTTCCTGGTGAGCTACCCATGGAAATTTGGTGGAGACAAATTCTTCTCTGAAAAGGGTTTACAGGCATGGTTAATGTGTCAATAAAGGTTGAAGCATGAAGTTCTGATTAGTAGACAGTATATGAGCATTAAGACCAATTTTAATGAAGATGGTATGTGCTTTTCTTCTTTTTTTTCCCCTTGTTGACTCATTTTTTATCTTGTTTAGATTACTCTTTTATCTAGGGTTCCTCATAATCTTGTAGATGTTACGTAAATCAAGGGAGAATACCCTGTTTAGAAGGTGGGTAGAGAGATTGGTGATTTAGTGGAAAGGACGTTGACTTTGTAGAAAGAGATTGATGTTCTTGGTGAGGACAAGTTAAAGAAAATTGGTTTGATTCACAAAACCCTTTTAAGTGATTATGAAGCTAAGCTATGTATAGTGGAGCTGGTGTCTTTGAGATACCCTTCATATCATTACTTTGCTTCCTTTATGTCCATAACAATTTTTCTTTTTATTTCCATTTATTTGGTTTTTGCTGGCTTTCCTAACCCTTTTGTTTGCATCCATATTGTTCCGCAAATACAGAATCCCCGTAGAGAATTTTGATGTGCTCTTCAACCAAGCGAGTAGGGGTTCATTAAATACCCAGGATTCTATAACTCCAGTTCACGAACTCCTTGTTCCTCTAGGTTAAGGACTAGGTCGTAAGGGGCTCCCCTGATAGTTCTACGATTACCCCAATTTTTAAAAGATGAAGCTAGGGTCCTTCTTTTTCCAATCAAAAGATTTATCTAATGAGAATTGGATTCTATTGTGAGTGAGAAGATTTCCCATCAGACTGAACTGCTGTATCATATTGATGAAAATATTACTCCTGATGTTACTGCTGATACTGATAAACTTGGCTTAAATGAACTTTTAAAGCTTTCCAGGATGCAAGTGCTCATCGATTGCTTTTTTTTTTTAGCATTCATTCTTTAACATGTGTTGCTCACTAGTTAGAAGTGACCTTTTACTTGAGCCAATGTTATCAAGACCTGAGTGCTGCTTTCAGCGCTCAATCTAAAGTGACAAAACTTAAAAGAAGCTTCAAAGCTAGAAATCCCATGAAGAAAAACTTGCTTAAGAAGTCAAAATTTTAATGAGTCGACTTGACTATCTATCTAGCAATAAACCTGCATGGATAAGAATTAAGAGGGGTTGATGGCCTGGTCTAAAGATCTACACACCAGGCACAAAGAAAAAAAAAAACTAGTGGACAATGATCTTACCTATATGACAATACCAGTAAGATAGAGAAAGGGGTGGACGTACCATCAATCATGGTGGCGATTAAAGCCAAAAGGGAGGTAAACCCGCCCAAAATTAGTATCCTCGTTGGAATTAGGGAGGCTGACAAACCCTAGCCAAAGTTCACATTCCCACTAGATGTCCTGGATGTTGAATTGCGTACCTCTGAGACCGAGCTGGCTTCTCTGAGTTCAAAGCGAGAAGGAGATCTGTTTACTAATTAACCCTATTAGCGTAGCTTGTCTGTAGCTAATGCCTTCAAAATCTGTGTTTAGAGTAACATTCTTGACTTTATGTTATCATCATATAGTTAGTATAGTTAAACTACTTCTTTCTATATCTTTACTTTATTCTTTTTAAATTATGGATTGTAATGTTCATTCTTTTGTCGTTCAATGGGATTGGGTTTTATGTCAATTTTTTTCTTTTTGTGTAAGTATCAATCGACTTTTTAACTTGTATACTGGTGTATAGGTCTTTTCTCGTCTGAAGAGATAACTTGAGGTTCCTAGGGTGGCCAATCATCATTGCTTAAACCTATTTCAACCCCCTTCCCATTCATCTAGCCTTATGGTATTACAGCTAGATTTTATATTCTTCTTGATAGCGATGATGATATCGGCCCTTCGACATCTATCAATATGCTATTATGGAGACCACACTCCTTTTCAACTTCCTAAGACCTTTCGAAACATTATTGAATTAGCCTAACTGTCATACACCACCATTAGCTATAAAAAAATATAATATATACACACACACATACATATTTTACTCTTGTGATTGCCCTTGATTCTCACATTATTTACTTCTTTTCTCCTTAAACAAGAGTACAGGAGGTTGGATATAAGCTTACATTGTCAAAGCCCTATGTTATTAGGGTGCACTTGCTTTTTCTGGTCCTTGGGTCTTCTAAGGGCCTGCATCTTATAAATTTTCTGAAATATTTTTTTTTGTGTATGCGTTCTTTTGTGTTTTTTTACCTTGAAAGTAAATCTCTCATAATCAGGACAGGTCATGTACCCTAAGAAAGCGTAATTATTCGTTATTTAACTGTGTTATAATGAACATTCCATAATGCTATTCGTGGCATTGAGTCAGTAAAGATTGAATTTAAATTGACTAGCACTGTAGATTAGCCACCTATATTCTATAGCCATAAGATGAGCTAAGAAAGCACAAATTATCCCAATTTTAAAAGAAAATGCAATCAAATGTAATGGCAACATGGATCATTATAGAATTCAGCTTTAGTTACCTTAACTAAAAAGAAGAGATCCTAAGATCTCTTAGACTATTATGAAAGACTTTGGAATTGACAAATACAATCGATCACTGCAGGGTACTCTATGATCCTGACAACATATCACAAACATATATACATAAACAAGAAAAGTGACATAAATGGGGAGAAATAGACATATGGTACAACTACTATAGAGTTAGAATTGAACTATTTCTTTAAGTATTAACACGATTCTACTTGCTTCTCGCACGTTTCTTGTTTAAAATAAGTTTGTGTAAATTGCAATGATCTTAACCACTGTTTTAGTTGTGAAATAGCAACCAGTACAAATAATTTATATTAATGTATCGTGTAGTTGTTTCAGTTCAATTTTTAATATATTTACTTGTTATGATCCGGTGAAACTTCCATGGAACAGTTTAATCATTGTTGAGGATTTGTGATAAAGTGTATTAATATGCTAATTCAGTTATCAAAACACTATTTAATTGTGGTAGTAGATACAAATACATTCCACGTAATAGCTATACGATGATTGAGTTTAGGACCATTGCTGTATTATGTGTATTTTAGGAGTCTGATATGACGAAAATATGCAGTTTTAGAAATATTGTTATTCTTTCTGTTCTCCTAGTTATTTATCCCTTTTCCTTTTTCCTCTGAAATGTAATACGGGAGATGTAGAGCTTATGAATATGCAGCTGAAGCCAGAGGCGGTTAATGCATTAAGGTTGCCCATAAGAGTTAAGGTAGGATTTCTTGGATCAGTTACACTTAAGGTTGGCCCCCGATCTTTTTGTCACCAATTGCCCTTTTTCCTAATTATACTGAATTTTGGGTAATGCTGTATTGGTTATGTATCCCATGAGTATTTCTTTGTGATATATTTCTATTTCAGGTTTCATGGAGCAGGCGAGGCCAAGATCCAGTTTTGGTTTATTTGGATTGTCTTTTTTACTAGCTGAACCTGAAACTCAAGTTGAAGGATATAGCCAGGATGCTGTCCAAGAAGCAAAGAAAAGCCGAGTATGAGTAAGACAGGGTGAGCCTTTTGTAACTTCTTGTTGGAAGCATCAAGTCGGATTTGTTTGAATAATAAAATGATTTTGTACTTTTCTATTCCTTTCATGATAGGAAATGGAAATGCGAATGTTGGAGAGGGCACAACAGTTGAAAAAGGAAGTGGTATGGGTAACATAATTCTTTTGGACATTTATTTGCTGTGGCTATATAAATTTTCTTATTGTTTAGATTTATTATAAGACAGGGAAAAACACTGTACATCTTTAATACAGTGCATATTTATCTGTTCAGATTATAAATCTTGCATCCGGTACCTGATTTTAGTCGTTGGGGTTCAAGATTCCTTAATTTTAAGTTCTTTTCTTGTCCTTATATTTAGTGGTTCACTTCTATGGCATTTATAATGGACTTTTTTCCTTTGTTAAAAAAAGAATTTATTTTTTTCTTTTATTATTCTTATAAGAAACAAGATTTTAATCGAGAGAATGAAATGTACAAGAGTGTGGATCAGAAGTCAATGAAGATTTTTGTATATTTTATTTTAGCCCAAAAATAAATTTTGTGAATGCTTTCTAGATTTGTTATTTGCAAGCTATTGCAACTACATATCAGTCTACCAATAAGAAATGAGTCGTTGATTTTGGAATATTTTCAGTTATAATCACATGAAAATTAAATGCTCTTGGGAACAGAAGATATGATGGGACCGTCTTACTATGAGTTTTGGGTCTTCCCACTGCCCCTTATCTCCATTCTTGGAGATCTTTTGTAGTTTCTGTACTTTGTTTTGACGTGCCTTTGTTTCGTTGTTTTGAAGAATAATCATGGTTGGGATCCCTTATCAACACAATAATGGTAGCTTGAAGCATTCAGTTTCGAATATCCATATCAGATATGAGGGTCTGGAGAGGTAATGAAGACACCCAGTCTTGATTTCCTAATCACCTATCAACTTATGTTGAAGACTTAATATGACTTCTTGTTTTACCAATCTTGGGCACCCATTTGCTTCTGGTGTAACCTTGTAGAAACTCTCAGCTGTGACTGTTGATGATAGTGTGAAGGAAACTTTTGTTACTGGGGGTGCACTAGACTGCATTCAGAAGGTTACAGTTTTCATTCATTCTTCAACTTTATCTAGTGGCTACACCATGGGATACTTTTTCGTTGACTTAAATACTTTTTAATTTTGAGATTTGCTAAATTTATCAGATTCTCCAACTACTTTTGTTCTAACTTTCTGTTGTTATGTTTATTCTCATTGTTTACCGACTTGCCCTTTATCTAGATTCTGATATAATCCCATTGAATTTGGACAAGCCATGGGAGGATCTGCTTCCTTCCGAGTGGCTTCAGGTGTGGTATTGTTTATCTTTTATAATACAATGAATTAATTCAATTTTTTGTTTAATTTGGTCATCTTGTCTCCTACATTTACTCGCAATGATCCCTTTGTGCCTCAGCTTTTCAGATTTTGTTCAAAATCCCATACTAAACCAGCTAATCATCTTGTAAAATCCCATACTTACACTCTGCAACCTGTGTCTGGGAATGCAAAGTACTCAAAAGAAGCTGCCAAATTAATCTGCTGATAGTGCTCAGCCTCTACAAAAGGCAGCAGTGAACTTGGATGATGTGACACTTTGTTTATCAAAGGTATACTTTGATTTTTTAACCTTTATTTCTTGTGAAGAGGGTTTGCACATGGTTTTAATTAGGTTGAATATATCTATATGTTCACAGAATGGTTACAGTGATATTCTGAAATTGGCTGATAATTTTGCTGCCTTTAATCAAGGTTGAAATATGCCCATTATTGTCCGCCTGTCTCAGTGAAATCTGATCCTAGGTCTTGGTGGAAGTATGCTTTCAAAACTGTTTCTGACCAGATGAAGAAAGCAACGTAGTTTAAGAAGTTAACTTTCTTTTGATCTCATTCCATTTTTGTTCTGTTATATTATTCATTTTGGTTGGGATGTTAGAAAGAAGCTTGGTGATGTTTGACTCATATGTAGTGGAGTGGCTTGGCGTTCAAATGCAGATGTTAATCAGTTACAAAAGTAACTCTAAGAGTGTACTTGTATTACTTTCTGACTGCTCCTGTACTTAGGCATGTAAAATCCATGAATCTGCAGTTTTTAAAATCTTCATGTCATGGCTTTTACTGAATATCGGTTAACTTATTCTTAAATCTTTTCTTTTTTCTTTTCTGTTTCTGTTGTACTGGTAAATAACAGCAGAGATGATGGATGATATGTTATGGCAACTATGTTCAATTATTTGGCCTTTTTTATTTTTATTGAAGGTGTAAAAATTTTGTTTGAACATTCTTGCGGTATAAAGGATATGGCTAAAGCAGTAGTATTTAACCTTGAATCCCAGAAATTACCGTTTGGGATGTGAGTGGACATTAAGGATGAAAGAAGTGGACATGTCTCCCTTTGTTGCCTGACATGTGGGTAACTAAAAGCCTGGCAGAATAACTTTGTGTGCCTTCTATAGTTTAATTATCCTTGCCGCCGAAATCCAACCGGAAGACCGGTGATCGAAGCTTGAAGAACCGCGGCTCAACCAGCCTTTGCTGCCGTCGATCTCGCTGGAGTTAGGCCACGCTGCTGCTTGGGTTTTGTTCCTCATCTTGTCATATGTCTTTTCCGACCATCCACTGCCGTCGGCAACGTTGTTTTACCGCTGGTCGACCATTTAAGCAATCACGGTTTCCAAGCTAGATCTCGGTGGCGTGGCTGCGCGTGGGAGGTCACCACTGTTGGGTTCAGATTGGCCAGAAGTGTGTAACCTGAGCTTCCCGTCACCGTCGGTGGAATTCCGGTGACCGTTGACTGGCAAGGGTATTTTGGTAATTTCACACTTTTGGGGTAATTTTGTAATTTCAGATTTTGTGGATATTTTAGTAATTGTTGAAATTGAGGATAAATTGGTAATTTATGATGTTGAGGTTAATTTGGTAAATTATGATTTTAAGGGGTATTTTGGTAATTTTGGATTCAAGGGCATTTTGGTAATTTTATAGAATTTAAGGGTAATTTCGTAATTTTAGGAATTAAGAGTATTTTAGTGATTTATGATTTGAATTGAGATTATTTGAGGTTAAGTATGGAATGTGATTATATTGTAGAATTTGAGAATATTGGAGTTTATGATTATAATTTAATTTTATTCTTGTAAGAGTATTTTTATTGTTGGTAGGCCGATGATATCGATATGCGTTTGTTACTCGAGAATGTCAGGAGGTAAGTAAACTAGATTTCCAAACGAATCACAATAAACAATATATATGTTTGATATGTTTGGAAAGTCTATTTTGATATATACGGATAATGATTTATATATTCTGCCCATATGTTTATATGATGTATTGATATGATATGTTATTATGTGTATTTATGGACATGGGCATACGTATGTGTGGAATTTCATTGGCATGAGCATGAAAATGCATTATGTTTTGTATAAAATAAGAAAGCGAATTTTTAGCAAACGAGATTTGAAGAAAGAAAGATTTTTTTTACAGTTTTAGCTTGGATGCTTGAATTCGTTACTAGCTTAGTGGCGGATACTTCGAATGTTATGTTATAGTTATGAGATAAGTGGGCAAGGGACGCGTTGACGTTAACACTCAAAAATTATTATATATCTTAAAACATTAGCCTCTTTACACTTTGAATTTTCAAGAGAGAGTTCAAAAACGTATTTATTCTGATCCAGAGTAGTTAGAACCCTGTTCTAAAGTTTAACCTTTTCAGTAATCGATAATTTTATTAACTCCCCCCATTGCAGTAATTCAAATAGTGAAGTTGATTATATACAGAGAGGGGGAGAGAGTGAAACACTCATTTAAAAAAAAAAAACTTAAAAACTACGAAAAAGAAAAAAGAAAAATGATTGAATGCACTCACGATTTGCTGTCCAACGGCGGCGAGTGACCTTTCTGGCCGGTGGCAAACGTGCTTTGAGAGTTTAAATAAAAATAATGTGCAATTTTTTAGAATCAAATGATAATTGAAAAAGTAAATTAAGCAGTTAAGCACCAGCTTCTGGAGGCCTTTTAAAACAGGCCCAGTTAATAAATAAACTCTTATAAATAAATTAAGTAGATTAATTCGTTTGGGACTTCCACTCGCGACGAGCTTTAAGCCTTTAACTGAAGTGAGGAGCTTCGAGTTCCCTTCTCTCCTCCGCCGGGAAAAAAAAAAAAAAAGGGAATCCCGCACTCCGCTTTGTCTCGTTGCCTTCAAAGCGAACGATTTGTTTCTGCAGCCAGAGATCAGACAGCTCTCCTGTATCAAGGTTTTATACTCTTACATTCTTCTTCTCATCCGCGGCTTGCTTACATTTTATTTTAATCTGCCGATTTATTGGTTCATTGTTTGTTATTTATTCGCCGTTGAAATATACAATTCCTTGTGAAAATTTGGATTGAAGATCTGGTTGATTCATGGGTTGTAGTTTTTTTATCGATTAAATTAATCAATCAATTACATGTATGCATTGAATATTAATTGGATAACAGATATAGAAAATAATAATAATAATAATAATGGTGCTTGTGGAATTTCGGAAGATATTTTAATTCTAGTTTTCTTGTAGGAGGCAAATGGAGTCTCTCCCTCGAAGTACAAGTACGTGTTACATTCCAATATTTATTTACACACTGATGTAGATTTTATGTCTTCATTCACTAATTTCTAAATTAATTTGCTTATCTAATTTTCCTGTTCTGGGTTATTCTCTCAGAGAGAGGTAGGACCTTCCTTCTGCCCTGCAGTTACAAAAACAAAAGAAAAAGAGATATGTTGGGTGGAAACTATAGGTCCGTGAGTGGTCACATTAGCAAACTTCCAGATGATATTCTTGTAAATATTTTGTCTCACTTGACCATGAAAGAAGCAGTAAGAACCAGCATACTATCAAGTAGATGGAGATATTTGTGGAGACGTTTCACTGGTTGTTTGAACTTTGAAGATCCACTCACTATGGCAGACTTAAAGTGGTCTAATTTGAATTTGAAAAGTGAGCCGCTAAATGTAGAAAGGCATAAGTTTGTCAGTTGGGTCAATGAAGTATTGAGATCACTTGAAGGCCATTGTATAGAAGAATTAAGGATTTGCTTTGATGTGGGCCCTTATGGAAATATTGATAATTGGATCAAATTTGCAATTGAAAGGAGAGTTCAAAGGCTTGAGTTGGACTTGTCAAGAGTTGTCCATAATTCCCGGTCTGTTGGCCAATACACTTTTACTTCAAATCTTGATTTTTATTCCAGCTTTAAGCATCTTACAGCCCTAAATTTAACAACAGTGGCAATAACAGGAGAGGTTCTTGAACATATATTATCTTATTACTGTCCTGCTCTTGAGGTGTTACATGTTGCAGAGTCGAGCATCCTTACAAGTCTTAAAGTTTCTGGTCCATCACTCAAGTTAAAACACTTAAAGTTAGAATCTTTGGACAACTTGAAGGTTCTTGAACTTCATGCCCCGAATCTCTTATCTTTTGAATATTCAGGACTAGTGGTAGCAATTTCTTTCAGAAACGTTCCAAATCTTGTTGAGGTTTCCTTTCGTGGCATTTTAAGTAAACACATCGTGGATATCCTGGGCCATCATCCCAGTTTCCCAGTGCCAGTCGGCCCACTACACACGCTTAAGTTGGACATTTCTTTCTTTTATGTAAGTTTGTTTTATTTTTCTTGTCATTGCTGTTATTAATATTGATTCATTTATCTTAAATATTTGTTGTTCTTATGGATGCGCTATTAATTTGCATCTTATATTATTCAATTATTTCAGATATATCGAGCAAGCCATGACTTCTACAAAATTCCTGAATTTTGCAATCTCAAGCATTTGGAAATTATTGGAACACCAGAGATTGATTGTCTTCTCCTTTGTGTTGCTTTTTTGAAAGCATCTCCTTCATTATTTAAATTTACACTGAAGGTGAATATTTCCTTTACTTGTATTGAATAATAGATTTGGAATTTTGACTTCATACCTGCATTTTGTTTAATTAATGGCTGAGTGTATTAACCCATTGCATTTATACTTTCAAAACATTAATTAATGATATCGTTGTCTCTAATTCCATTGATGTCTCAGTTACGTCGTTGCTGCTGTGAATCAATAAAGACCATCAAGGGTCACCCATATTTAAGCTTCACAGAGTTCAGAAGTGTTAGGGTGGTGGAGATGCTGGGATTTGTGGGACATGCAGCTGATCTTGAGTTTGTAATGTATTTAATTGAGAGTGCTAAGTTGTTGGAGAAAATTATCATTGATCCTTGTATGATATACCAGGTGGGAACTCCAAGGGAATTTTCCTGTAGGGAAAGTAAGGAGTATCTATCAGCTAGAAGGCGTGCTATTGAGTTGGCTGCTAAATTTCCTTTATGGGAATTTATGATACCATAGGCATATAATATTATGATTATTGGCTGTTAGATCCAATCCGTAAAAGGAACAGTGGAACACCTTTAATTATTTTTAAAGCTTTCATCTCTGGTGATAAATTTTTATTCGTTTGTTGTAATGCAGTTTTGTGCAAGTTATGCTTTCTTTCTATCATCATGTGCGTCGTGGTGATGTTCTTTCACGTCCATTCAGTTAATTGTGGTCATAGATATTACACAAAGTGAATTTCGTGGACTATAGAGGGAAGGAGATTTATTATAAAATTTCGCAATTTTCGAAGGGAGAGGCAAGCGGTATTAAAAATTTCACAATTTTCAAAAGGGAGGGGCAAGCGATACTACAAGATTTCACAATTTTCAAAAGGGTAGGGCAAGCCAAACCAATAGTTTTCTCTGTTAATTTTTCGACATAACCAAAAGACTATTTAACATAACCAAAAGACTATTATTATGGCTTGATGTCAAAATTTGAAGACCAAGTGTAGCGAAATATCTCCAAGACCAAGTGTAGCGAAATATCTCCAAAGAATATAAGGATCAAAAGAAAAATGACGGCGCGGGATAGCAGAAGGGGATTGATAGGATAGATAAATATTGGATATCATCCTATTACCATGTCACGCTGATGCGATTGAGTTAATCAAAACATGATTAAATTTCGTTTTAATCCAAACGATTAATGAAATTTTAATAGTGCATTAAACGAGATTTAAAAACACTATAATTCAAACGATTCTACAAGAGAGATTTTGATAGATAATCTCAAAAAGAATTATAAAAAAAGATTTTTTTTAATTATCCAAATGTTATGAAAACAATAACAAAATTCATTTATTTCTAACTACAATGATGATCCATTAAAGACATGTTTAACTCACTCTAGTTTATATTTTAATGATAATAGTCTAATTAGAGAAGTCAACACCTTAGTAGATGCAACACCAATTATGGATACAACTCAATGGAAAACAGAGGTAGAACCACTGCCTCCTTCTCAGAACAAGATTAGCCCATTTACAAGACACTATCAAAATTGGAATTTGCATTCTTTAGAGAATCTGGCACCCTACTTGTAATTATACATATATTGTTCCTTGGATGTTTTGTCAGAGGTATAATGTGGCTTACAAGCTGAACAAATTTATGCAAAGAAGAAACAAATTAGCTTCAGGAAGTAACAAAGTAATTGAAAGCATTCAGTGTTTGCTAATGGATTATTTTTGGGAAGTTGCACTTGCACGAAATAGGACATCAAACTTTAAAGTTTAAAACCTAATTTTCTATGACAGACATTAGGCATATAGACTATACCGTTTTGATCATAGTGAGTAGTATACTGCATCTTTTTATTGTGAAGTAGAGTGCTTTAGAAGACAGAAAAGAAGAAAATGAGTCGTGAAAATACAAAAAAAAAATTAAGTAATACAAAAAACAATTGAGTAATGAAGTAAACCAATCAAATGAGTTGAGGGGTAACAAGGTGAGGGGTACGAATGGTAGCCAAGAATGAGGAAGGGTTTCTCAAAGAGGCATGACAAACGTGAGGTCACGATTAACAAGCAAACTTCCTGATTTTATGAACATGCACCAAAGCCTCTGTGTACAAGAATTTCTGAAGATCTTCTTGCAACTTTCCGTACAAGTAATAACTAACCAGGATTTTGCAAAAGCATAGACGTCACACAGGTTGGGTGCACCAGAATTGAGAAAAATCAGTACTCACTCACCATGAAGTTCATAAGAAGCTTATGATGAATAAATCCTTGTCAAATTCTCTTTTACTGTTTACTTAGAAAACAACCAGCAGGAGGAACAGAAGATTCTTCAACAGCAAAACTGTACAACCTGTGAAGAAATCATAACCATATTACGTGCAGAAGTTTTATAAAAAAAAATCAATGCTTAATGCAGATAACATGCGAAGTACGTAAATATATAGAGACTGAGGAATAACATCTGCATTGAAACAAGAAGCGGACAGGTGATATTGCACTTGTTGAGCTGATCCAATGCATCAATGCACCGTGCCGTCCACGATTTCTCCACCTAACCCTTAGCCATTACTGCGGCTTTAGCCCCCTCCCTTTTCAACTTGCCACAATTCCATCACGGCATCACCTTTTGCTGATTTTCTCCATTGCTATTTCCTCCACCTCTTCCTTCTTGAGCGGTTAAAAATAATAAAAAGGGCCATTACTTCAATTGAGACAAAAAAAATCATTTTGCTTTTTCAGTTGGAACTTTAGGCGGTTCTCGAAAAACAAGACAGCAAAAAAAAATGATCCCTAGAGTCGAACTAAGAGGAATGCAAAAAGAACAAAATTAGAACAAGCAAAATATTAATGAATCACTTCTTATCAAGAAGAAAACATGAACTTTAACCCATAACTGTTTTGATGAATGTTATTCGTAAAACAGCCACAATGTTAAAAGTTTAAAAAAAAAAATTCGTTCTTCAGCAACTAACGATTTAGAGACATGATCTAAGCTTTCAATGACAAAATGTTTTTTTGTGTTAATTTTATTTCGGCGGCACATAAAAATTTTTTCCCTCTAAAATAAAAACGGAATTGAATAATTTTTTCCCTCTAAAATAAAAACGGGATTGAATAGTGGAATTTTAATTATTTTGATTTGGCGTATTTTTTGGACACCGATTTTGCCACTATTTGATATTTTAATTGTAAAAGCTCAGATTTATACTTTAATTTCTTTGAACTTTTTCTATTGTCCTTTTTAAATTTTTAATTTGTAAACTTTTTTTATTAGATTAGGTATTAAAATTGTGTTAAAGAATTAAAACTTTAAATATATCTTATGGATAAGTTACACAAATATTAAAAAGTGTATTTCAATTAAAAATAAAATATATATATTCTTTTATTTTTTAAGCATTTATTAGGTTTTTTGCGTGAGCTTAGGCTTCGCCTAAAGAGGATAAGCTCGAACTAAAACACTCAGGTTTAGACTCGAGCCAACCTTTTCAAAAGACTCGTTGAACTTTCTACATGTTAAATTCTTATTGGTCAAGCATACCTTTCCAATTTGATGAGGTGGCGAATTCGGCCTACATAAGTTTTTCTCTCTTGAGTATATGAACTGTTATCATTTTAATTTATTGATGTGGCAACATAAAATAATTAGAATAATAAATTTTGTTTAATAGAATTCTGTCATTGACTCATTGTAGATATGTTCACATCAATTAAGTCAATGATAGATATATTCACATCAATTTTTAAAGAGAATGTTCATTGATGGAATTCTATCAAGAAAAATTTAAAATATTCAAAACACATTTTTTAAAATATTAAAATGAGAGATTTTATTTGAACCTTTTGATAGTACTTTGTCAAGAATCACTTAACTTACTGTTTGTGACAGAATTTTGTCACTATTCTCTTGTAGAATAATCAAAATTTTTAAAGCCTCTGATTTTGAAACCATTGTGTTTGCCACATATATAATCATGTGAAAAAGCATTCTGTCAAAAAAAAAAAATCCAGTTTCGCGGGAAATTTACACTATTAACCAAAAAATTTTAACAACTTTCACAATTAACCACGGTAACTTTTTTCTATCAACATTAGCCAAAATCAATGTTGCTTTCCCAAATTACCCTCGAAAGTTTCGTTCTCCTTTTCGACACAAATCAAAGCAAAACTGCACTCTTCCACTGACGGCAAAAAGCGGCAAATACCGAGGAAATAAATAAACTTCGACATCCACCCATCCAGATCTAACAGCATCTACATTACTGCATTAGGTAAGAATTATAAGAATTATTTTATCATCCAAACCTGCGACAGTGGCATCTGCCGCATGCGACGAGCCCGCCGCACGTAAGCGCGACGGGCTAAGGCGACGGCGCCGCCGCCGCACCTCGAGGCAAGAAACGCCTCGACTTTTGCTGCGTGCCATCGTCGCAAGACACAGGCGACAGCACCGTCGCACCAAAAGTCGAGGGAGTGTTGGTGTCGCACGATGTCGACGGGTTGCCCGTCGCCGGCGTGTGTTCATTAGAATTAATTTTTGTAATCCGTAATTATTATTTTTTAATTTCGGCATGGATTCGGTGCTTCAATTGTGTTATGATGGTTGGTGGCGGACATTGGAAGGCGGCGTATGGAGTATGTGAATGGAAAAATAGAGTTTTTTAGTTGAAAAAATTATCTTTTGATCAATTTTTTACAAGAGTATGCGAGGTATTACAAATAAATCCTCATGAATATAGTATTTACAATGAAGACAACTTTGAGGTCGGCAAACACATTGTATCATATATGTACATTGCCCATGGATATATCTGATGATGAAATGGTGAAGGTTGTGTTGCAGGTGGCATCCAATATGGGTAACTATGAACTTATTCCTATATTTGTTACCACAACACCGAGTTCCGATCAAGATGTTGAGCCACCCGTTGAAATGTAAACTTTTTAGAGCAAATATGTCCGGCCCCGATAATGAAGATGAGGTGTTACCAGGGCATCGTTGCACCAATATTACTCTTTCAACGATAATTATGTAAACATTGATGATAACGGCATTACGTTACAGGATGTTGGAGAAGATATATTACCAGTAACGACATCGTTGGAGCGACAATATTCTCCGTATCACAATAATGAATTCCGTGAGATTGATGATCATGTTGATAACACAGAGAGAGATAGTGTTTGTGCAGAACCTTTTGATCCTGCAGGAGCCGGTCCTTATGTCAATAATGCTGGTGATGATGGCGGAGCCGGTCCTTCCAACATTCCATCGTTTCAGCATGAGGATGAGTGTGAAGGCGACATTCCTTTGAATAACAGAGACACTCGATCTGTTCTTCCAATATCTGGATCGAGAAGGAGGATTGACCCCTTCATAAATCTTGCTCCAATTTTACCTTCGAACATGGTTGCTCCAAGCTTGCATAGCAGTTGTGGCTCGGATGATATCAGTGTGGGTAGACTATTTACTGAGAAGAATGAGTTAATATTACAACTGCGCAAGGTTGCCCTTAGAGATAAGTTTGATTTCAAGATTGGACGGTCAACAACCACACGTTTTGAAGCTCATTGTAGTTCGGAATTATGTAAATGGCGCCTTCGCGCAATTAGAAGTTCTAACGAGCATAATGTACCTTGGGTGGTGAAGAGAATAGACAATGTACATAGTTGCCATAATGAGGTATTTTCTGATGGTTGTCATCAAGTAAGGAGTCGAGTTGTCGGTCATATTATCGCAGATAAATATATTCAAGATAAAAGAATTTACACCCCAAATGATATCAGAGCGGATATGCAGCAGGAGTACGATGTTCAATTAACATACCAGCAAGCATATCGGGCTAGAGAAGTTGGTCTTGAAATAGTTCGAGGTAACCCTGCAGAGTCATACAACTTACTACCTAAATACTCTCATGTACTCACCAAAGCGAATGAGGGTACAGTGACTCACCTGGAGCTGGATGGAGATGGTCATTTCTTGTACTACTTTGTAGCACTTGGATCTTCTATCAAGGGTTTGATCACGCAGACATTCGGCTGTTATATCTTTGTAGATGGTACTCATCTAAAGGGTCTATATCGGGGAAGTATGTTCGTTGCAACATGTCTAGATGGTAATAATCAATTGTATCCGATAGCAATTGGGGTCATGGATTCAGAAAATAATAATGCTTGGGAATGGTTTATGATGAAGTTACACGAAGTGATTGGCGATCTATCGGAGTTAGTAATTATCTCCGATCGATGCACTGCCATTAGGAGAGCTGTTCTGAAAGTATTTAATAATGCAACTCATGACATTTGTTTTTACCATGTCAAAGGTAATATTAAGTCGAAGTTTAGGATGTCCAAAGCTATTTGGGATGAATTTGATTTCATTAATGCAGCAAAAGCATACGGACATGAAGAATTTAAAAGACAACTTGAAGGGTTGTGGATGCTCCACTCGGGTGCTGCTGATTATTTAGAAAATAATTTGGGTACATGTAATTGGGCAAGGTCTCAGTTTGAAGGAAAGAGGTATAGTATACTTACAACCAATATCGCCGAGAGTGTGAATTCTTTTATGAGAGAACCGCGAAAATTTCCCGTAAATCATCTTGTTGATTACTTCAGAAAAACATTGCAGCAATGGTTTTATGATAGAAAAATTACGGCCGAATCAATGAGTACTCGGCTAACAACATGGGCGGATGAAATAACCACTGAAAGAAAAACTATAGCTGAAAGAATGATCGTTCGGCCAGTGGCTCCGTATCGATTTCAAGTACTAGGAGGTGGGATTAAGGAAGGCTTAGTTGACCTGCGGCAGAAAACTTGCTCATGTAGAGTATTTCAGCTTGATCAGCTTGTATGTGCTCATGCAATTGCCGCTTGTAAGACTGCGAGAGTGGATTTCATAAATATTTGTTCGGATTTTTACACTAAGGAATCGTTGGTAATGGCCTATGCACAACCAGTGGAGCCAGTTGGCGATGTGTATGATTGGGAAGTTCCCGCTGAAATTCAAGAAATGGTGGTGTTTCCCCCAGTTGAGGCACCCTCACCTGGTCGCCGTAAAGAGCTCAGAATACCCTCGGTTGGTGAGGACATTAACCGGAGGACTGTTAGGTGCGGTCGATGTAATGAACCGGGACATAACCGTAAGCGATGTAAGAATCCCATTGCTGCGAGTCGAAATTAAATGTATTATTTGACTGATTTATTAGTTAAAACCATCATATAATGTTTTTTTATTGAATGCTGATATATATATTTTTTAATAATAATAAACAAAATTTTTGCCCTGTCGCACCACGGTGCGCGACAGCGCCTCGCCTCGTCAGACGCGAGGCTCACATGAGCTGTGGCGCTGAGCCGCACGACCTGTAGCGAGTCCAGCGCGCTACCAATATTTGAACCGAAATTGATTTTTTGGATGTTGATGCCCTCGGGCGTCCGCAGTGCGCGTGCCTGCCGGGTCTGTAGCTAATATTTGAACCGAAATTGATTTTTGGATGTTGATGCCTCAGGCGTCAGGGCGCCCGCCGCCGGCGCTAATATTTGAACCGAAATTGATTTTTGGATATTCACATGTTTCAATGTTTCAATATTCCATGTCAACATGTTTACAATAATCCATGTTTCAATGTTTCAATATTCGCATGACTACAATAGCTTACAATATAATATCATCACTAAATATATCAACAATAATTTTTTTCCTAAAATAGTCCCCATGACTACCGTTAAACTCTAATTTAAGACCAAATATTAAATACATCGTAAACATCAATTAAAAAAACACCACAATCACCAGTTCCGGGCGCTTGTTGCGGCACACTCTTAACTGCAGTAACTTTCCAGGGCCTATCACTCCGCAACTCAGGTCGGATGTTGTAAAATTCAATGTATTCTAACCATCGAGGAAATATCACTTCAAGTGGCTTGAATTTCAACTTGTATTTTTTATCACCTCGAAATGTCAGTAATGAGTCGTAAATCCAGATTTTGTTCTTGCGAAAGTCAACTCGAGCTAGTATCCAATGCTCACGGTCCAAGTTAACAGGGATGAATAGCTGCAGAAAATATTTTATTATTAAATTTTCATGTATGAATTAATAAACATTTTATTAATAATAATAAACAAACAGTAAAATACATACCATATCAACATCCGTCATTGGTTTAGACATAGTGTCGTCACCACCGAGATAGCTATTCAAGCTATCGCTATATACTAATGAATCAACCGCACAATCCCCATTATTCCATAACTGATTCAAGAACACCTAGTACACAAATAACCAAGAAATGTATAAATAACTCATTAACTAATAAATATAATATAGTCTATATAAGTGATATTTGTACGTTACCCAAAAAAATGTATCAGTATGTGTAACACGTCGAGATAAAGCGTTCGGGTACTGCCGTTGTTTCTCGCTAATCAACCGAAAATACTCGTGAATATGTTGTAGAGCAACAGAAACATGTTGAATTATAAGGAAAAAATTATATATATCGAATTATAAACCTACAGTTAAAGAAAATTGGAAAAAAAATTACCTCATCTCCTAGCCATCCCATTGAAACATGACCCAAAATAACTTGAAAGAATGACCGTGAGTGTTGGACTCTCCAATCGACGGTCGTATCACCAGCAAACCATCGGTCATACTCAGCATACAAACTTGGATCCTCCAATCCTCTAAGTGGATTTATATCTACACTCGTACTCATGTCAATTGCATGGTGCATGATTTGGGGTAGAGGTAGAGGCCGGACGTTCTGCCCCCGTCTGAATGGAGGAATCATGTACGGACTGTTAAAAATATATGACGGTTTGTATGCTCTGCCGAACTTACTAATGCCCGGAGGCACCTCAGTGAATACATGCATGCTCTCACCACTAACATCCCCATGGAAACTATATAATGAAGTGGGAGTAGAAAAATTTTGAACACCCACGTCAGTATACACTCCATAGTCATCTGGAGCCTGTCAATTCGGCAAGATAAACGTATTAAACAGTAGCAAAACTCATAACTAAACAAATATTGGAGTTAGTAAAATATCATTTTACTCACCGTATGCGACCGTGCAGTCGGAGAATCTTTATTTGGACGTTTAGACATTGAATCAATAAATCCTACCACGGTTTCTTTAAAATCTTTAAGCTCTGACTTCAGGTCATAAACGTTACGGTCAATTTTGTCCAACCGTCTTAGAACAAAATCATTAAATTGCTTTGTCATCGTCTAGTTAAAAAAAAGCTGTATATAATAACACATTATTATAATGAAACCCTTATATAAAAGAAATATAAATTATTTATAACCTCGAATAATGTGCATCATCGACTTGTCAAGATGCTCTCATGATCATCCATGCACCTCATCCTCCTCAAATATATCGTGGCATTGTTGGTATAGGGTTCGGTTTCGGTATATCATCATGGTCGTCGATTGCGTTGTAACAGGCGGTGGCGTTCATTGAAGGTTGGTCTTTGAAACAATTAAGATTTAAAATAAGTAAAAAAAATCTTAAGTTATTTTGCTTAAATAAAAACATGTTGAATTATAGAATACCGACCTTATGAACCCAAATTGGAATTTCTGGTACATAAGCTTTCACACTGAGCCAATAATCTTTCTGACTCTCATTTCCATCGGGCTCAAGAGTTTGTAAAATGTTTCCCTGCCATGAATGCAAACCAAAATTGATCAAAATGAATAAAGACTCGAATTTAGTAATGTATATCGTGGCATTTTACATCTCTCAATATATATTACTTACAAGACAAGATTCCTCATTCAAAAATGAATAAACATCAGTAAAGTTTATCTTAGAAGAAGCCATGGGCTTCCATTGCATGATACGGGGAATCTTCTTCTTCGTTTTCACGACCCATGCTGGTGGCAGACCTCCAATCACTTCGTAAATCCAAGCCTATAACAATCAATGTAAGAAAATTATTAAAACTATGATTAAATATTTAATGTAACAAAACTTATTAATAAATAAACTAACGCACCTGAACCCCAGGGCTAAAACCATAAATATTGTACTTCTCTATGTTGTGATTTGGATTTTTCAACCGTGTCTTTTTAAATTTCTCACCTTTCTCATACAGTGCATTATCAAGACTATCAGATATCGTTTCCCACGATATAAGACCCCATGACGATTTTGAAATAATTAATATCATCAACTTATTAAGCAATGAGAAATTAATTTGACAAAGGGTCTTTCTTGCATTTAGAACTCTATCCGCAAAATAAAAGAGCGCAATCTTTAATGCATCAACATTATCCATAGCCTTGAAGTCCAACTCCTCAAATAATGCATCAAATTGATTCAGATTAATATCCCGATATGCACCCGAAAAATATGTTTTCAGCAACCTATGGGCCATTTTCATATTTGAGGCTGGAGTATCTTCGCCGTACGAAAGTCCAGTAACTAAGCACCATTCTCCTATTGACAAACGTGTCAAATGCTCACCAATTTGAAACCATAAATGATCATCTTCTCTGTATTGTCCATGGTCCACTTGCCTAAGCAAAATATTATGCAACAGAACACCACTGAATGGAAAGCTTCGACAATCTAAAAAATGTCCAAATATATTTTTCTTGAACAGATTCAGTTGCCTTTTCGTTAATTTTCTCTCAATGGCTTTTATAACTGAAGATAAATTACACATGCTCGTTATTCGTCCCGGAAAATGATCCGAATAAGCTAACATCATATTCCCCGGTCTATTATTCGATTCTTCTGATTCCGCCATATTTCTACATTATTACATTAATACTAGTCGTTAATAAGATTAATATTGATGTATAACAGGAAAAAAAAAATTCTAGTATACTATAAAAATTAAATGGGGGAGCCGATATGCATTTACAAAGGGCCCAAGGCTCACGTGACGCGAGGCTCAAGGCTGCCGTGAGCGCGCCTAGTGATGCGACGAGCCTGTCGCCTGAATGAAAGGCGAAAAGTACAGTGCGACGGCTTGTCACTAAATGGGCAGAGCCTGTCTGCCAATGAGGCGACGGAGCGGCGGGAGAGAAATGAGAAACGCTCAAAACTACAGCCACTCAAACTCTTGACGGGCGCTGTCGCACTGCAGGCCATTAAGTGAGTGTTACATACAAGGACGGTGCTGCGGGCTGTTCGCCAGGCCTTGACTTTTAGCCCACGTGCCACAATATGATCCGCGCGCCCCCATTCTGCGCTCACGTCGCTACAAATTCTGATTGTCTTATTTATGCTGGCGAATTGGTGCTCGGCGACCCGGCCATTATTCCCACCACCATTATGACCCGCAAATGCTCCAATCGTCATTACATATTACCACGCACGCGCGGCTTTGCAACAAAACTACTCCACAACGCCTGTGTGACTTAATGACAGCAACTACTTGTGACCGCTTGTATGCAGCAACAACTCAAAATAGCAAAATAAAGAAAAAATGAAGTTATAACTCACCTAGGGTTTCAATTTTACTCTTTGCTTTTGGAGATTTCGGAAGTTTTGCAACATAATACACCTTGTTTCAGCCGGCAACGATGGATTCCCCTGCCTATCTACTATGCCGACGATGTATATGGGATTCCGGTGAGTGATTTCGATGGAGGGAGAGGGTGGGGGGAGGGAGAGAAGCGTGAAAGTGATGAGGGTATTTTGGTCCTCAAATTTAGTTTGTGGCTAATGTTGATTGAAAAAAAGTTGAAAGGTTAAAAATGAAAAAGATGAAATTATTTTGGTTAATTTTGTAAATTTCCCCAGTTTCGCAGTAGTGCATCTTCATTTACTAAATTAATTTGCTTATCTGATTTCCTTGTTCTTGTTAATTATGTCAGGTGGAGGCAAGACCTTCCTTCTGCCTTGGAAATACAATAACAAAAGAAAAAGAAATATGTTGGGTGAAAATTATAGATCGGGGGATGATCACATTAGCAAACTCCCAGATGATATTCTTAAATTGTTTTGAAAAATTTTAATACTCGCAAGTGTACGGATCTAAAGATAAACTAGTGGTAACGAGATCGAACCCACATGGATTGTTATAAATTAAAAAGTCTAATTTAAATTTAAAATTAATATTAATCCTAAGCTAGTTGAGCAAATTGAAATTTTAAAGGAAATAAAACTAATTAAAATAAGAAAACAATTAAAATAAAGGAGAATTCAATAAGACAAAAATTACCAAAGTTTCAGAATCCACTACTATTCAACTAGTAATTGTCTAATTATTAATTAATCTCCAATTTTAGAGTGACAACTCAAAATCAATCTATGTCATCTCATGGATATAACAATTAAGCCTAAATAAAATTAATCTCATGTAGGTTCTTTTTCTACTTAATAGTACGACATCTAAGAATCTCATGTGAACATATTGAATAACAAAGAGTCAAAGTTTTCCTAAGCACTCTATGTAAATAATTTAATGAAAAACATAGAATCAGAGATAATCATATATAAACTTTATAGATCAAAGTATAGATCTAATCAAATATTAATCTTAATAACCAACAATGCATGATATAATTGGTGAAAAGAATTTAATAACATCTAATTAATCATGTGAAATAAGAACCATAAATATTAAAACACGCATATAGGGAATTAATTAAATAAAAAATAATTATTTCATTAAATAAGGCTTTATTCTTAACTTCAATATAAAAAAATTAGTTAAACATAAATTGAGAGCAATAAAATAAATAACACCAGCCATGAAAACTGAACAGTTGCTGCTCCTATCTTCTTCCAAAAGCGGAATCACGTCTGCCCCATTTTTCTCCTCTTGGCGGCCGCTTTCCCCAAAGCCAAAGTTAACTTTTTATAGTCTTTAAAATGGGCCCTATATTTTTAAATTCTAAAGCCAAAAGGCTTGGCCTTCATTTTTCTTTAAGCTGAGGTTAGAGGTGACCAATGGGCGGGGCGGCACGAGGCACGGCATGTGTTCGTACAGTACGGCACGTGTCCGTATAGTACGGTACGGTACGAGCACGTTTTGGTGAAGCACGTGGCACGGCACGACACGCACGTGGGCCATGTCGGGCTTAGATTTTAAGCACGTGAGCCTTAAAAGCACGACATGATTAGAGATGAGACAAAATACAGTACACAAAAAAGCACGCAATAAGCACGTTTCATTTTTTAATGAAAGTAAACTTAAAATTTTATGATTTTATAAATAACTTGAAATTGAATCTTTTAATATATTTTATTGGCTCAAGTTTTTTAAATTTATTTAATTCTTAGTTTCAAAAAATTATAATTGATTTATGTTTATAATTTATTAAATAAATAATTGATATCATGATTTTAATAAATAAAATTATAAATATCATGATTTTATAAATATATATTAATATTATTATAAACTATGATATATGACTCTACGTAATTTTAAGTTAACAATGAAGTTAACCCTTAAAAAAATATTTTTATTGTTGTTTTTAAGTACTAAAAAAAATTCTAATACCATAGAGTCAAACTTAGTAACTAATATTACATTCTTTTATTTTTATTAATTTATTATCATTGAATATAGACTTGAGTTTTGAATTTTTTATTCTATAAAATTTAAATAAAGGTACATAGATCCAAAAAAGTACATAAGTTTAAAAAAAATAAGACAACAACTTAGCATGTGCTCTTAAAAAAATAAAAAAATAAAAAAAGTTTAGTGGGCTATTTTTCCTAGGCACGGCACGTGTGGGCACGAGCACCTGTAGGCACGGCACGTTTGCCGAGCACAAGCACGACGTGGACTTCCTTTGAAGGGCTTAGGCCGACACGGCACGACCCGTTGGCCATCTCAAGCTGTCATCACTTCCTTTTACCAATTTTACAATCATCTTCCCAAGTGTCCCCACCATTAGACATTAATTTATTTTCGCTTTGGAATTTGTAAGCTCATGCACGTGACCACCATTTGGATTTGCATTAGGATTCCTTTGCTTTGTATTAACGTATATATATATGCATAATTGCTCCCACAATCAATTAATTATTATTTCTAAAATTGAGCTTCTTTATTACTTTTTATCCATAATCTCCAATTAATTCCCTATTCAACAAAATAATATAATTAATTAAAAATAATAAATAAAAATAACTAGTAATTAAATAATTAAGGGTAAAATATGTATATAAATTATGCTCATCATAAATATTTTGTCTCGATTAACCGTCAAAGAAGCAACCGAAACCATCGTAATATCAAGAACATGGAGATATTTGTAGAAAGGTTTCACCGGTTGTTTGAACTTGGACGATCCACTCACAATGGCTCACTTAAGATGGCAAATTCGTTTGAAAAATGAGCCTCTTACAGTGGAAAGACGTAAGTTTATCAATTGGGTCAATCAAGTATTGAGGTCACTCCAAGGTTACAGTATCGAAGAGTTAAGGATTTGCTTTGATTTGATCTCTAAAGATGATATTGATAATTGGATCAAATTTGCATTGGAAAGGAGAGTTTAAAGGCTTGAGTTGGATTTTTCAAGAACTGCGTATTATCTATGGTTTGGTGGCCAATACACATTTCCATTAAATCTTGATTTTTATTCCAGCTTTAAGCATCTTACATTTGACAACTGCGGCCATAACAAGCGAGGTTATTGAACATTTATTATCTTATTACTGTCCTATTCTTGAGGTGTTAAGTATTACACAGTCGAGCATTCTTATGAGTCCATCACTCAAGTTGAAACACTTAAAATGCTTTACAACTTGGAGGATTCAGAACTTCATGCCCCGAAACTCTCTTATCTTTTGAATATTCAGCGCCAGAGGTACATGTTTCTTTTAGAAACGTTCTAAATCTTATTGAGATATCTTTTTAGAAACTTCTAAGTGAATCAATTATGAAGAATTTGTGCCAGCATTTCAGTTTTCTTGTGCAACTACACACTCTTAAATTGGACGTATTTGTTTTGAATGTAAGTTTGTTCCATTTTTCATTTTTGTTAATGTTATGGCTATCGATTCATTTGTCTTAAATATTTGTTGCTATAGATGTGTTCTTTGTTGAAAAGTCAAGCACGCAATTGACAACTAGTTTGGAATTGTTGAGAGATAGCTAGCTTTGACTGTAATTTGCTGAGAAAGTTGGCACCGATTGCCAAATTTTCAATTTGGCAAATTGAAGCCAAATTGAAACTGTGGGTTAGATGAGCAATGCTCCCTATAAATGGAGAAGTACTTTGCAATTGTTAGCATCCCAATTTTGAGAGCAAGCAAGTGAAGCAATTTGAGAATTTTGAGAGAGCTTCTACTTGAGTACTAGGAGGATTTAATTGGTTGTATTGGGTTTGTGGGTTTTGAGAACTTTTCTCACTTTTGTAAATTCTTATTTTATTAGTAAAATTATTTTTCAGTCTTTGCCCGTGGACGTAGGCATTACGCCAAACCACATAAATTATTGTATCTTATTTTCTTTGCATTTGTTTGTCACATTTATATTTCTCCAAAAGTCACAATCACCAGAATATTAGTAATTGCTCAACTCGCGTTTCCGCAACATTCTTTCTATCTCTTGTTGCTATAGATGTGTTTTTTCTATCTCATTTTATTCAATTATTTCAGGTCTTTGAGGTGGGTTGCTATCGCTATAGTATTATTGAATCGTGCAATCTATAGCATTTGGAAATTATTGGAACAACATACGTTGATTGCCTCTTTCTCTGTGTTACTATATTGAAAGCATCTCATTCATTATATAAGTTTGCACTAAAGGTAAATGTTTCCTCTGCTTCTAATTTTGTAATTGCATTTATATTTTCAAAATATTTATGATATGGTTGTTTTTCCCATTAGCGTCTTAAGTAGTATCTCAGACTTCATATGACTTATCTGCATTGATAAAGACCATCAAGGTTCACCCATATTTAATTAATAAGTGTTAAGGTCGTGGAATTGCTAGGATTTGTGAGACATGAACTGATGTTGAGTTTGGAATTTATTTAGTTGAGAGTGCTAAACTAATAGAGAAGATGATCATCAATCCTTCTTTTCCATATGTTTTGGGAACTCCAAGAGAGTTAATCTGCAAGGAATAAGAAGAGCATCAATTTGCTCGAAGGCGTGCTATTGAGTTTGCTGCTAAATTTCCTTTATAGGAATTTGTGATAGCGTAAATATAGATTATTCCGAAAGTCCTTTAATTATTAAATAATCATTTTTCAGTACCTATTCGATATTAGTTGTAGATTTTATATGTTTATTTGAAAGAAACATGGCACCTATGAGAATTAAGGTCTTTAGTATATTTTTCCTAATCATCAAGTGAAAATACCAAATATGGTTTGGCCTACAATCTTTCGCTTGCTTGCTTGCTTATACCAAATTTAAAAATGTTTAATTTCAAAGTGGAGTAGTTGTAGACAGAAGTTTGCCTTGTTATCGATTATAATGCTAAAAGTTCGATCTTTGATTGCCTGTTGCAATGATTCAAATGTTAAAAGGTTTTCAGAAGCCAATTATAACTAGTTTATGACTCATTTTTTTATGACAAATGAATAAGATGTGTTTTGACTTTCTTAATCGTTCCCTTTTATTTATTTAGGACACCCTCTGGAGATTTTGCCGACTAGTAATGAAGTCGTGACCTAGTTACTGCATGTGAATTATGTTAGGAGAAATTTTGAATTCCCAGCAGCAGATATTTTATAATCCAGTTATTTTTTGATTTATTAGTTGAATTTCATTTCAATTAGAATCGACTAATCTTTTACCAAAATGATTAGTTGACGCAGAGCTCCTTAAAATTCAGTAAAGTAGTGAGATACAAAATGCTTAAAATCTAAGCAAAAAGAAAAATGGTAACATTCATTTAAAGCACAACTATTTATTATGGACCACGGTTATAGACTGCATAAAAATTTTCAGGCGACGGATTATTCGGTAATGGATACCATACTTTATTAAAATACGTGATAGATTTTTACAATGTTATAAATGAGTTCTTGTAAAGATATATCCCATAATTTAATAAAGTACAGAATTCCTTACTGGAAAAGGTCATGATCAAGAAGGAACACGAAACTATTTAAAACATATTTAACAATAGTGGCCAAAGGTTGAGTAGCCAGAGCCCTATAAGGGCTGCTGTTTGAGCCCAACTCTACTATTTCCTTAATCATAAAATAATTGAGTACAGATAATTTTCTCTCCTTTTGAAATGTGAGTGAAATAGATATTACTCAAATATTAGAGATGGTAAAAATCTACAAGAAAGGAGTAGACATCCATAAAATATTATAGGGGGGAAAAATTAGGTAGTGTAATACAAGATAAAAATCTAGGCAATACTATATGAGATTTAATCGAAATATGAGTGGAATAGAAATTTGTTGGACATTAAAGAAGGTAAAAATCTAGGTGAATGGAGTAGACGTCCTTCAAATATTAGAAATGATAAAAATTTAGGTCGTGTTATATGAGATAAAAATATGGGTAGTACTATATAAGATTTAATAGAAATGTGAGTGGAATAGACGTCCTTCAAATATTAGAGAGGAGTAGACGTCCCTTGATTGTTAGAGATGGTAAAAATTTAGCATTACTATATATGATATAAGATTTAGTATAAAGTAGTTTCGGTAATTACTTAATTGTAAATATATCAGTAGTAGTCTGATGTACTGTCAGTAGTAATCTCATGTAATATGAGTCGTAGCCTAAGTAATAGTCTCATATAATTTAAATTGTTTCCAAATTTGAAAGCATAGCCTTTTCTCTTTCTTTCTTTAAGCTCAATAACATAACATACTGATAAATGAGATGATTTGCTATAAAGGAAAACGATTTATTATGACATGTGACTACAGCCTCTAACACAAAAACTATAAATGTGTACAAGAGAGCTTCAGATGATTTACAACCATATCCCAGATCATCATGAGTGCAAACCAGCACCATAATTAATGGGCATTATCATTTTGTGAAATATAATCTTTATAAGATCTTTTGTTTAACAAAGATGTCACATAGTATTAGACACCAAGACCTATTCAAGAAATTAAGAACCACCAATCAGAATCATAATGAGTGTAGCACCAAAAATATTTCATCAAAGATAGCCCTTTCTAGAAGAAATTCTTTCTAAGACATTTTCCCTTATGTTTTCCGCCTAACAAAGTGTAACAAATTGATTAGCCTCCATTGCCTAATCAAAGAACGACCTTATTGGACCTGGAAACTGAGAATGAAGTTAATTTTTAGCTTTTAAAATTTCAAATTCTTTGTTATAAATCTTTCCTTAAAAAAAAAAAGGTTATAAAACTATAAACGTTTTTAAAATTGAAAAAAATCATACAAATTTATAAGGTTTCAAAGATTATTTAGTATTTTATACTTGAGTGGTGCTATTAGCATCTCTCTCTAAACACCTCACAAAATCTCTCTTTTAAAAAATTTGAAAATTGCACAACTCTTAAATACATGCATTTTAATTCCACAAATAACTCGACATTCTTATTTGTCAAAAAAACTCATAATCTCTTATTACATTTTATGAAATTAATTTCAAACTCATAATCTCTTATTACATTTTACGAAATTAATTTCAAACTTTCACGTACACTGTTAACGAGAATTATTTTCCGATATAACTTTTAGTTTTTAAAAGTTTCCAAAATAATCACCAGAAAGTGCTCATAATATCAATTAATATAAAGTGTACACTAATAAAATCACATTAAAGCTTAAAACTAAACTATTAATATCTTGCTCTTTTGAGAGTTTTAAAGATTCCAAAACATATAATTAATAACCCCATTTTATTAGCCAACCGTTTGAAATCTATTTTACTTGATCTCATTAAACCAACCCAAACTAGTTTCATCCCGAGAAGACACATTACGTAAAACATTGTCGTTGCCCAAGAATTTATCCATTCGATGAGACTCAAGAAAGGGAGGATTGGGCAGATGGCTATTAAGGTGGATTTGGAAAAGGCGTATTATCGATTAAGCTGGGATTTTATTTATGAAACCTTGAGGGAGTTTGGGCTGCCTACTGATTTAGTTCGGCTTATTATGGAATGTATTACAATGGTGACTATGTAATTTCTATGGAATGGAGAAATTATTGAGAGTTTAACCCCTTCTAAGGGCATTAGGCAGGGAGATCCTATTTCACCATATATTTTTGTTTTATGTATAAAAAGACTAAGCCATGGAATAAATGACGCTGTGAAGAGAGGGCACTGGAAACCTACTAAGCTGTCTCATAGAGGTACCATTTTATCTCACTTATTTTTTGTTGACGATCCTTTTTTGCTTGCAGAGGCTTCTTGTAGGTAAGCAATGATTATAAATGAAGTGTTGAATGTTTTTTGTATGAACTCTAGAGAGTAAGTCAGTAAAACCAAGACACAAGTTTTTTTCTCTCACAACATGAAGTCAACTGAGGCTAAGAAAATTGGTGGTTCCTTAGGTTTTTCTATCACTAAAAAAATTAGAGAAATATTTAGGCATCCCGTTCATTCATTCACGGGTTAATAAGCTGACTTATCAGGGAATTTTGGACAAACTGAACCAACGCTTGTCGGGGTAGAATGCAATGCATTTGTCTTTAGTGGGAAGGATCACCCTCAGTCAATCGGTAACCCAAACTATTTTCATTTATACAATGCAGACCACAAGGATCCCACTTGGTCTTTGGGAGAAAATTGATCAAGCTTGTAAAAGGTTTATTTAGAGTGAGGCAGCGGAAAAGAAGAAAATCAGTTTGGTGAAATGGGATAACATATGTCAACCGAAACCTAGCTGAGGCCTTGGTCTCAAGCAGCTTAGTTTGATGAATGATGCTCTGCTGATGAAGATTAGATGGGGTTTAATTGCTTCATTAAATAGTTTATGGGTGAATGTACCCTTGTCTAAGCATGGGATTGTTCATAATGCTCATCCCAGTTCCCAGCACTCTACCTATAAAATATGGTTCTTACATGTGGAAGGCTGTGGGAGGTTTTTGGCCTGAGATTTTGAAAAGGATCAAATAGGACATTGAAAATGGCAACTGAGTTAGATTTTAGTGGGATAATTGGATAATAGAGGAATACCTTTTGTATACGTTCACTTTGTAGCCGATACCTTTAGAGCAGCAGCAAGAGTGTGTAGCGCGAGTTTATCACCATTGAGGTACTTGGAATTGGCAACTTTTTTAGAATTTATTGCCCTATCATTTACTTCTCAAAATTGCTGCGACAAAGCCCCCCAATGTAAATGATAAGGATGATCACATGTACTAGGCATATTCCAAGCCAGGAGTGTTCATTAGTAATTTAACATATCGAGCTTTGTCAAAATTGATGGCTCATAATAAAGATTCTTTTTGGTGCATGCTTTCATAGTGGAGAGGTCCCTAACGTATCAAAACCTTTTTGTGGTTGGTGAGTCAGAATAGACTTAAAATAAAGCAGAACTTTTCCGAAGGCATATTGATAAAACCGTCATCTAATAGAGGTAAAAAATATTTAATTACTTTCATTGATAATTATACTCGGAAAACATGGGTGTATTTTTTGTAGGAAAAACCAGAATCTTTTAGTATATTTAAAAGTTTCAAGGCTCGTGTTGAGAATGAAATAGGGAAAACAATTAAAACTCTTCGAACTGATCGTGGTGGCGAGTACTGCTCAAAAGTATTTGAAGATTTTTGTATTAATCATGGTATTCTAAGGGAACTCACAGCTACTTATACACCACAGTAAAATGGTGTATCGGAGAGGAAAAATAAAATAATTCTCAAATGATGAGAAACTTGTTAAGAAGAGGAAGAATTCCAAGGAGCTTTTGGCCGTAAGCAGTAAATTTGAGCATCCACGTCTTAAATAGAAGTCCTATTTTTTCTGTTCAAAACATGACACGAGAGGAGGCTTGGAGTGGCCTAAACCAGCTGTTGATCACTTTAGAATTTTCAATTGCATTGCTTAAGAATATGTTCCAGATGAGAAAATAATAAAGCTTGATGATAAAGGTGAAAAATATGTCTTTCTTGGCATAAATGAAGAATCCAAAGCATATAAATTAATCAATCTAATCACTAAAAAGATAATAATCAACAGAGATGTCATTTTAACACTTGGAACTGGAATGGGCAGCAGCCTACACAAGTCACGTTTGACAGTGACAGTGAAGAAAAAAATCAACAATCGTTACAACAATAAATTTCAGCGGTTCCTACGCTATCAAATGAAATTCCAACAGTTGCCAAAACATCCTCATTTGTTGTAGAAGCTATTGAAGTAGCAGCTGAACCACGTCTTCGCCGAGGTCGGAAGAGACCCATATGGATGCAAAATTATGAGGTAACTTGTGTTCAATATGATAATGATGATATAATTGCTCATTATACTTTGTTCTCATATTGTAATCCTGTTATATTCTAAGAAGTTGTCAAAGATTTAAAGTGGCAAAAAGCCATGGATGAAGAGATATGTTCTATAGAGAAAAATAAAAGTTGGGAACTAGCTGACCTTTCAAAAAGACAAAAATTCATTGGGGTTAAATGGGTTTACCAAATAAAATAAAACAAAGATGGTCAAATTGACAAGTACAAAGCTCATCTTGTTACAAAAAGGTACAAATAAGAACATGGTGTTGATTATAAAGAGGTGTTTGCTCCAGTTGTAAGACTTGACACTATTCGCTTAGTGTTATCCATGGCTGCACAGAATTCCGGACCTATCTATCAATTGAATGTAAAGTTAGCATTTTTGCATGGCGAATTGAAAGAACAGGTGTACGTTGATCAGCCTCATGGATATGTGAGGCAAGGTCATAAAAGTCGGGTATACAAATTAAAGAAAGCATTATACATATTGAAACAAGCACCAAGAGTGTGGTACAGTAGTGTAGATGTTTTCTTTACTAAAGAAAGTTTTCTTAAATGCCCTTATGAATACACATTGTCTATTAAATATAGAGGTGATGTGAAAATATTAATTGTGTATTTATATGTTGATGATCTCATTTATGTTAGTAATGACAAAGCCATGCTTAATGATTTTAAGAAATCTATGATGATTGAATTTGATATGACTTATTTGGGGCTGATGCATTACTTTTTTGGCATCGAAGTACAGAAACCCTCTGTTGGTGTTTTTATTTCTAAAAAAATACTCTGGAAATTTTGGACAGATTCATGATGAAGGATTGTAATTCGGTTTCAACTTCAACAGTGTATGGTCTGAAACTGTCAAGGAATGAAATTGGAAAAATGGTGGATGCTACTCTTTATAAACAAATTGTTGGGAGTCTTATGTATTTGACATCAACAAGATTGGGTATTATGCACGCTACCAATTTAATTAGTAGATACATGGAGAATCCAATTGAAGATCATCTCTTAGCTGCAAATTGAATTTTTCGCTATGTCAAAGGCACTGTATATTTTGGAATATTGTTCAAAAATGGTGAAAATTCAAGCTTGATTGGGTTCTCAGACAATCATTATGCTGGAGATATTAATTATAGAAAGAGCACATCGGAGCAGTATATTTATGTTGAATTCTGGAGCTGTTGCATGGTCATGTAAAAAGTAACAAATAGTGATTTTGTCAACAACTGAAGCTGAGTTTGTTGCTGCAGCATCAAGTTCATATGAAGTTATTTGGCTGAGAAGGTTACCTGAAACTTTACACAACCAGCATCAAGGACCAACTGTGATCTATTGTGATAATGTTTCTGCAATAAAACTCTAAAAAAATCTAATCCTCCATGGAAGAAGCAAACATATTGATGTGAGGTTTCACTTCTTGCGTGATTTATGTAAGGATGGTGTTATTAATTTGGTATTTTACAGGGGTCAAGATCAATTGGCAGATATATTGACTAAACCCCTAAAACCTGCAGTTTTGATGAAACTTCGAAGTATGCTGGGTATTTGCTCTTGAAAAGAAGCTGAAGTTATTTGAAAGAAGGCATTACAATTTAGAGTGTGTAAACTTATTCTTGCAGATATTAGTTTAAGGAAGGGTGTTAAAGTTAGATCGTGTATGGCACATGTGTAGCAAGTCACATAACCAAGTCTTAAATAAAATTAATTTAGTTTATGTTGAGTCCTAGTCAATAAGAGTTTGTTATTTAATTGGTTATTGGTAGCATAAGTGTCCTATTCAAAAGCATGTGGTTCTGTATTTTAGGAAAATTTGTTTTGCACGATCAGTTGGTGTAATTGCCTTTATAAAGGCTATGGATTAATGAATAAAAAGATCAATTCCACGCTTCCTCTTCCCTTTGTCTTTTGTATTTTCAGCTTTGCTCTATTCTTTGTACAGAGGCTCTATTTACAACAGAAAATACTCTTCAGTTCAAAGGGATTTTCCCAGTGCTAAGCATGTTTGGTCGTCATTGATACCTCACGGGATTAGTCATCAATTTTTTAGTTTGAATCTCCGATATTGGATGTTCTATAATTTCAGGAACTTTGTGGAAGTATGATGGTATGTTTGACTGGCTGTGTCTTTTTAGGGTTATAGTTTGGAGGCTTTGGTTTTAGGGTAATCAGAATCTGCATAATGGTGCTTTTACTTGCAAGAGTAATATTGTAATTGATATTAAGATCCGTACATAAGAAATTCAAAAGGTCAATCAAAGCTTGTTGGTCCCTGTTGCTATGAAGATTGAGAAATATTTTGGATGGGCGGCCCCTAATTGGCCTTAGTTTAAACTCAACACAGATAGAGCTCGTAAAAGTTCTGGTCTGTCTAGTGCGGGAGGCTTGTTTAGAAACTGTTATGGCGAATGGATAATTGGTTTTGGAGTGAATATTGGTGTGGGTACCATCACTGGTGCTGAGTTATGGGGTCTTTATCAGGGGTTATGTTTGGCTTGGGATAATGGAATTTGGTAGCTTCATGTGGAGGTTGACAGCCTATGTGTAACTCGTTTGGTGGCTGATGACAGGATTAAGCCAAATGCGTATGCCTCTCGTAACAGGGGTATCAAAGAATTGCTGAACAGAACCTGGTAAGTGCAGATCAAACATGTTTACAAAGAATCTAATTTTGTAGCTGACTCTTGCAAACTCTGCTATTTCACTACCTGTTCGATTCCACATTTTCAATTCACTTCCTTTAGGGGCTGAGTTTTGGATTTATCATGATTGTATCGAAGCTTCAGACCCTGGTTTTGTATTGTCTTAGTCTTTGCTAGGCACTTTTTTGCACCAAAAAAAAAATCATTTTATGATAGAAGAATGATTAAGGTTTAATTCGATTTTTTTAATTGAGGTCAAAATTGTGCATTTAGCCATTTATAAAAGAGGGGTTGTATAAGAATTTTAGGGGTGCAACTAGGGTTATTATATATTTCATTTAGTAATAAGAAATTGAGTAGTAAACAAGTTTCAAAGAGCTCTTCTTCATTATAACCTGAATCTTAATTTCAAGCTTAATTTGCTACTTGCCTTTGCCTTCCTTAGCTTATAAGAAGTTTAGCTTATAATAATCAATAACCCTATTTCACTCTTTACACTTGGAGTCGCATTACTCATATGCCAGGAGTTTCTCCTTATTTCTTTCTTTTGCGGGCTGTAACGCCTTAAGGCCAAAATCTGTATTAAAAGTGGGGTTTTATTATCCTATTTATGTGGGCTGTCACTGTTCAATATGTTTATAAAACCCCATTTTTGCATTATAAATAGCATTTACAAGAAAAAAATCACAGTAAACTACAAATACATAATTATTTAAAATGAACAATATTAATTTTATAGAGATGATAAAAAGTTGTATTAAAAACTAATATTAACATTACTTATTTTACTAAAAAGATATTTTGAAAAGTTGTTAGTCCTCAGAAAAAAGAAATTTTCCAATCAGCCCTCTGTTAGCCAGCCTCTCATGGTTAAAGAGCTTCGCATCTGCCCTCAGGCCATTGGAGGCACTTTCTTCAATTGTAAAAATCTCAAGTACTTACAATCGCATTCTAAAACTCCTCAAGTAGAAACTTGCCTTTGGCTGGCCATGCATAAAATATAAGTATACTGGGTTTCAATGATTCTTGTCGAAAGGTAAACTTAAATGGAGATCACTTTTTCCAAACGATCTGTTAGTTTTAACATGATTAGAAGTTAGTATTCATTCATAAGAAATTAAAAAAAAAAAAGTATAATACTTGGGAACATGCTATGCATGTCTAGGAAGGATTATCACTGGGCCATTTGCACATAAAAGTGGTAAAACGTACTGACATTCTAAAATATGTTTCAGCAGAAAAATTTATATCATGGATAATGGAAGCTGCCCAACGAAGGATGTTGATGACGTAAACCGGGATGAAACTGTTGGGATAATATGCTCTTTTAAAGCATATTAATTTATTTTCTGATTAATAAAATATTTGAGATATTTTAATTGCATGAATATATTGAAAAGGTCCGTTTAATCATATTATATGTATTTATGTGATAAATACGTATGGATTATGAAGGCATCATCTGATTATCTTATGATTGAATAAATTAAGTTCATGATTGATAAATAGAGTTGGACGCTCTATTTATGTTTAGATAGTAAATTCATTGAATGATTTATGTCTTAATCATGTATGAATTTCTTGATGTAAGTTATTCGTTAATTTGGATCACATATGAGATTTAATTAACCTTGAAATGATCGACTTATTAAATCTCATAGGCATTGATTTCTTGTAATCTTAATCTTGAGTTAATTATGATTTCATGATTGTAATTGTTATTCCATTTGAGTTCTGCAATGGACACGACTGGTCAGACACTTGGTAAGATTGAAGTTATAGATTAACAATATAGAATTTGTACAACACATCTCTTGATGGGTTTGATTATGATCATGATTCTGCGGAGTGTGTCAACATATTTAATATGTTGAAAATGATCATTAGAGAAAACCGGTAAGTATCAAGGAATAAGATGTAATTAAATCGATTGACGGTTGAGATATCGATTTAATTAACGATGTGGTACAAAGTTGGCGATAAAGAAATCAATGTGGCTTACGAATTTTTATTCGAACATACAATTATGGAAGTCAGTTCCAATCTTATAGTGGAGTAGAGTTAGAATTAAATGATTAGGCGTGTTTAATTATAGGCTTAATTGTTGTAGCCACTATTGTATGTTTCCAAATGATCCCCGGGTTAGCTTCGTTTAATTAATTGCACTATTGACTAATAAGCAAGATAACTAGCATTTGGGTCAACATAATTATAGTATTTAGTGGGAGGCTCCATTAATATCTTTTGTATAAAGGCGCTATATTATTTTTCTGGTAATTCTTATAGAAAAAGGAAAATGTAACTTTAGTTTTGGGCTGGGGTTTCACTAAAGAAATAATATAAATGGCTTATTTTTTCCCAAAAGAGAGAGACAACATACGGATCGAGAGAAAAGATTTTTCTCTACAATTTTGAGAGAAAATTTTCTCTACAATTTTGAGAGAAAAATTTTCTCGTCTTAGTTTCTTTTAGTAGTGATAAAGCGCACGTCAGTCAGATCAAACCTGAGTCATAACCTGGAAGATCATTGGTGACAGTTCGTGATCTAATATGCGCAGTGGTGACGGATCGTGATCTAACAGGAGTGGTGGTGACGGATCGTGATCTGGGAGCCTAAGTCACTTCAGCGGAAAAATCTAAATTGGATTTTCAAGGTACGATTTCTAGATTACGAATTCATATATATTATATGAGATCGGTCCTTAAAGTTTTTTTTTTAAAAACTGTATTTTTCCCAACAGAAACATTCGAGCTGTTTAAAGAGATTGTGTTGGGGAATGAACACCTAAGAGGAAATTTATCAAACCGATGAGGATGAGGCTTTTGAAAACTTGCAGAGGACTGTTACAAACTACCGACATGATCACCGATGAGGATGAGGCTTTTGAAAACTTGCAGATGACTGTCACAAACTACCGACATGATCAGGTAGAGGCCATTTGATGCAGCGGAAGTTTATTGTTCAAATATTCCGTTGATTCAAGAAAATATCAGGATTAAAGAACCGTTAAATTCAAGTTGATTCAAAGAGTACCGTGAATTTAGGGGTTAAGACTCGTTGATTCTGTAGAATGCTGAGAATTAACTGTCAAATACTCACAAAGAGATTTGAAACTAAAATATTATTGAACTCAAAACTATATATCCAAATGCTACAAGAGGGAGCTAGTTATAGTAATAGTAACTGTTAACATGAAAATGTTTTTGTTATTGATTTTGATGATAACAAACCTTTTGATAAATATGTTGGAGTTTTTCTTAATAACAAATATTTTTTTAAAAGCCAGAATTTTTCTATAAATGATTACAAGTTTTTGATAAACTGGAACATCTCTGCAAAAATGTGCATTTTTGGAAATAATCGATGAACCGTTAATGTTAACGGTTAACCAATAAAATGCAGAGAAAGGTTATTGTCTAAGGCTTCAACCGATTGTTTTAAAACTTGCCAAAAATCAGCCACTGGATTTAAACGGCTAACCGTTTATTTTAACGGCTAACTGTTTATGGTAAAGTTCTACTCAGAAAAAGGTTATTTCTTAAGCCTTAACCGTTAATCATTTTTGTGTTATAGGTTATTGGAATTAAACAGCAAACCGTTAATTTTAACGGTTAACCGATAATATTCAGAAATGATTTTTGTGCTAACCTCTTACCGTTTAAAGCAAAATGGTTAAGTTTGTTGTTTTAAAGGCTATTGGAAATAACCGGTGAACCGTTAATCCATAACGGCTAACCGATAATTTCCAGAGAGGCATACTTTGTTAATCATTAACCGTTTAGTGAAAACGGTTAGTTGAAATGTATTGTGTATGCTTCTGGATTTTACCGGTGACCGTTAACGTGTAAACGGCTAACCGATAATTTTCAGTATGTTATTGTTTGCTAAAGCCTTAACCGTTTAGCTAGAACGGATAGAAGATTTTTGTTGTGCAGGTCTCTGGATTTTAACGGCAAAAGGGTAAGTGACTAACGGTCAACTGTTTATTTGAAATCCAGCACAACGGTAACTTTGACCAGCGCAAATGGTTAATCGTTAACGGTTAACGGCGATCCGTTTTCTGGGAAAAAGGCTATAACAGCTAGTTTTCAGCTCCAAGTATAAATAAGCTCATTCAAATCAAATCAAAGGTTGATCACAACACGTCCATTGAGCATATACACATTTATACAATCTTCATAGAGCTTCAAACACATTCTTGCTTCATCTTATTCACTCATTGGGCTTTGATTTGTAATCTTAAAGATTGTGTGAGAGAAGAATAACTTGTAATTTTTGTTTTGAGTGATTGTAAATACTAAGATACACTTGGGTTAAGAGATTGGGAATAATCTTTTGTTGTAAAGGTTTATTGACACATTGGAAGTTAATTGTAAGCATTTAAGGCCTTCGTGGCTTGCTTAGTGGAATCCTGCCCTGGCAAGGCGTGGGCGTGGTGAAGATATAATAGAATAAAAAATCATTGTGTTTGATTTCTCTTACTCTATCTCTTTATTTTTCATTGCTCATTATTTTGTTTATTTTGAATTTGATTGCTTAGTTTTTATTTCATTGAATTTTAGTTGCTTATTTTTTAAAAAAACCCAATTCACCCCCCCTCTTGGGTTGCCTAGTTAGTATTTCAGTAACTATCCTAATTTATGAAGTAAACAAAATCCTAAATTGAAAAGGAAACAAAATTCTAATTTAGAAAGGAAAAAAGTCTTAAACTTTAGTTAATAAGGTAATTAATCCTAGTATAATATGGATTTAGATTCCTAGTCTTCATCATTCCCCCCAGGGTGGAGAGAATTCGCCCTCGAATTCGGATTGTCAGCAACAACATCTTCATCATGATCACCTTTGTAAGGAATAAGATGCTTGACATTAAATACATTTGCAGTGCGGATATATCTAGGAAGCTTTAATCTGTAGGCATTAGAATTTATATTCTCTATAATCTCTAAAGGGCCGATTTTCCTGGCAGAAAGCTTGTTATACTCACCAACTGAGAATCTATCTTTAGTTAGGACAACCCAAACAAGATCTCCCACTTGAAATTCCAAAGCTCGACGTTTCTTATCTGCAATAATTTTATAACCCTCAGTAGTCTGCTTCAATGATTCTTGCGTAGTTGCATGAATCTTCTTAACTTGTTCAATAAAGTCCTCTGCCTTGCTGCTTTTGCGAACTAAATCTGGAACTGGAGCTAAGTCGATGGGAGCTCGTGGATTATATCCGTAATTCACCTGAAAAGGACTTAAACCAGTACTACACTTGACTGCTTGGTTATAAGCAAACTCAACTTGGTATAGCTTCTGAACCCACGTTTTTAGGTTATCGCCAACTAGACTACGTAGATGGTTCCTTAAAAAGCGGTTGACAACTTCGGTTTGACCATCTGTTTGTGCGTGATAAGCGCTTCCAAAATTTAGGCTAAGAAATCGTGTGTCTCGATCAGATATTATAGAACTCGGTAAGCCATGCAATCTATATACTTTCTTGAAGAATAGGCGAGCAATAGTAAAAGCGTCTGTAGTCTTCTTGCAAGCAATAAAGTGAGCCATTTTTTAGAACCGATCCACAACAACAAATATTGAATCTATACCCCTCTGAGTACGGGGTAACCCCAAAACGAAGTCCTTGCTAATGTCAACCCAAGGTTGTGTTAGAATTGGCAGCGGCATATATAACCCAGCATTAGTTGCAGTGCCCTTGGAAACCTAACAAATATGACAAGTCTCGACATAGTGATAGACATCACGCCTCATAGTAGGCCAAAAATAAGTGTTAGCTATTAAAGCCAGAGTTTTGTGACGACCCATGTGCCCTTCGTTATGTAACTCTGCAATGATTTTCAGTCTCAAAATTGAGTTAGGAACACACAACTGATTACCTTTGAAAAGAAATCCGTCATGTAAATGATAGTCTGATCGAAACCCTGCAGCAACGTCTTCTAATAAAGGAGCAAAAAAAGGGGTCAGTAGCGTATAACTCTCGAAACGTGTCAAATCCAAGAACTTGATTATGCATTTGTGTCAACAAAGAAGCTCGTCGACTAAGTGCATCTGCTACCCAATTTGACCTGCCAGAACTATGCTTTATTACAAAAGTAAACTGCTGAAGAAATATTGTCCATGTGGTATGTCTGTGAGAGACCTTATCTTGACTGTTGAGATGCTTCAATGCAGCATGATCGGTGTATAAAATAAAGTCTTTATGAATCAGATAATGTCGCCAATGTTTTAACGCCTGGATTACCACGTAAAACTACACGTCATAAGTGTTGTAGCGTGCCTTTGCTCCGTTTAACTTCTCACTGGAATAAGCTATAGGCTTACCCTGTTGGCTAAGAACAGCTCCAATGCCTACCTTGGAAGCATCACAATACCATCCTTTAACACTACATATCCCAAAAATAATACTCTTTCTGTCAAGAAAATACACTTGTCTACTGCTGTGTATAAACTTGCTGCTCTTAAGACTGAAAGCATTCTCTCAAATGTTGTAGATGTAACTCATGATTGGTGCTATATATAAGTATATCATCGAAGTAAACAACCACAAACTTTCCAATAAAAGGGCGAAGAACTTGATTCATAACTCACATGAAAGTACTTGGAGCATTGCATAAGCCAAATGGCAAAGCATTGCATAAGTATATCATCGAAGTAAACAACCACTCGTATAACCCTTCGTGAGTTTTAAAGGCTGTTTTCCATTCATCTCCGGGCCGTATTTGAATTTGATGGTAGCCGCTTTTCAAATCAAGTTTGGTAAAAACTATTGCTCCACTGAGTTGATCTAACAAGTCATCTAATCGAGGGATTGGAAAATGATATCGAACTGTAATTTTATTGATAGCTCGACTGTCCACGTACATTCTCCATAAACCATCTTTCTTTGGAGTTAACAAAGCGGGGACTACACAGGCACTAAGACTTTCACGAATAAATCTTTTTTCTAGTAATTCTTCCACTTGACGTCTCAATTCCTTATGCTCCGTAGGACTCATACAATAATGAGGGCGATTTGGTAAAGTTAAACCCGAAACTAAAGCTATCTGGTGTTGTATGTCCCTAAGAGGTGGTAAACCATGTGGTAGCTCGCTAGGGAACAAATCTTGAAATTTCTCCAATATAGATGTCACAGCTTCAGGAACCTTCAAGTCACTGTGACTCTCCTTTTCCAATAAAATGTAGACTTTTTTTATCTTTGCTACAACATCTATAAACTGCTTTTTCCCTAACAAATAATTTCTCAAGTCTTGCTGGAGAGGAAGCTCTTTGTTAAGTAAGAGAACGATCTTAGTATTGTTAAACATAAAGCTGTAGGTATTCCTCTTCCCATCATGCACTACATTTCGATCATATTGCCAAGGTCTACCCAGTAATAAATGACAAGCATCCATAGTCACAACATCACACCAAATTTTGTCTTTATAGATTGATCCAATAGATAAATAAACTAGGCAACGTTTTGATACTGTTACTTTATTTCTTTTTTTAAGCCATGTGAGCTTGTATGGAGTTTGATGAGGTTCTGTCTTTAAATTTAGCTTTATCACGGCTCCTTCCGAAACGACATTCTCGCAACTGCCTGAGTTTATAACCATACGACATATTTTACCCCCAATTGTACAGGTGGTCTGAAAAATATTTTACCGTAACCATGACCTTTAGGCATGAAGAATGCGCGGTTCACAATCAACATTGGTCCGCTATCACCATGTTCTTCAACAGATTGAGCGCTACCACTACTATCAAAAGTTGGCTCTTCAGTGAACTCTTCAGATTCTTCCTCTTAGTAGTCTTCACTTTCCTCTGTGCCTACGAATAAGCCTTTACTGTATTTTCCTCCCTTTTTACATTCTATCATTTGGTGCCCACTTTCTCCACAACTAAAACAACGTAATCCTGAACTCGAGGATTGAATTTTGCTGCTTTGACCAATTTCACTGGGTTTGATAGTTTTTATTGTAAGATTTGAAGGGGTGAAATTACGGAATTGAGAAGTCGGGTTTGAATTATCACGAACAATACTTCGAGAACCCTAAAAGTTTGAGTCATTAGTAGGCCTATTAAATTGCTTTTTTAACTGCAAGGCTTGTTAGTGTGCCTCTGAGACAGAGTATGGATCAAGTAAATTCAACTGGTGTTGAAACTGGGATCGTAAACCTCCAATGTAGCGAGAAACATGTTGTTCTTCTATTTCTGTCAAGTAATTGCGTGCCACCAACCAATGAAATTCTGTGGTGTAATCATCCACTGACTGATTACCTTGCTTTAAATTCAGTAGCTGTTAGTACAACAGTTTGGCATAATTATAAGGCAAGAATGCTCCACGCAAGTGCTTCTTCAGCTTTTCCCAAGAATCAATCTTCTTTTTACCTTGCCTAATTTTTATGAGCTTAGTTTGTTTCCACCATGCTGCCGCTCTTCCACGGAATCGAGTTGCAGCCAGTGAAACTAGTTTATTTTCAGGAACTTCTTTGTATTCAAAAACTTCCTCTATGGCATTAATCCAATCTAATAATTCTTCAGGTCGACCACTTCCTTGAAATTCAGGAATGTCAATTCTCAACCCAGATTCCCATCTTCGATCATCAGTTAACTCATATCTATGTCGAGGCCTAAAGAATGGGTTAGTGAAACTTTCACTTGACTTATCTTCGCGTTTTGGAGTACGATGACGTTCGTCAATTAACTCTGCCATTCGTGTCATTTGCGTAGTTAACATATCAATTCTCGCTGTCATGCTAGCCAGAGCTTCATCTCTAGAAACATCATCTTGATTGTAAGTTGCAGCACGAGCATCACGAGCTTTTCTTGGAGGCATTTTCCAAATCCGGGTTTGAAAGGTAATGGGGCTAAATTGAAAATTAAATAAGATTTTGGGCCGAAACTATAATTAAGTAAAAGTTTTAGATTTCCGGTGATGGTAGTCAGAAATAGAGCAAGGATGGGTGGATCTGGAAGATTTTGGGTTAATGAGTGTGGTGGTGGTGGTGGTTTGTCGGAAAAGTTGATGTTTTGGCCGGAAATTGGAAATAAAGGTGGCGGCTTTTGGTTGACTTGATTTCCGACGATCGGTGTGTCGATCGGTGGTGTTAACTGGCTAGGAAGGTTGAGATCGATGAGAGGAGTTGATTGGTGGTGGTTGTGCTGGCCAAAACGAGGCGGAAATCGGTGAACGATGGCACCGTGGGCGCGGCTGTTTTGGTTGTTTTTCCGGCGATTTGTGGCTAATCGAAGGTGTCCGATGCTTGGGATTTGATGGCCGGCTTGGTCTGATCCGACTGGTGGTGGTTGCGTCCAGATCGATGACGGAAAGCTAGCTTTGCTGAGCGGTGGTCGTGGTGAAGGTTTTTTACTTTGATTGATTGTTTTTAAAGCTAAACGGAAAAATTAAAAAAGGGAAAAAAGAAAGGTTTGGTGGTAGCTGGGGTTAGAATAATGATACCAGGTTTTGGCTTTGATACCAAGCTGATGCAGCGGAAGTTTATTGTTCAAATATTCCGTTGATTCAAGAAAATACCAGAATAAAAGAACCGTTAAATTCACGTTGATTCAAAGAGTATTGTGAATTTAGGGGTTAAGACTCGTTGATTCTGTAGAATGCTGAGAATTAACTGTCAAATACTCACAAAGAGATTTGAAACTAAAATATTATTGAACTCAAAGTTATATATCCAAAGGCTACAATAGGAAGATATTTATACTAATAGTAACTATCCTAATTCATGAAGTAAACAAAATCCTAAATTGAAAAGGAAACAAAATTCTAATTTAGAAAAGAAAAAAGTCTTAAACTTTAGTTAATAAGGTAATTAATCCTAGTATAATATGGATTTGGATTCCTAGTCTTCATCACCATTGGAAATTTGCGGAGGATAATTAAGGAGGCGACTAGGTTTGCTTAAGCGAATAGCACAGCAAAGATACAACAAATAGAAGAAGCAAATGCAAACATAGGCGAGTTAAAGGCATAGGCAAAAGCATTGAAAGATGCGAGAACCGCTCAGAATGAACAAAATTGATGCACGTAAGAAGCACTTTATTTGTTTTGCTACTTTTACCACTACTATATAAGTTTTTTTGGAACACTTGTATGTTTCAATTTCCATATAGTCATTGTTTAGTATAAGCTTTTAATTATAAAATAAATTTTCTTCATTAATTGCTCTTTTCATAAGCGAAATTAATATGGAATTTTGGTATTCACCTATTATCATAATATTAATTTTTGTGTAGAGCTTTAAAAGAGATTGGACATTTTGAGCTATTGGCTATTGTTGTATGTGTCAGTATGGCTTGCTTATCATCAACATTCAACAACTTAAGAGAAGCATTTGGGACAAGATTGCCAAGCTATTTGAACTCCTTAAAGAAAGCTGGTGCTTAAGAAAAAAAAAGGAAAAATTAGTGATGTTGGTACTCCACAAACGTCTTTAAGAAATACCGTTTTATTCCAAAATTAACCTCACTTTTTCACCTCGAAATGAAAACTCAATGATGTCTCTTCCACTGACAAAAATAAAAAATTAAAGAAAGCTTGAAATATTAGCAAAACAAAAAAAAAAACTAAATTTTTTTCAAAGATTGAAATATTAGCAAAACAAAAAAAAAACTAACTTTTTCTCCTCTCTTTTGTTGTTTTTTATGATAGTTACCAAGCTTTAATTTTCAGCTGTTATCTCTCTACCTTTTGTTCTTCTCCAAATCAATTCATCACATTGAAAATATGTGTTGAATCAAGGGAAAAAGGTATATAATTCTGTATCTATGTGTATGAAATGTTTTTGGTTGACCATAAGACAAAACTGAATAACATCAACTTGATAAGTTTCAGAAAGCCTAGTAGAAATCAGTATGTTGTTGATGCACAAGTGCACTACTAGAAAGTGTCAAAGGATTACACATGGTACCGAGCATTTAAGCCCTCACAGTCACACATCCCCGAGTTATCATCGGTAAATTTCTATGATGTGAAAGTTAGGCAAGCTGGCACCGGCCTTCTAGATGGTGGTGCCAGCTATTGCTTCTTAAACCAAGAAAGAAACAAAAGAAGAAAACAAAAAAGAAGAAAGAAAGGAAAAAAAAAAGAAGCGCGTGAAGAAAAAGAAGCGGGCCGCACGATGGAAAAATAAACAATAAAATATTTTTATGCATAATAGCAATTGGATACCTATAAATAGAGGAACGTTTTCCTTTATTTTACATCCAATCCTCAATTTATTTTCTTCATTTAGAGAGTGTTTCTTTGGGTGTATTTGGAGCTTGGGTGAGAGAAATTATTTATGAGAGTGTGGTTGTAATAATTTTCCACATAGTAAATAATTTTTTCTCTAGTTGTCTTTTGACAACGGCCGTGGTTTTTCACTGGATTTAGAGTTTTCCACGTAAATCTTGTGTTGTGGGATTGGTATTATTTTCATTTAATTTTTCTATTGATTTGTTGCTTGACAAATTGCTTGGAGTGATCTTGGGAGGAAGCTCAATTTCCTAACAGTGGTATCAGAGCCATTGATTGAAGTTTTGGTGTCGGGGTACTGTTCACGTATACGGTACTGTTCATGTATACAGTATTGTTCACGTGAAGTAGTGGGAGCTAATCCAAACAGTCCGTGGTGAAGAGTAAAGGCTGATCTGCAAAGCAAATATGTCATGATTAAAATTTTCAAGTCCGGTGAAATTTGAAATAGAAAAATTTGATGGGAAAATTAACTTTGGGCTATGGCAAATTCAAGTCAAGGATGTATTGATTCAATCTGGGTTACCCAAGGCATTGAAGGGGAAGTCATCCCCTGCTTCCAGTAGTGGCTCTGGAAAAGCTATTATAAGCGATAAAGATTGGAAAGAGTTGGATGAAAGAGCTGCAAGTTCCATACGACTGTGTCTGGCAAAGAATGTTCTTGCAAATGTAGGAAATATCTCTACAGCAAAAGAACTTTGGGAGAAGCGAGAAAAGTTATATCAGACAAAGAGCATATCAAATTGGTTGTACCTAAAGGAACGATTTCACACATTGCGAATGGCTGAATGTACAAAAATTTCTAATCACCTCAGTGTTCTCAATGGTATTGTGTCAGAACTAGAAGCTATTAGGGTCAAAATTGAAGATGAGGACAAGGCGCTTAGGTTGCTGTGGTCACTTACAACTTCTTACAAACACCTGTTACCTACTTTGATATATGGGAAAAAGACAGTAGATCTTGAAGTAGTTACTAGTACTTTACTCTTAGAAGAGAGAAAACTGAATGGTGAAAGTACTAAAACAACAGATGTCTCAGCTTTGACAGTTGTGGGGAATTTGAAGAAAAATGAGTCTGCTAGGGGTGTAGACAATCAGAGCATCTAAAAATAGATTGTCAAAGGAGAAATGGAGCAGGATCGACAAGTGACTCTAGATTAGATACTAATAGCATTGCTAGTAGTAAGTCTCTCATCATCGTGGGAGACGATGATCCCTTGTAAAACGGATGATGACGACATCCTCATGGTATATCGCTAGTACCATAAAAGAGAATGTGTTACTGCTAGCGGATCCACAAGATTTTCATACGATGCATGGTTGGCATTGATGCAGGGTGCGTGGTGGAATTTATGTCGATGGCTGACGAACTTCTAGGAAAGCCAACATGGAAGTTGCACCATAAATCTCAACAGGATATTTCGACATGTGCCGATATAAAATTCTTAAAATTGATAATTAATTCTAAGTGGTATACTCTTTATGATGGAGTATGATAATTCTCTATATTGAGAATTATGACTATAGGTGAAGACGATAAAGATAGTGTGGAGATTGATTGGTTCACAATCAAATCACCAAGTGGGAGAATATGAAAATTAAGCAAGCTGGCATCGGCCTTCTAGATGGTGGTGTAAGCTATTGCTTCTTAGACCAAGAAAGAAACAAAAGAAGAAGAACAAAAAGAAGAAAGAGAGGAACAAAAAAAAGAAGCTTGTGAAGAAAAAAAAGTGGGCCGCGTGAAGGAAAAATAAACAATAAAATATTTTTATGCACAGTAGTAATTGGATGCCTGTAAATAAAGGAACGTTTTCCTTTATTTTGCATCCAATCTTCAGTTTATTTTCTTCATTTAGAGAATGTTTCTTTAGGTGTATTTGGGGCTTCGGTAAGAGAAATTATTGATGAGAGTGTGGTTGTAATAATTTTCCACATAATGAATAATTTTTTCTTTCGTTGTCTTTTGACAACGGCCGTGGTTTTTCTCTGAATTTGGAATTTTCCACGTAAATCTTGTATTGTGAGATTAGTATTATTTTCATTTAATTTTTCTATTGATTTATTGCTTGACAAATTGTTTGGAGTGATTGTGGGAGGAAGCTCAATTTCCTAACATATGATGCAGATAAGAGTGTGCGATCTGTAGATCTGACGATTTAAAAAATTAAAATTTAAATTAGTGTCATAATTTTATGAAAGTAAAGAAACTAATTTAAAAAATATGATTTGAACTCAACCTTTTTTAAAAAAAAATTTGTCAATTTTAGAGCGCGCGCACACACACATATATATATATATAATAATAATTACTTAAAAAGTATAACTTTTGAATATTAGTTATAAAATTAAATAGTTAAATATAATACATCCGACCAACAAATTAATAACTTGTTTAAATACATATGTACACACAAGTGTACACGCGCACACACTACTAATTCATTGTTTTGTTATTTACAAATAACATCATCTGGCAATTATTTATAAAAAGAGGAGTGCTAGCGACAGTCGCCCGTATGGGCGACTGATTCAGTCGCTACCTTCTTCTGCTGACACGTATTTGATATCTTGGCTTTTGTGTAAACTTCAATTAATATCTTTAAATTTTGTTTTATTTTTATTATTATTATGTATAACGAATTTACAACAATATACTTGTCTCATCTCCCTCTCGCCAGGCTTTGTCTCCTCTTTGTTCTGTTTGCCACTGCAACTTCCTTCTCTTCTTTTTTAATTTCTTTCCTCTCTCTCTCTACTGAAAGCTTGGAAAAAAGAGAGTAAATGAAAAAAATAAAAAATAAAGTTCCCTTTTTAGCTAAAACAAAATTTGAAAAAATATTTTATTTTACAAAATAAATAACAACAATTATCCAAACCATGTAGATCCGATTACACACCCAAAACAAAATATCATATCAAATCTGAAGTCGGAGAAGTGGAGAAATAGTCATCAAGCGAGGGGAATCAGAAGAGAAAACTAAAGGAGAAAAGAAAGGAGAAAGGAGAAAATTAAAGGAAAATAAAATTTTTCCTCGTCTTTTTTTTAATCCAAGCTTTCATTATCATTAAAGAAGAAAAGAAAGAAAAGAAATTGACGAAGAAGAAAATGAAGTTGAAGTTGAAGTGGCAGGAGGAACAACAGAAGAGAAACTTGGCAAGAGGGAGAGAGAATAAGGATATTGTGGTAAATTCACCGTCATATATATAATAATGTTTAAACAAAATTAAAAGATATTAATATTTTAATATTAATTTAAAATTACACGAGACCCCAAACATCACACACGTGTCGACAGAGGAAACTAGCGACTGAATCAGTCGCCATAAGGGCGACTGTCGCTAGCACTCCTCTTTATAAAAATGAGCTCTTATGAATTCTTCGGACCTGAATAAGCAGAATATTACACGTAACATTATTGCACGTGGCAAGGTAATGAATACTGTAACCTTGTGGACGCTGAAAATTGAAACGTGGCACGCGCCGGCTTGCAGTCCAAGCGAAACACAGTTGGACAATGGGTCCTGCTATGTTACCGATAACAAAGCGTCATTTAAGCCGTGTGTCGTCAGGCTCCAGCCCTTCATTTGACCACTGATCGTCCCAAGTGCCACGTCATCCCACCAACCGCCTTAAGATAATGGCCACTTTTGCAATTTTCGGACAAGTTGATGCCCTGTCAGCAAAAATTGGATAATGGGTAACAATTCTCTACAAACACCATCACATGTCCACAATCCCATCCAACTAACCAACTGCTTATTTGTTAGTTTTTTTGAGGAAGGAAACAATTATTAAGAATGACGAAAAGTAAGTGACAAGAGCAAAGAGGCTTAGCTCCTGAAGAAAGAAAAAATAAATAAATAAAAAAGAATAGCAGCGAAAGAATTCATCACCCAAACTTAAATTTATGATTTAAGATAACAAGTTATTCTGAAAAAAAAGTATTTTGAATTTGTAATAGAAGAGCATCAATTCAAACTATATGAAATTTGAACAACTTAACCTAACCTATGTTAATAAAAAAATAAATAAATAAACATCTGTCATACCTGAAAAGAGTGAGTATCATAAAAAGAAATTTGAAAAATGACAACCTTATAATTAATACAATTATTTCAGAATCATTTTTCAACCGTGAAATATTCTAATTTCATTTAGAAGCATCTGAAATAACTTACAAATTTATTAATTATCGTTATTTAGATATAGAAATAGGTCTCATGATCCAAGTTCATGGAAAAAGTACACAGTAAGCAGTGTAAATGATTTTGATAAACATCCTTTTACAACCATTTAAATTTTTAAATATATATTTGTCAATTGAAAAAAAAAAAAAAGGTTATAGTTGAGAAACATAGAAATAACTTTTGTTTATTTTTATATAATTTTGCAAATCTTTAAAAGATATTCGAAAACTTTAAATTAAAAAATGTAATTTTGAATGCGTTTTTCGTTCTCTTTATTTAAAGTATCCATTACGCCAACTGAAAACAAAAAAAACAATATAAAAAATTCTTGTTATGTAGTTCAGCCAATATAAGCACAACCGCAGCAAATAACTGTCTTTTCTGTAGCTTCCAGTTCAAGAAGCCTAGCGTGTTCGTAGGGAAAGCTCGCGTGTTCTCTAATCAGCGATTATACCTCACTCTCGCTCTCTTCATTTTTCTATACCTCTCTTTCTCTCTCTAAATTCCAAAAATATGCACAAAAAGCAAATTCTCTTTCTCCCGCCCTTTAATCTTGATATCGCCGATCAGCTTATTTCGATAACTCTTTTTTATTGAAGAATCAAGAAAGGAATTTCAAGATGTTGGAGGATCAAGTAGCGTATTTGTTACAGAGGTATTTGGGGAATTATGTGATAGGTCTTAATAAAGAAGCCCTGAAGATCAGCGTCTGGCAAGGTCCGTCAATTTTTTTCCCCCCTCTCTTATCTCTTGAAATTTGCTTATAAAGTTCGGTTTCATTTCATACCTAGAGTTGTAATTGAACTATTTCTTGAAGTGTTAAAATGATTCTATTTCCTTCTTGCACGTTTCCTGTTTAAAATAAGTTTGTGCCAATTGCAATGAACTTAACCATTGTTTTAGTTGTGAAATAGCAACCAGTACAAGGAATTGATACTAATGTATCATGTGGTTGTTTCAGTTTAATTTTTAATATATTTACTTGTTATGGTCCGGTGAAACTTCAATGGAACAGTTTCATCATTGTTGAGGATTTGCTGTAAAATGTACTAATATGCTAATTCAGTTATCGAAACACTATTTAATTGTGGTAGTGGATGCAAGTAAATTCCACGTTGTACCTACAAAATGATTGAGTTTAGGACAGTTGCTGTAGTATGTGTATTTAGGATTCTGATATGACAAGAGAATATATAGTTTTAGAAATATTGCTAGTCTTTGTGTTCTCCTAGTTATTTATCCTTTTTCTTTTTTCCTCTGAAATGTAATACAGGCGATGTAGAGCTTACGAATATGCAGCTGAAGCCAGAGGCACTTAATGCATTAAATTTGCCTGTAAGAGTTAAGGCAGGATTTCTTGGATCAGTTAAACTTAAGGTTGGCCCTGATCTTTTTGTCACCAATTGCCCCCACCCCCCACAAAAAAAAATTATGCTGAATTCTGTGTGCATGCTGTATTTCATATTGGTTGCTTATCCCATGAGTATTTCTTTGTGATATATTTCTATTTCAGGTTCCATGGAGCAGGCTAGGCCAAGATCCAGTTTTGGTTCATTTGGATCGGATTTTTTTACTAGCTGAGCCTGAAACTCAAGTTGAAGGATTTAGCGAGGATGCTGTCCAAGAAGCGAAGAAAAGCCGAGTACGGGTAAGACAGCGTGAGCCTTGTATAACTTGTTGGAAGCATCAAGAAGATTTGTTTATAATAAAATGATTTTGTGCTTTTCTATTCCTTTCGTGATAGGAAATGGAAATGCGAATGTTGGAGAGGGCACAACAGTTGAAATCGGAAGTGGTATGGGTAACATAATGTTTTTGGACAAGTATTTGCTGTGGCTATATAAATTTTCTTATTGTTTAGATTTATTAGAACAGAGGGGAAAAAACACTTTACATCTTTAGTACAGTATATATTTATCTGTTCAGATTATAAACCCTTCATGTGGTACCTGATTTTAGTCCTGGGTCAGGGTTCCATGACTCCAAACTTTAAGTTCTTTTCTTGTCCTTATATTTAGTGGTTCGCTTCTATGGCATTAATAATTGACTGTTTTTCTTTGTTGAAAAATGAATTTCTTCTTTTCCCCCTTTTATTGTTCTTATAAGAAATAGGATTTTACTCGAATGAATGAAAAATACAAGAGTGCAGACAGAAGTCAATGAGGATTTTCATATATTTTATTTTAGGCCAAATATAAATTGTCTGAATGCTTTGCTAGCTTTGTTCTTTGCAAGCTACTGGGACTACATGGCAGTCGAGTCATAAGAAATGTGTCATTGACTTTGGAATATTTTATAATCACATGAAAATTAGATGCTTCTGAGAACAGAATATATGATGGGACTAGCTTCTTTGGACTTACTATGAGTTTTGGGTCTTCCCACTTCCCCTTATCTCCATTCTTGGAAATATATTGTAATTTCTATACTTTGTTTTGACGTGCCTTTTTTTTCATTGTTTTGAAGAATAAGTCATGGTTGGGATCCCTTATCAACACAATAATTGGTAACTTGAAGCTTTCAGTTTCAAATATCCATATCAGATATGAGGATCTGGAAAGGTAATGAAGACACCCGGTCTTGATTTCCTAATCACCTATCAACTTTTGTTTGAGACTTAATATGACTTCTTTTTGTAGCAACCTTGGGCACCCATTTGCTGCTGGTGTAACCTTGGAGAAACTCTCAGCTGTGACAGTTGATGATAGTGGGAAGGAAACTTTTGTTACTGGGGGTGCACTAGACCGCATTCAGAAGGTTACAGATTTCGTTCATTCTTCAACTTTATCTAGTGGCTACACCATGGGATACTTTTCATTGACTTAATACATTTCAATTTTGAGAGTTTCCAAATTTACTTGATTCTCCAACTACTTTTGTTCTCACCTTCTGTTAATGCTTATTCCGTTATTTCAGTCTGTGGAACTTGACCGACTTGCCCTTTATCTAGATTCTGATATAATCCCATGGAATTTGGACAAGCCATGGCAGGATTTGCTTCCTTCGGAGTGGGTTCAGGTGTGGTCTTATTTATCCTTTATAATACAATGAATTATATTATCTACCTCTGTCACCCTAATTCAATTTTTTGTTTACTTTTATTCTTCTTGTCTCCTAAGTTTACTTGCAATGATCCTTTTGTGCTTCAGGTTTTCAGATTTGGTACAAAAGATGGTAAACCCACAGATCATCTTGTAAAATCCCATACTTACATTCTGCAACCTGTGACTGGGAATGCAAGGTACACAAAGCTGCGGCCAAATGAATCTGTTGATAGTGCTCAGCCTCTACAAAAGGCAGCAGTGAATTTGGATGACGTGACACTTTGTTTATCAAAGGTATGCTTTGATTTTTTAACATTTAATTCTGAGAGAGAGGGTTTTCAAATGGTTTTAATTAGGTTTAATATATCTATATATTTGCAGAATGGTTACTGTGATATTCTCAAATTAGCTGATAATTTTGCTGCCTTTAATCAACGGTTGAAATATGCCCATTACCGTCCGCCTGTCTCAGTGAAATCTGATCCTAGGTCTTGGTGGAAGTATGCTTTCAAAGCTGTTTCTGACCAGATGAAGAAAGCAAGGTAGTTTAAGAAGTTAACTTTTTTTTTTTTTTAATCTCTTTCCATTTTTTTCTGTTATATTATTCATTTTGGTTGCAATGTTAGAAAGAAGCTTGGGTGATGTTTAACTCATATGTAGTGGAGTGGCTTGGCATTCAAATGCTGATGTTAAGCAGTTACAAAAGTAACTCTTTAAAAGTGTACTTGCTTTTATTACTTTCTGATTGCTCCTGTACTTGGCACGTAAAATCCACAGACCTGCAGTTTTTAAAATCTTCATGTCATGGCTTTTACTGAATGTCGGTTAACTTTATTATTATTGAATATTTTCTTTTGTCTTTTCTGCTTTTGTTGTACTAGTAAATTACAGCAGAGACGATGGATGACATGTTACGGCAACTATGTTCTATTATTTGGCCTTTATCACATTTTATTGTTTGAACATTCTTGCTTGCGGACTAAAGGATATGGCTAAAGCAACATTATTAATAACCTTGAATACCACAAATTACCCTTTGGGTTCTGAGTGGACATTAGGGGTGAAAGAAATGGACGTCTCCCACTGTTACCTGATATGTGGGTAATTAAAACCCTGGCAGAATTAACTTTGTGTGCCTCCTATAAGTTTAATCATCCGCATCACCATGTCCTCCTTCATTTTCCTCCGCTTTATGCTGCCAGTGTTGTTGCAAGTTATCTAGATTATCTTGTGTCTCCTGTGTGTTTGAGGTCTGTCTTTTGGCTCTTTGATGAATTATCTATTGAAAGAATGAAGCCATATCAATGGGTAGGAGTTCTCTCACATTGTTAGAATGATTGATTTACCAATTTGTGGATTTCCAGAAAGCATTTACCTATAGATATCTGTGTCTTTTTCTTTAGGAGTTTGTATCTTTCTTTCTCTCTCACATGAAGAAGAAATTTTTCTCTTTCTTTTCTGTTTTCTAATGTCTATTTCTTTATTAGTACTTCCTTTTGTGCTTGGGCTTGTGGGTGGGCTGGAACTTGGGGAACTGGTAAATATTCCTGTATTCAATTTAACCGTGCATGTTTCTCCTTTTGGTATGCAAATTGATTTTGGCAGTGGGAAATTGTCATGGGAGCAAGTACTTAGGTATGCAACATTACGCAAGAGATATATATCATTGTATGCCAAGCTGCTTAAATCTGACATCAGTCGGGCGGTAGTTGATGACAATGAAGAACTTGAGGAACTTGATCGTGGACTTGATATTGAGCTCATACTGCAATGGAGGTATTACTTTCTGTATAAATGTAACTGTTAAATAAGCGACTGCTATATTAGTTGCTCATTCTAAAGATGGACCGATGACATTAGTCTTGCAATATACAGTACTAATATTTCTATTTTGATTCTTTATAATAGTAAGTATAGAATATTATTGGAGTTTTTTTGCCTTTTGTATCTCATAATTCATTGAAATTATTGCATGCGCAAGTGTATGATAGTGGGTATTGCTGGTTTAGAAAGGGCTGATCTTGCGGAAGGGTATGGTGTTAGTCATATGTGGGTTACATGGCAAGAAAGTGAAAGAAGAATTTTTGGGTTTTTTGGTTTTTCTGGCTGCTTATAAAATAATCCATTTTCTTTTTTTAATTTTTTTAGTTGATTGCATTGGAAAGAATGGCAATGCTCTCTTTTTGTTTATTTTTCTTTTTAAGTTCCAATTTCATGTTATGAGAGCAAGTAATATATGGAGACATTACCTTTTACTAGATTGTTTTTATATTTCTGCAATGTGATTTGTGCAGGATGTTGGCTCACAAGTTTGTTGAGCAGACGTTGGAATCTGAAAGTCACTTAAAGAAGCAAAAAACCAAGCAATCTTGGTGGTCGTTTGGATGGTGAACAGCTTCACTAGGAGAATGGCCTTTTTTTTTTCCCTTTCCATTTATCTGTCATTTACTTGTTATTTTGTGATGCTTCAGAGTTTATATGATTTGCTATTTATTTTATCATTTCCAGGAATAATCAATCCTTTAAAGATGAAAGCGAACCATTTAAGTTCAGTGAGGAAGACTGGGAACAGTTAAATAAAATCATAGGATACAAGGAAGGTGATGATGAGCAATCGTTGATTATTAATGAGAAGTTGGACGTTCTTCATACTGCCTTGGAGATTCACATGAGACATAATGCTTCAAAGCTTTTAGATGGGTCTTTGGAATGTCTCGCCGAGTTATCATGTGAAGGCCTTGCCTGCTCCATTAAGCTTTATCCCGAGACAAAAGTCTTTGACATGAAATTGGGGTCATATCGGTTATCATCGCCAAACGGTCTTCTTGCTGAGGTCTGATTCTTGGTTTGGTTTACTTTTTCAAAATCTCACTGCATTTTACAACTACAATACTCCTTTTGATAACTCAAATTCTTACCTGAATCTGTGCAGAGTGCAACGGCTTTTGAGTCTTTAGTCGGAGTGTTCTGCTACAAACCTTTTGATGTAAAAGTGGACTGGAGCATGGTTGCTAAAGCTTCCCCATGTTACATGACTGTATGCTTCTTCTGTCATGCTCTTGGGCTGGTGCTATTTTGGGCTTTAAGTTTACATTTTTTATGTTTGCTGATTGCGTCTTTGATCAGTATTTAAAGGACTCCATCGACGAAATCATTAAATTTTTTGAAAGCAATACTGCAGTCAGTCAGACCATAGCATTGGAAACTGCAGCAGCTGTGCAGGTTTGTTCTATTTTTTATAAGCTTTGTAATACACTTCAATAGGTTCCTCAAGAAATTGTTTCTGAAAATAATGAAACAAAAGAGCCTCCAAATGCTAGTTACGTTGTTGTTGTTGTTATTATTATTATTATTTTTTTTTTTGAGGATCATATTTGGAATTCTATGTTTTTTTTGGGGAACTAGTTTTGGACAATGGTTACTACATTCTTAGGTATATCTGGTTGTAACCATGGCAACAAAAGCTTATAAAAGAATTTTGAATTTTTAGTATATGGTTTGCATTTTAGAAATTGAAAAAGCATGTTTACTGTTGGACATATTTATGTGGTTGGGAAAATCACATAACGTTAGAATTTCTTACTAAAACAATGGTTAATATTTAATGTGATTTTTTTTTTAAAACACTGGTTAACATAAATAGTGAATTATAGAATGAATTTTAGTTTAGATTTCATTGACTTCCTTAGGTAAAGCCAAAACACTGGATGACTTTAATTATTTGAGATTCTTTTCCCCTTTTTTAATTTATTTCTTTGAGTACCATAATCCTTCCTGATATTTATCTGAAACAGTCAGTTTCATAATATCTCAAAACCTCCCTTGCGAGGGATGCTTATGTCAGAAAACTTGATCTGGGGAGTCTGCCTGTATTTTGGTTAAACCTAAAGGGAGGTTTGATGAAATTCTACCAAACTTATAACTGGAGTTGACAGTGGTGTTTTATTTGTGAAATCTGCCTGTATTTTGGCTAAACCTTAAGTGGAGTTTGATGAAATTCTCCTAAACTTGTAATTAGAGTTGTCAGTGATGCATTTTATTTTGCCTTCCTCGAGAGGAGAATTGAATGTAATCAGCATGCTTCTTGTAGTTTAGACATGTAGTAAATGGTGCATTTTTGTTGCTTTTTACCAAAGAAATGAATCTGATTCAAGTGTTATAATTTTTTCTTTCATAACAATCACACTTCGACTGGGTTATCATCTTTCTCTTTTAGTTAATTGTCTTACCTATTTCAGAAATTATGAGTAATTTGCCTGATATAGTGAATGGTTTGCTGACGGTGCTGTTAACTGGTAACTAGATGACAATTGATGGAGTCAAGCGCACTGCACAGGAGCAAGTTAACAGGGCTCTGAAGGATCATGCCAGGTTTGTTAGTTTTTCAAATTTGCATTGGTGAATGTACACGTGATCTCTGAATTATGATGAAATCATCAATTTGAGTAATAAAATTCAAGAATGGCGGGAGTAATAAAATTCAAGCTTGTCCCGTGTGTGTATGTGGTTCATGCAGACTTACGGTTGATTTTTTGCATGATCTCCTTTGTTGTTTTGTTCTTGATAATTTCTTTGAGAGTATAAAATGATGGTTATTCCTTAGCTTACATGCCATTGGGATATAGAATCAGGAAGGTTATTAGTGAACAGTGTCCAATTAAAGTTCTCTCCTCTAGCTAAATTACTTTCTTATGTATCCTATAGGTTATATGTTCATTTTTCCCGACTGATTTTATGCTGCCCAGCAAATATAATTAGCTTTTGAATGGTGGCTGTATACAATTGATCATGATGTCATGTTAGCTGCAGAAAGCTGGTTATTTTAGTTATAAATTAGTTTTCTAGTAGGTTTCTGCTGGACTTGGATATTGCTGCTCCCAAGATTACAATTCCAACTGAATTTCGTCCGGATGATACCCATCCAACAAACCTCATGCTGGACTTGGGAAATTTGGTTATCCGTTCGCAGGTTAATGCACAAACTTGATCTTTTTATTTCTTAATCCAAATGCGTAGCAAGACTCTGATATATAGAGGTTGCTGAATGAGTACAGGATGACTATGAAAGGGAATCATTTAAGGAGCTGGATTTGTATTTGCAATTTGATTTGGTTTTGAGTGATATATCGGCTTTTCTGGTTGATGGTGACTATCATTGGAGCAAGAACTCAAACAAATCTTCTGCTTCCACTCACAAAAGTGGTGCTAGTTTTTTACCTGTTGTTGATAAGTGTGGGGTAATCTTAAAGCTTCAACAGGTATCACTCTCTGTATTGTACCTTGTATTTTGCATGTGACTTTTGTTGGCAATGCTCTATTTACCAGTTAAATTCATGAAATTGGTGTTATACATGCTATATACAGATTCGATTAGAGAATCCTTCCTACCCTTCTACAAGACTTTCTGTACGGCTTCCATCACTAGGGTTTCACTTTTCCCCAGCTCGATATCATCGGTTGATGCAGATATTAAAAATATTTCAGGAGGATAGTGAGAAATCAGATCTCATTCACCCTTGGGACAATGCTGATTTTGAGGGTTGGTTATCCGTACTTACTTGGAAGGTTGCCCTCTCTTCCTCTTTTTGTCTGTGCATTTTATTTTACGTGGTTGCAAAACATTTAACGTTTCTAATCACTCTCTTTCCTATTGCTTTGATTTCTTCTAACCCCTTTTTTTCCTCTACTGTAATGTGATAGGGTGTTGGAAATAGGGAAGCTGTGTGGCAGCGGCGATACTTTTGCTTAGTCGGGCCTTTCCTTTATGTGCTAGAGAGCCCTGGTGCTAAATCTTATAAACAGTACCTCAGGTTCAGACGTCAACTTTCCCAATTTATTTGCGATTGGCATGACACTGTCTTATTGCAAATATTGGTTTAGAAACATAAAAACATCACAACTGAGAGAATACTTTGACTGAATGAAAGTACACGGTTAAATTTAGCTGTTGTACACTTGTGTTGTTGGCAATATAATCTCCTTTTCTATTAATTGTTTCTGGGTGTGAAGAGGATATCATAGCTGTTCCTGGTACTTGTTGGTTGATTGGTCTTGAGTAATCTATGGTAATAAATACGTGGTTGCTGTTGGAATTGCATTTTGTGGTCCTGAAATTGTTTGAGGATAAAGGAGAATATCAAGGAAGTGGATGCTGCTAATTTTTCATTAATATAGCCGAGTTGCAGCTGCTCCTTCCAATTCAGAAAAACTGAGAAGTTTTAGTTAAAATGACATTTTGACTTTTGTGAGATATTATTAGGATTTTTATGGATATCTTGACTTTCACTTTTGAGGGTGGACACCTTTCATTGTGTTTCCTTCTCGATATTTCTTAGTTAAAAATAAAGTATCTCATTTCCTATCAAGAAAGAGTAAAATGATCAAAATTGTTATTCCAAGTTTAATAGTTATATATTCTTCTGGCTTATGACTGCAGTTTACGAGGGAAGCAAATATATCAGGTTCCATCAGAATTGGTTGGGGGTGTGGAATATGTATTAGCTGTCTGTGATGCTGCCCGATCCAATAGCAAGGTTTAACTATCACTTCTCCCTGGTTTTAAGACTTAAAGGGTTTATTTGGATTTCTATTCATATTTGATTAGGTCTACTGAATATGACTAAGTTTGTGTGTGAACTTGCAATTAGGTTGTAGAAGATATAAACGCACTCATATTACGGTGTGATTCTGATGATTCAAGGAAAACTTGGAAAAGCCGATTGCAAGGGGCTAAATATAGTGCTTCGGTACATTCTTCATAGCTTTGTTTTTTGTTTATTTTAATTTAAACATTAAATAATTCGTTATTGTTATAGTTTGTGCAGTATGTCAAATATAGTTTTTCTCTTAGTTTTCATTTCATTTTAATTGGAGGTCTTTAAGTGGGTTACTTCCCTTCTCACTTTTCTTTCTTCTGAAATATTGTATTGGTAAGAATCTATTTTCAGAGGTTTGTTGTTCTAGTTTTCTCTTTAATCATGGTACATAATTAATGTGCAAGTACCTTGAATTCTTTTAATCTGGTTAAATATGTCATTTAGACAGCTACTAATATGAACAGTAACTGTGAAAAATTTGCATTTCCTTTGTTTTACTACATCATGAGCAACCTGTGTTGAATATTCTATACAATGGATGAATATGTTGTGTGCGTGTGCACATATGTGCATTTGTTTTGAGCTTGATGTGGTGTAAAAGCAGGAGCATTAGTGGAAAGGGTCTTTGTTTGTTTAATCATAGCTCTTTATTTAACTAACTATTCAAATAGTACTAAAATATAATAGAGACTCAAGCATAAATTTTCAAACAGGTTACTGCTCCAATCACTGGTCTATCAGAAACTTCATCAGACTCCGAGGATTCGGAAAGAGAAACTAACAAGAATCCTGATGCCTTTGAGATCTCAAAGATAGAGAGAGTGTTTATTACCGGTGCTCTTGATGAACTGAAAATTTTCTTCAATTATAGTCATCAGGTAGTTTGGCCAATATTTTTTTCCTGGAGTTTCCTTTCAGTGGAACTTGCTAAAAATCTGAAAAATGTGTTGCTTTCGTAGCATGATCATAGTTTCATGAAGCTTCTTCTTGCTGAAGAGATGCGACTATTTGAATTTCGAGCCATAGGTGGGCAGGTGAGATCAATAATAATTATTACATATGTTTGAGGATATGTCTGTGTTTTTCTCTTTTGAAAGATGTACCTCCATGAAAACAGGTTCAACTTTCAGTACATTCGAATGATATGTTCATTGGCACTGTTTTGAAATCTTTGGAGATTGAAGATTTAGTTGGCATCCATGGCGTATCTCGGCCTTGTTACCTGGCAAGATCATTCATCCACAGTTCAGATGCACATTTATCTTCCGATGAGCCTACAATTCAAAGTGTTGATAGTAATGATCTGACTCTAAGCGAAGGAGAAAAATTCTACGAGGCACCAGAAGATTTGGTTGACTCTACAGATCATGCTATGCAGTCGCTACAATCAGTATCCAAGAACGTAAGCTCCCAGATTTGGCTGCCATCTGAGAACTTATCGCTCAAGACACCCAGTTTTAGTCGTCTTGCTGGTTTAGTCCCTGATGACACAGTTGAAAATAGGATGGAGGATGCTGAAGTAACAGAAACATTGGATAGTTTTGTGAAAGCTCAAATAGTTATCTATGACCAGAACTCTCTTCTGTATCGCAATATTGATAAGAGGGTTGGTATTTTGCTATGTTTGAGTTTCTGCTTTTACCTGTAAAAGACTAAACGTTGTTTAATGACAAATGATCAAGTAAACAATTGTTTCAGGTGATGGTGACCCTGGCCACATTGTCATTTTTCTGTCGTAGACCTACAATTCTTGCCATTATGGAATTTGTCAATTCTATCAATACTGAAGGTGATAGCTGTGAATCTTTCAGTGATACTTCTTCAGCAGCTATTGAGAATTTTTCTAGAGAAGGTGTGGTTGATGACCAACATTTGATGGCCATTGAGGAACCTGTTGTCAAAGGTCTGCTTGGGAAGGGGAAATCTCGAGTTATTTTTAATTTAACATTGAATATGGCACGTGCTCAAATTGTACTAATGAACGAGGATGGAACTAAGCTTGCTACTTTGTCACAGGATAATCTGCTCACCGATATTAAGGTTAGATTGGGCATATATATCTGTTTAGCATTTCTTCTTCTCTTCATCTGTCCTGTAGTTTTTCTTTTCCTAAATATGAAGTCTATTTAATTAATGTTCTCAATTTTCTTTTGTCTTAGGTGTTCCCGTCATCTTTCAGTATAAAGGCTGCCTTGGGAAATCTGAGAATAAGTGACGATAGTCTTCCTGACAGCCATATGTATTTCTGGATCTGTGATATGAGAAATCCAGGAGGCACTTCATTTGTTGAGGTATTTTTGTTCTCTTTTCTTTTAAAGAATGATGCCTTGGTATTATTTGGTTTTATCCATTGGACATTCTATCAGTGTCTGTTCAGACGGTGAGAAACATTTCATAGGTTCTTGTTCATAATAATCTGTATATTTATTTTTTCCCAGTGGCCTTCATGGTTAATTTTATGAACATTGCTTCTGGTTTATGTAGTTGGTTTTTACTTCATTCAATGTTGAAGATGAAGATTATGAAGGTTATGAATATTGCCTTTTTGGGCAGCTTTCAGAAGTACGCATTGTTTATTTGAATCGCTTTGTCCAGGAGGTAAACCTGATTGTAAATACTTCATCTACCATTTTTCTTGTTCCTTTCTATGATGGCTGAAATTTCTCATATGTCTGAAATTTGATATGTAGGTTGTTAGTTACTTTATGGGCCTTGTTCCTAATAGTTCAAAAGGTGTTGTCAAATTGAAAGATCAAGTAACAGATTCTGAGAAGTGGTTTATGACAAGTGAAATTGAAGGATCACCAGCTGTAAAGTTGGATCTTTCACTGACAAAACCCATAATTTTAATGCCTCGGAGAACAGACAGTCCTGAGTACGTATACCATTGTAGATAGTTTATATTCATATTTTACTTTTGTACATTATGGTATATTTGTCTAATTTTTTTAATTTTCTTTGGCAGTTACTTGAAGCTTGATGTGGTTCACATAACTGTCCTGAATACCTTTGAGTGGTTGTCTGGGAGTAAAAATGAGCTGAATGCTGTTCATTTGGAAATTTTGACTATTCTGGTGAGAATCACTGGCTGTCTTCAGTATCCTTATTGCGATGGTAGATTCAAGAATATACCTGCAATTGGCTTGATCAGAGAAGCTCTTGTTTCTTATATTATAATCAGAAAATTATGAACCACTACCAGCTTGATGTTTCAGTTAGAATTTCCCGGCTTCTTTTATGGACACAAGCTTTCAACCCTTAGTTTGCAATTGACTTGATCAGAGAAGCTCTTGTTTCTTATATAATAATCAGATATTTATGAACCACTACCAGCTTGATGTTTCAGTTAGAATTGCCGGGCTTCTTTTATGGACACAAGCTTTCAACCCTTAGTTTGCAACCCTTGTTTCCATAATTATTTTCTCAACTACCATTATAAGTTTTTTCTCATGCATATAATTCCCGATTCTTTTTTATGTAATTAGGTTGAAGACATCAATCTAAATGTAGGTACTGGATCAGAATTAGGTGAAAGCATAATTCAAGAAGTTAAGGGTGTTTCTGTTGTTCTTCGGAGGTCACTCAGAGACTTGTTCCATCAGATACCCAGTACAGAAGCTGCAATCAAGGTAATGTAGTGAATATTATCTAGAGCTCAAGTCTCAAAATAAAGGCATGTAGATGTCTATTTATTCTGATCCTGGGATTTTCAGATAGAGGAACTTAAAGCTTCACTGTCAAACCAAGAATACCAGATAATAAGCGAATGTGCTGTGTCTAATCTTTCTGAGACTCCACGTACGATGCCTCCATTAAATAACTTTGCAACATCTTCTGAAGATGTTATAGAATCTGTCATTCCTCAAGTTCCAGCTGGCGTTGAATCTCGAACTCTAGATAGGAAACTGTGGATTACAGTGGAGGTTTCAGTTGCCATTAACTTGGTTGAATTGTGCTTACGTGTGGGGGTAACTGGAGATGCATCTTTGGCCTCCTTGAAGGTACTTCATTTATACTGCATATGTGTATGGTCTTGGATGATCTATTCTTTCTTTTAAGTGCGTGTGACATAGTTCAGTCGATATAATTTGTAATGCCAGCTTGTCGGCTTCATCTCTAATTTTGCATGTGTGTGAGACTGACAGTTTCTTGTTCTCTCTTTTTGATGTATTACTTGTGTTGTCTGTAGTGGGCCCCCCCGGGGGGGGGGGGGGGGGAACAAATGGACAGTCTATCGTGTGATATATTCTTGAATGTGGACCGTCATCTGCATCAGTATTTTTAAAATTATATTTGTAGTCGAGGTTTGAGATTGTTCAACTGGGAGTATTATTGCATGTTTATGTAGAATGAAGCTTTAACGTTTTCTTGTTTAACCTCTATGTATTCTCTTCTTATACAGGTTAGTGGTGTGTGGCTACTTTACAAGTCTAATAGTTTGGGTGAAGGTTTTCTATCGGCGACACTTAAGGATTTCAGTGTGATAGATAACCGTGAGGGGACTGAAGAAGAATTCAGGTTAGCAATAGGAAAGCCTGAGAACATTGGTTATGGCCCCCTAAAGTTACTCTTTGATGATGAACAGCGGATTGATGCAAATGTTAAAAAAGAGAGCGATTTTAAGCCGGTTACTACTATGCTTATTCTTGATGCCAAGTTCAGACAAAACTCATCTTTCATTTCTGTATCTCTCCAAAGGCCACAACTACTGGTAGCACTCGATTTCCTGCTGGCGGTGGTTGAATTTTTAGTTCCCTCAGTTGGTAGCTTGCTGTCAAGTGATGAGGATAAGAGCCCTATGCCTGTAGTTGATGCAATCATTCTGGATCAGTCAATTTACAGTCAACCTTGTTCTGAATTCTCACTATCTCCTGAGAGACCCCTAATTGCTGATGATGAAAGATTTGATAATTTTGTTTATGATGGTAAAGGTGGAGTACTGTACTTAAAGGATAGGCAAGGGTTTAATCTTTCACAGCCTAGTACGGAGGCTATAATCCATATTGGAAGTGGTAAAAAATTGCAATTCAAAAATGTTGTCATCAAGGTATCAAAATATATATGTATATTTTTTTTCCCTCATCACCGATATGGGTATGGGAAATCATATCTGTGCAAAGAACATTGGCTAATTTCTTAACTGTCCTGAACAGAATGGGTTATACTTGGATTCCTGTATTTTGCTTGGAGCCAACAGTAGCTATTCTGCTTCAAAGGAGGATGGGGTCTATCTTGAGGGAGGGGATGAAGATCCTCCCCAGAACCGTTCAAGTGAAAATGTCAATGATTTGCCATCCCAAAACTTTGCAGTTGATAGATCTGCGGAGTTAATCATTGAGTTTCAGGTCAAGTATTTGTTTTGATTGTCTGCCTTTTTCTTACATGGTTTGTTTAAGAATGTGAAAGATGCCCTATTTTAATGTCTTTAGGTTGATGTGTGTGATCGTTTTGTCCTTGTTTCATCTCTAATGTCTTAATTATTTTCTACATGAATATTTTGACTTTTACTCAATGTTGAATATTTTGAGAAGTTTATAGTTCATCATTAACATTGTATATATTTTTTGTGGTTCCCTTGTAACTGAAATGTTTCTTTCCAGGCTATTGGCCCAGAGTTGACCTTTTACAATACATCCAAAGATGCAAGGGAATTGCCGATGCTTTCTAACAAACTTTTGCATGCACAGTTGGATGTCTTTAGCAGGTTATGTATAACCCATGAGACTACAATACTTTTTTTCAGGAAATGCTACACAATGCATCTCAATTTCTGATAGCAAATTTGATTTCCCGTTTTCATTCTTTGAATTTGAAAAACAAGCTGTGAAGGCATATGAAGTGTGTCCTAAAATAACATGCTGCAGAATGCCCAGAAAGAATATATCAACATTTAACCTAATCGAGAAGTCAAAATATGAATCTTGAAAATTTATTAGACTTGGACAAAGCCTGTTGGGGCTTTATTATTTATTATGCAAAATTTCTGTGACATTAGAAAGCATTATTGGCAAGTCTGAAACCAGCATCTGAAATTATATTACCCCTCTGAATAAAATTCTGATTTGTTATCTGTAGTACAATTCCAATAGTTCTACTTAATATGTACTATGTATGATGTTTCTTAATCCTGTTAACATATACTTTCTAGTTTATGGCTGTTTTCTAAAGTCATACGTGATAGATTGCTTCCTAGAATAATCTAGACGTTGAAATCTTTCTTTATAGATATTTGGTTTCAACTCCTTTTTGCCTTTTTTTTTTAATTCTTCTTTTTTCAATTTTGCCGCAATTCTGAAGTACCCATGCATCTTTCAGCCCAGCCAAATTGACTGGATGAAACTTAATATTATTATTTTATGATCCATGATGCTCATAGGGGCTCCATACTTGTTTATTTTTACAGAACCAAGATGTAATGAGAACAGACCTGACACACTAATAAATATGTTGAGTCCTGTACCTAACTTCTATAAAGCAACTTTTGTTAAGAGCGAGCACAAATGGCATGATAAGGAACTTGTAAACCTATATCTGGTTACAGAAGTTGATTTGGTGTTGAAATTTTGAAAGTCTAGCACCTTCATCTGGATAATACCTCGAGGAAAACCATACCTTCATACATTTTCTTTCATCATCTTCATATTTACAGATATTTTTCATGTATTGAAGTGTATAACTGTTGCTTTTTTTTTTCTCCTCTTTTTTAAAATTGTAAAGTAGATTATCTAAAATGAAGTAATTGGAAAATGACATTTGGGTTTATGCTGCAATCAGACTTGTTATGAGAGGCGATACCCTTGAAATGACTGCAAATGTACTTGGTTTGGCAATGGAGAGTAATGGAATCAGAATTCTGGAGCCTTTTGATACCTCTTTAACGTATTCAAATGCATCTGAGAAGACCAATATACATATATCTGTTTCAGATATATTCATGAACTTTTCATTCAGCATTTTGAGACTATTTTTAGCGGTCGAAGAGGACATTTTGGCCTTTTTGAGGATGACATCAAAGAAGATGACTTTTGTCTGTTCGCAGTTTGACAAAGTTGGGACTATTAGAAGTATGCAAAGATTTACTTGGTTCCTGTCGCTTTCTGAGCATACGCTTAACTGGCACGAATTTATATAATGGCTTGTATTGTTGACTAAAACTCTGTTGTGCTTGGCAGATTCCTTGGGTGATCAAGTATATGCCTTTTGGAAGCCCCATGCACCCCCTGGCTTTGCAGTCCTTGGTGACTATCTGACTCCATTGTCAGTGAAAACTCTAGTTATCTCTTGTTTTGGGATTTTTTTCTTTATGGTTCTTTGTGTTGAATATACATATTAACTGTCTTGACATGACAGGGACAAGCCACCTACGAAAGGAGTTCTTGCCGTCAATACTAACTTTGCAAGAGTCAAAAGACCCGTATCTTTTAAATTAATTTGGTCACCTTCAGCTAAGGTTATATCTGATGAACGTGTATCGAATTATGATTCACGACCAAATAGTGTCCTCAGTGAAGGAGACCATTGCTGTTCTGTTTGGTTCCCGGAAGCACCTAAAGGTTATGTCGCAATGGGCTGTGTTGTTTCCCCAGGAAGAACACCACCATCTCTGTCTTCTGTTTTCTGCATCTCAGCTTCTCTAGTATCTCCTTGTTCCCTCAGGGACTGCATTACCATCAGCCCTACTGATATGTATGTGTGAAAATTTTCCTGTTATCCATCCATTTTAACTCCGTATAAATACAGATGTGTGTGTGTGCGCACGCGCATTTGTTTTGTATATATGCTTGTATGCTTATTGCTGGAAACATCTGCTCAACCATGATGAATGCTTCAAAGCAGTAGCAACATATAATGCAAAAGATTGATCAGCCAAGATTTGTGTAAAAGAGGCTCTGCTGGTCATTAATATCCTTCTTGCGAGATTACATAAGTAAAGTTTTACTCACGTGATGAGCAGTTTAGGAAGGTTTTTGACGGCGGTTAAAGATAGATTTTGTATCTATGTATATCTATTGCTCAAAGAATCTTCCTGGCCAAGATGGTTAAGTTGCATCATAGAAGCAGAAAATTTTGCGTATTCAACATCTTGATCTTTAAAATTTTTTGTTCTAGAAAGTGATGCGGGTTGTTAATGTCATCCTAGCAAGGCCACTGCTGTAAGATTCTACTTACTTGATGAGCAGCTTGGGAAGGTTTCTGGGGATGGATAAAGTTAGTTTTTGTTTGTTATACGAGAAAATATGGAATATTGTGTATACGGATTTTTACATGGGTGCTTGATATCTGGATTAGTTTTTTCTTCAAAATGACGTGCATTTTTTCTTAATGATTGTGCAGGTGTCCATCAAGCTTGGTATTTTGGCGTGTGGATAATTCTGTTGGAACTTTCTTGCCAGTAGAACCCTTGACTTTCAGCATATCAGGTAGGGCATATGAACTGCGTCAGATGATTTTTGGTTTTCTAGAAGTCTCTTCAAAAGCATCTGTGCATTCCTCTGGCCGAGCTTCTACCAGTCATGTTCACTCAGCACAAATGCAAGAGTCAGGAGTTGTAAACTCGGGTAGACATTTTGAAGCTGTTGCTAGTTTCCAGTTGATATGGTGGAATAGGGGTTCAATCTCAAAGAAGAAATTATCAGTGTGGCGTCCAATAGTCCCTGAGGGTATGGTTTATTTTGGAGATATTGCAGTTAAAGGGTAAGCAAAGCTTTATAGTATCTTCCATATACATTTATTTTTTTCGTTTTGCCAATTAAAGGATTAAACTTTGATGATCTAGGTATGAGCCGCCCAATACATGCATTGTTCTTCATGATACTGGAGATGATGAACTTTTCAAAATTCCTTTGGATTTCCAGCTTGTTGGACAGATCAAGAAGCAAGGGGGATTGGAGAATATTTCTTTCTGGCTTCATCAAGCTCCACCCGGTTTTGTTTCTTTAGGTTGCGTTGCATGCAAGGGCACACCAAAACAATATGATTTTACCAGGTTAAGATGTATACGCAGTGATATGGTCACTGGGGATCAATTTTTGGAAGACAGTGTATGGGACACTTATGATGCCAAGCTTAGAGTGGAACCTTTTAGCATATGGACTGTTGGCAATGAGTTGGGGACCTTTATTGTCCGCAGTGGCTCCAAAAGACCTCCTAGGAGGTTTGCCTTAAAACTGGCAGATCTGAATGTTCCAAGTAGTTCAGATGATACAGTTATTTATGCAGAAGTTAAAACATTTTCTGCAGCACTTTTTGACGATTATGGTGGCTTGGTAAGAATTCATATTACAAGTAGTTTCATTTAAGGAAATTTGAAAAAATTTTATACTAGCTTTCGCACTTACTTTGGTTTATGCTAGAATTAGATGAGATCTGTATTTGTGAATAAACTGAGGATAAAGCCAACTACGATTTCCTGGTGAAGCAGTCTTGAAATTATTTCATGCATGTTTTTATCTTGCTTCTCTGTTTATCCAATTTCTAACTGGGTAATGGCACATTACCATCCTTTCTTTTGTTCCTAGTGGGTTTCTTCCATGTAAATTCTTTCTTCTTATATTTTGAGCCTTCTGCCGGCTATTAAAGATTGTAAGTCTGCTTCATCAGAAAGTCTGTTCAAAGAAGGAAAATGTCTGCGGTTTCTTGCTGTTAAAAAGTTTCATGATTTCGCACGTGGTATGAAATGCCTAATGTATAGGTGGTAACTAAGATTCAAAACTCTAGAAATGCATGATTTCGTTTATTTCTTACTGCTTTCATTCCAACTTTTTCTCCCTCCCTGGCAGATGGTTCCTTTGTTTAACATCTCACTGAGTGGAATAGAGTTCAAATTGCATGGGAGAACTGACTACCAGAATTCCACCGTCAACTTTTCTCTGGCTGCAAGATCATACAATGATAAGCATGAATCCTGGGAGCCTCTTGTTGAGCCGGTAGATGGATTTTTAAGGTAGTATATTCTACTGTTTATCAAATTGAATGTAAATATGAATGATTGGAAGTATGTATAGTTGTCAAATTCTCTAAATCTTGCATGCTGATTCGTAGAAATTTCAATTTTGCTTTGATGAGAGAAAATCAGTAACTCGAAAGTACTTGTTTGGTGCTTTTCTTTGCTAGTTTGTTAAATACTTTTCATAGCTTTTCAGAAGTTCAATACTGGTTAATTGAGGTTTTATACTTTCTTCTTAATGGAATTGGTCACTCCTGGGAAAAAGAACATTGTTCCGAATTCTGAACACCTTGTGGTAGGAAGTCTTGAGCTTAGTAATTATTGAAACTGTACGAATTATAGTTCCGCAATGGCATTTTCCACTTGTTCCCTTCTTCTGATGGTGTTGGAGTACTGGTTTGTGCTTACTGTGGATTTTATATATCATGCCTACTCATTCTTTTTTCCCCCCTCATGGCACCATCTTCTGTCTAAGAAAATCTAGTTTTATGTCAGTGCCTAATTTGCTACAGGTACCAGTATGATCCCAATGCGCCTGGTGCAGCTTCGCAGTTACGTCTTCTCTCCACTAGGGATCTGAACTTGAACGTATCTGTGTCTAATGCTAATATGATGATTCAAGCATATGCGAGCTGGAACAATTTTAATCATGTCCACAAGTATGATAGCACGAGGGTAAATTTCATCTCTATAATATTGAATTTTTTTTTTCTCTCCCGCTATGAAATATTGATACAGATATTGGAAAGATTAATGCTTCCACACGTGTGTACATACAACGGTGTCTCCGCACATATATTCATACACGTGTGTGTGTGTGTGTGTGTGTTTATATATTTCTTTTTCTCTTTTCTCTGCTGTGTTGCATTTGACTTTGTTGTATTTGACTTTGTTGTATTTGACTGGCTTGATGTGCCTAGTCTGCTGACACTCCTGCTTATCACATTTATATAGGAAGCTTTTTCCCCAACCTATGGTAGACAATCTATCATCGATATCCATCACAAGAGAAATTATTATATAATCCCACAAAACAAACTCGGTCAGGACATTTTTATTCGAGCTATTGAAATCAGAGGATATTCGAATATAACTAGAATGCCATCTGGGGATATGAAGCCTGTTAAAGTTCCTGTTTCAAAAAATATGTTGGATGCTCATTTGAAGGGAAAAACTTGCAGAAAAGCTAGGAGAATGGTGACACTAATTATATTTGATGCACAGGTACGAGTATAAACATGTTCATTTACCATGTGATGGAGAATATTGCTTTCTCTGCTTTTCCTTCAAGTTTAAGTACTTTTGTTTGGGCCCTTGCTTTTAATCTTAGTTCTTAGGTCGAGCAGTATTTTAATATGATTTAAGAACATGTTTGACCTTAGGTTCCTCTGTTTGAATGCCCTAGAATACTATTTCCGTTGATTAAATCAACACTAAAACAACTTTGACCACAGTCTTCTATTTACGCAATAGCATGGGTTCTGTTATTGAAGCCCTTGTAATTTAGATGTATTTTATTTGTATGACTGAGCCCATATTCTATTGTAATCGATGCTATTTCCGTGTTTTTGTACTGATATTTAAATGTCATAAGAGGGGAAGTACTGTTGATGGTACAGTAACACTGTAGCATCATAATGATAGCACTGTTTGTGCTACAGTGATGTCATTTCTGTCATGATGGTGTTTTGTTAGTGGTCAAATATCATTTTTCTTTCTGTTTTGTTAGTTTTCCTCTGTTTAATCCTCTGCTCTTCTGTGTTTGGATGTTAGTTCCCGAGTGTTGGAGGTTTGACTCTTCACCCATACACTGTAGCTATCCGTCTTTCTCCAAATCAGACCCTTTCTGGCGACTCACCGCTGCATCAACAGAGTTCACGCACGCGTGGAAGCATCTCAAGTTATTCCTCCTCTTCTAAACTTGAAGTCGTTAACTGGAGTGAAGTATTCTTCTTCAAAGTTGATTCTCTGGTATGAATTTTGCTAATGTGTGTTTCTGTTCTTGTTTCTCTTCTATATAGATGTGTGTTCGTGTATTTTAGCTCTGGACCTGGTCCATGGTATTAACCACATGATGAGTTTGTTAAATAATAGGACTCTTTGAAATCTGATCCAATTATAGTTTTAAGCCATGTGATCCTTGGAAAAGATTTGTGGAGGGAGAAAACAACAATTTGATTCACAGTTCTGTATGTAGCTATGTCCCTCTGTTGTCCATGATTCTATATTCTGTGCCCAAGATACCCAAAATAGTTGTTTTTAGGTGCATTCTAGCAGTCTATTTTGCCTAGATCAAATATTAAAATTCATTTCTAGTTTTAACTAATTAACCCTTGATGAAGATATCACTTGGTGCTTTTGCACGTGTACTCGCAAGAACCTTCCTGCTTATATTCAAGCTGCCTTTTATGGTTAAAGTGCACTCACATTTCAAGTTGGTTTTCATGGTCAAAGTGCATTATCTCTTTGTTCTTTCTCTCTTTATTTTAGTATTTATCACTGATTTTTACCTGTTTTGCAATTATATGGACATGCATGGGATGTACACATATTACCCATAAATTAAATTCCAGTTAATTTTTAGTGTTGATATGCATTTGTCAAGGCAATAGAATTAATCTTTCTTTTGTAAATTTTTTTGACATGTGGTTGCTGATAAGCACTGTATTTTTTAGTTCATTATGTTTGTGTATGAAAAATCATCCATCATAAAGCACTTGTGGTTGCTGATAAGCACTGTAGTTTTGAGTTCGTTGTGTTGTGTATGAAAAATCATCCATCATAAAGCCTCTCTCTTTCTCTTTCTTCCCTGGCTTTGGTGCAGCACCTTATATGACTGTGTAAACTGTTTCAGGATTACTACACAATGGAAGTAATTGTGACTGACATGGGAAAAGGTATTAATTTTTACATATGGACCTTTTGTTTATGTGCTGTCAAAGTTAATTGAACAAAATTTTTTGAATTTGAATATTGCTGCAGTTGAACTTGGTAGAGGTTGTCAATATTGTGGGAGAAATTAACTAATTTCTTCATTAAAATTATGTAACTTACTTTTCTGTCCATTCACATGCATTTGCTATCTTCAAATTCATTGTCGGAGCTGTTGAGTGTGTAACCTAAAACTGAAGAAAGGAAACATTCTGAACTCACAAAATTTGAAGGGCATTTGCTGATTCATTAGTTTCTTTTTCCAATAAATACAGTTCTCTATCCATTTAAATCAAATCCTGGCTTTTACTAAAAAAATGATCCATATTACATTTCCATTTTTAAAATGAGAAATCAATCAGAAATATAAAAGACAAGCAATATGTAAAATTCTGGAGATTTTGAAATTAGACAAGAAGCACCTAAGCCACATCAATATGGAGTGTCTATGGTTTTCAGTAATATCCTTGCTGTTTTCTGAATATAAGGATACCTCTAAAAGCTGCAAGGATAGATATTTCTAATGATTTTGTTACTGGCAACTATTGAATTTCTTTTGGATTACTTTCTGAACAAAGTTAGTTCAATCAATTTTTGAACGAGAGAATGTTGGATGGACCAAAAGATCAAAAACACTGTGTTAGGCTGGTCTCCTGGCTTATGTGACCTGAGAAACTGAAGTTTACTTTTTTCAAAAAAAGGGTTACTGGTGATTTGGGAAACCCTGGTTTGATACTCTGGAGTCTGGACTATTTCTATGTCATATATGAAATTTGATTGAAAACTTTTAATGAGGTCAGATCTTGTCTTTACCTCAATAGATTTTGGTGAATTTGTCAAATGAAAAATCCAGAGTGCATGTTTTGGAATGCAATTCATTTGAGTGCTCTGGTTCTCTAGCATTGAGGTTTTAAATTATTGATAATGTATTCGCTAATGTTTTGTAAAAGGAAAATTGACTGTTTTGTAAAAGGAAAATTGACTCAGGCCCTAAAGAAAGATGATTGCTTATATTAGACCCATTTAGATCATCATTATCAGACCCATTTGTATCTTTGTTAAATTTCATGTTTGATATTGCAGGTGAACCTATTGGATTCTTTTCAGCTCCATTGAATGAGATAGCAGTAGATGTTGAGGACTATGTATATCAGGATGACTACTTAAATAACTTAACCTGGATAGACTTGTGCTCAACAGAATCTGTGGTAAAATCTCCTGTTGCATTTTCCTATTTTTCCCTCTTAAGTGATTGAGGCATTCATGAGCAGATTTAATTCTGAAATTACTCTCTTTGTTGCAGAATGCAAGCCAAGTGGCTAAATCTAAGAGTCCGTGTGGTAGAGTAAGATGTGCTGTACTCTTGTCCCCCAAATCTGAAGTTGAGGACAAAGATGAAACTGCTATTGGTGGCAGAAAATCTGGATTTATTCAGATCAGTCCTAGCATGGTGGGCCCATGGACTACTGTGAGGCTAAACTATGCTGCGCCTGCTGCTTGTTGGCGCTTAGGCAATGATGTTGTTGCCAGTGAAGTAGTTGTCAAGGATGGCAATAGATATGTAAATATTAGGTCTCTGGTTTCAGTACGTAATAATACAGGTTTTGTACTTGATTTGTGCCTTGTGTCCATAGCTTCCGGAGAACAGATGAGGACACAGCAACTAAATGGTTCAAGAGAGCATGGAAGTTCACAAAGGGTTGATGACAATATTCAGATAGATGAGTTCTTTGAAACTGAGAAATATGACCCGGAAATTGGTTTGGTTGGCTTTCAATCTATCCAAGATCACTCAGAAGGTAGAAGCTCCCATCAGGTGAGTTATTGCTGTGCTTGTTTCATTCCTCAAACATCAAAGTTCAATGCATCTTAGTTGTGGTTGTCTCTGCATTGTAGCTGTTTGCAATTTCAATTGAAGTAGGTTTTAAAATCAGAGTTAGCTTCTTTATCTCTAATTTTCTTCTTTATCTCTACCTTTTTTTTCTTTTTCTTTTATCCTTGCCTGAACATTACTGATTTTGCCTGTTGTTTTAATCGTATTAAGTTTAGCTTTTTTATGCAGTCTGATATATTTTCTATTAGAACTGCACAAGTATTTTACTATTGAACTGCTTAAAAAGCTCTCTCTCTACGCTGTATATGTGTGATAATGTGTGAACTTCCACGTACTTTTCTTTTTTTTTTTTTTTTTTGGTTCTTTGTTGATCTACCATTGTGTTGGGTGGAGAAATGCTAAATATCGCACACATCATTCCTAGAAAAATTCATTGGAAATGAGATGTCATATGATTTGGCATTCAAGAATCCACAAAATGAATGCAAAATCATCTCGGATTGATTTTCTGGGATAAATTTTGGAAGGTGTACCTTTTTCCATGTTGGGTGCTAGTCTTCGTTATTGTCTATGTCCATAGTATAACTTAATTGGAAATTAATACCTAGTACTGAAAGTGGGGATCAGTACTTGCATGAATTAACTCATCTCCCATCTGTGAAAATAAATCCTGATGAGACGTTTTCACTGTAAGTAATGTCAATGGTAAATGATTGGTTTTGGAAGCCTTCACTTGTTTTGTATCCATGTTGTGTACAGGCAATTTCTGGATTTGAGTTACCATCAGGCTGGGAATGGATGGGTGATTGGTATCTGGATACATCATCAGTTAACACTGCTGATGGTTGGGTTTATGCTCCTGATATTGAAAGTTTAAAATGGCCAGAATCATTTGATCCTCTTAAGTTTGTTAACTGTGCAAGACAAAGGAGATGGATCAGGAAGAGAAAACAAATATCGGACAATGTGACACAGGAGATACCTGTTGGACTGCTGAATCCTGGAGACACACTGCCCCTTCCTTTATCAGGCTTGACCCAATCGGGACTCTTTGTCCTGCAATTAAGGCCTTCAAATCTTGGTGGCCCAGATCAATTCTCTTGGAGCTCTGTCGTGGATAGATCTGGTCATCTAGAGGATTCCGTTAGACCCGAGGTCTCCTCTGAAATTTGTGTGTCAAGTCTCATTGAGTCCGAGGAGCTGTTGTACTGCAACCAGATTAGCGGAACTTCTTCCAGCGGTTGTCAGAAATTGTGGTTCTGTGTAAGCATACAGGCAACAGAGATTGCAAAAGACATCCATTCTGATCCTATTCAGGACTGGATTATTATAGTCAAGGCCCCGTTATCTATCACCAGTTATCTTCCTCTTGCAGCTGAATATTCTATTCTTGAGATGCAAGCAAGCGGCCATTTTGTTGCCTGCTGTAGAGGGGTACTTACTCCGGCAAAAGCTGTCAAGGTTCACAATGCTGACTTAAGAAACCCTATGTTCCTTTCTCTTCTTCCACAAAGAGGATGGCTGCCAATACATGTAAGATCTTAAAGCAAGTCCTCTCCTTGTACATATGCTGTTACATTTTATATGATTTTGGCCATCTGATTCTGTTTTGTTCTCCTTTTACATTTTATTAACTTTATTCACAGGAAGCTGTTTGTATATCTCATCCTCAAGGAGTTCCATCTAAAACAATAAGCTTAAGAAGTTCAATTTCGGGAAGGTTCATCATATTCTGCATAACAGTCTCTGTTGTACATTTTTATTTTGTTTTAATGCACAATGTGTCCGAAATGTTAAAAAATCATGGTATATGCAGGATTGTTCAACTTATTCTTGAACAAAATTATGACAAGGAACACCAACCACTGGCAAAAGTTATCAGAGTCTATGCTCCTTATTGGTTTGAAATTGCCAGATGTCCACCACTTACAATTAGGCTTCTGGATTCAGGGAAAAAGCATAAACGAAAAATTTCCTTTCCATTTCAATCTAGAAACTTCACTGAAGTAGTTTTTGAGGATATAACGGAAGAGGAAATATATGAAGGTCATACAATAGCTTCAGCTTTGAACTTTAATCTATTGGGTCTCTCAGTGTCGATCAGTCAAGCTGGCAATGATCATTTTGGACCGATCAAAGATCTTTCTCCTCTTGGTGACATGGTAGATGTCCAAATCAATTTTGTGAAGCCATCAGTTATCGTGAAGGTGGAGATGAATATTAATACTCTTTTTTTTTTTTTAATTATCTGGTAGGATGGATCACTGGATCTCTGTGCTCATGATGCTGATGAAAAATGTATGCGGCTTTTCATTTCTACAAAGCCTTGCCCCTATCAGTCTGTACCCACAAAGGTTTCATTTTCTTCTTTTCCCGCTGGCTGTTTCGTGAATCTGCATATGCATCGTGGATCATCTATGTGCATAATGCTAAGTGTTTTACTTGTCTTTCCAGATAATATGCATTCGACCATTTATGACTTTTACAAATAGACTTGGTCAAGACATATTTATTAGGCTGAATGGTGAAGATGAACCAAAGGTTCTTCGTGCATCTGATTCAAGAGTCTCCTTTGTATGTTATGAAGCAGCTGGAGCACATAAACTTCAGGTCAGTTAAATACATAACTTGGCAATATTGTTATTACTCTATCCTTGCTTTGGTTAGTTATTCTTTCTCTCTTTTGCTTTTTGGGGGGTATAGATTTTTCTTCTATGCCTTGTGCACCTTATATCTTGTTCTCGTAATTGGTTTGTGAATCTTAGAAGTTGAATATCGGCAGGCCCCTTTCTCCCTTCTGTTATATCTTTTGTGGGATAAACAAGTTCCCACGGTTATCTACTTGTCTGTTGTGGAAAAAGGTTGTCAAAATACTACAAAGTCATACCTCCTATCCAAGCTTGGGACGTCCAAATGAATGGTTAGAAAGAGCCAAGAGAAATTGAAGATACTGATTCATATAATGGTGATAGTAATTATAGATAAGTGATAACAAAGAAATGAACAGTTGAAGCAGACATAGAGCTTATATAATCTTAATTGTGTATTCCAGCTTGTATATTGCTACTATCACTTCTATGGGTCTGTAAAACCATTCCATATCCAGATTGCAAATAGAAAATATAGTGTTTGTCATATTTTTATATACTTCTTGCATATCAGATTCCTTTTGGTCGCTATTTGTATGTACTACAGTTGCATAATCTGGTGCTTCAACTTTTCAGAATGTCAACAGTCATTCAAATTTTGTTGAGTTACGACTTGATCTAAGACCTAGTGCTAATAGGGAAGGGGCTAAATAACTAAGCTTTCGCATGTCTGACATCTCTTCACTTGCAAGGCATGTGGACTGAACATAACAACTATAATCTTCATAATTTAACAAACGACTAGTTCACCAAACTCAAGCACAGGGTATTTTATTTTAATTAATGTAATGGGGGAATCTGAACACTAGATCACCTGTACAAAACCTGCCATCATACCATGTTAAATCACCACTTGACCTAAAAATGCTATTGATTAAATGAGTTAAGCAAATTCTTCCAAATAGGCTGATGATTGATTCCTTATGCTTCCAACCATAGTCCACAATTTGGAAAATGTGTTTAGAATTTTGGTTTCTCCCAACTAGTGAGTATCGTTTAAATGTAGTTTGGAACTATCTTTAATGAAGGTATGCCATTCAAAATTAATAGGTACGACTGGAAGATACAAAATGGTCATACCCTGTTCAGATTCTGAAGGAGGACACCTTCTCACTGGTTTTGAGGAGTCATGATGGCACACAGAGATTTTTGAGGACAGAAGTACGGGGATATGAAGAAGGATCTCGTTTTATAGTTGTATTCCGCCTTGGATCAACCAATGGTCTTATCAGGTATGTTTTGTGTATGATAATAAATCATCAATCACAGTGATTCTTTAGATATGGTGACTAAGAAAGTTTCCATTAACCAGGATTGAAAACCGGATATTTGGTAGAAAGATCAGCATTCGTCAGTCAGGATTTGGCGAGGATGCATGGATTCAGTTAGAACCTCTTTCAACCTCAGCTTTTTCTTGGGAAGATCCTTATGGCCAAAAATCTATTGATGCAAAGATCGATAGTTGTGGTACCATTGGAGTTTGGAGACTCGAATTAGAAAGGACTGGGTTATATTCTGCAGAGCATGAACTAGGATTACAATTCCATGTTCTAGAAATGGGTTCCATCAAGGTTGCGAGGTTTACAGAGGTTAGCATATCAAGTTCACATGAAGAAATCAGGTCACTGACACCTGGAAATGGGGGAAGTTCTTGCATGCAGAGAGAAACTCAGCACAGCTCTTCACCGATCGAGCTAATAGTTGAGCTGGGAGTTGTTGGGCTTTCTATAGTTGATCACAGACCTAAGGAACTTTCTTACTTGTACTTGGAGGGAGTTTTTGTGTCATATTCAACTGGCTATGATGGTGGAGCAACAAGCAGGTAAGAACAACTTCCATGATTGAGTAGCGTTATTTCTGAAATTCTCATTTGTGGCTCATTCATTAAGGACTTGTACAGGACCTGCTTCTTTTTAGTTGTCTTAACAAACTTTTGTTCCTGTTTATTGGTGGTGCATTTTCTTTTTTACAATGTTAATAATTAAGATACTGATCTTTTATTCATTTATCAAAATCCCTAGTACAAGATGTTATTCTGGTTCTTCCTCATTGCTTTCTGTCAGAACTAGAATGTCAAATGTCCTATTTCAAGTTATGACCCCTTAAGTCTGCTCATTTTTTGTGCCTTTCAAGGCTTTAGTGTCAGCAAGTAGGTACGGGTTTATTCCTCAAAGAGATAACCTAGAAGCTGTTGATTTATGTGATGAACAATACTTCTTTGGCAAGTCAGAATGGCAAGCAACTTTTTTTGTCCTTTCTGGGAGAAGAAACACAAAGCAAGTATCCTAATTGAGTAATGTTGTAAATTACATAATGGACCACAAGTCCACTAGAAAAAACTGATAGGGAGCTCATTTTTCTTTTTTCTGATTTTACTTATTGTATTGTACCACATCTTTTTGTTCTGTTATGTTAGTGAAGAGGCTTGTGGTTGAGATGTTTCATAGAGTGTGTATAATCTTCATGATCAAAACATCTGTTTGCTATCAACAGGATATTCGTTAATAGAAATTTTGCCATTGAATCGAATCTTATTGAATTTTGTGATCATTTATGCCAGGTTCAAGCTTATACTAGGTCATTTGCAGATTGATAACCAGCTCCCTCTCACTTTGATGCCAGTGCTTTTGGCACCTGAGCAGGCTGCTGATATGCATCATCCTGTTTTTAAGATGACAATTACAGTACGCAATGAGAATACTGAGGGCATTCAAGTATATCCATATGTATATATTCGGGTAATGCCTTTTGTATCTTGAACCATGCTACATGTTATTTCTGTATTGATGTAATTAATTTAATGTAATGCGCGTAAGAAATGGCCTTATAGGTAACTGACAAGGTGTGGAGACTTGACATTCATGAACCCATTATCTGGGCTTTCGTGGATTTCTACAGCAATCTTCAGCTCAACCGTGTGCCTGAAAGTACAAGTGTCACTCAAGTTGATCCAGAGATTCACCTGGTGTAAGACTTATTTTTCCACTCTTTTTTTTTTAACTGGAACAGTGGAATGCTTATATATCTCTGGATTAATTATATTTGACTTGTTAATACCAAGGAATCACACACTGCTTGACTGGAATTATGGCTTTTGTTTATTTGTTCAATTTTATCTTGGATTTCGCTGCAAATATTTCTGGCCATCCATGACTGAAACATGAGCTAGATGATATTATAACAATTAAATGAATGCGTATATACTTTCATGGCAGGGAAATGAGAGGTTTCTCTGGTATGAAAAATGAGGTAAATTAAGAGTGTGTGTGTTTGTATGTGTGTATGCATGTGCTTACACACACACACATAAATTGTTTTGGTAACATTTTCACAATTTAAATTTTCTCTATCTTGGTAAATATCAATCAACTTCTAGAGTACGCATGCAAATTTCCTTGCCTCTAGTTTATTTAGTATATCGTCCATTTTCTATTGTATTACAATGCACTTCCCCCCTCTTATCGTTGTTTTTATGTTTTAACATACTGTTGATGAATGACCATATCTTGGGATGCTCTTTTCTGTGCTGTTCTTGAACAAACTGAACTACATACACTAATTTTTTGCAGTTTAGAATCGATACCAATAAAAACTGGAGAAAAAGGGTTTATATTCTCTGGAATATTTGACATGCATTAGTAAAAGCAATATTTTATATTTGACATGCATTAGTAAAAGCAGTATTTTTGGTACTTGAATTGGAGACAATATAATAATATTTCCGTGGTTGTTTCAGCTTAATAGATGTTTCTGAAGTGAGGTTGAAGTTGTCACTGGAAACAGCACCGTCTCAGAGACCTCATGGAGTTTTAGGGGTGTGGAGCCCTATACTATCTGCTGTTGGAAATGCATTTAAAATTCAGGTGAAGCTGCTATCTTAGTTCAGGTGAACAAGCTTTCATATTCCATGTTGCAAAGCTTATGCCAGATTACTGCTCAAATTAAAAAATTTCCCCGTCAAAACTGATAAGCGTTTAGATGTCAATGATGAGTAGTCATTTGGTTGCCAGAGAAATTTCCCGCGCATAGAAATTTCCCAATAAGTGCACTCATTTGATGCACCATCATGGGATAGTACCACAGCATGGTAGTCCAACATTTGGCTATTAAATTGCAAGATTAGGACCATCTGTACACAGAAAAAGGGCACTCAGCACATTACACTAAGATGACCCATAAGAGGGTTTGGGTTATCTAGGTCCACCAACGTCCTATGTATTTAACAAGGAAAGAGTCTGGGAGAATGTCTTGCTCTACAATTTTACATTTAATAAAAATAAATAAATAAAAGGATGCGGGGGGATGGAGCATGATGCATAGATGTTTCTTTGTTAGTTTAAAATTTGATTTGGAAAGTAAACTATGCTGCTTCTTCCAAAGTATAGTTGTGAACTGGTGTATGCATTTTAATTCATACTATAACACATCGATTACTTCCCATGTCAAATGATTGTGTTTAGATGCTATTTGTGTATATGTGTATGGAGCTTCAAAGATTTGTACATTTTATAACAAGTTCAATTTTAGATATCCCCTTAGTTGGATCAATGACATCCCCATATAGATGAACTTGGTAGGCTGGGACAATAGAAAGTTGGATGGGAATAAATTAATGAGATTTGGTTGAATTATCTGTCCTACATTTTATTTTAGTCCCTAAGATTGGTCAAAAGGGATTGTAAATCTCTTGGTGTCTTGTGCTTTTTTGAAATTATATTAAGCAACCTCTGGTTCACTTTTCTCTTTATTTTTCAATAAATTTTATTTGTTTCCTGTCATAGATGAAACTCTATAGCAACGGTTGGTTTTTATTTCTTGCAAAGTGGACACTCATCATCCACTGTTGCAACTTCCTTTCTGGAGTCAGCAGTAGTTCCCCACTCAAATTCAACAAAAATTTACCACCTTAATACACTTTCCCTATTGCAATGACATCCTTTGCATTGATTTTGGGTTTCTTTAAGAGAGGACATTGTATTGTCACCTTAACTCAAGGACATTTTAGCCTTAAGCAGCATAACATTCTTTGTTGATATGGGGCCTTTGATGTTTATTTCAGGTGCACCTAAGGAGGGTGATGCACAGAGACAGATTCATGAGGAAGAGTTCAATTATTCCTGCCATTGGAAATCGTATTTGGAGAGATTTGATTCATAATCCTTTGCATTTATTATTTTCAGTGGATGTTCTTGGTATGACAAGTTCAACATTGGCTTCTCTCAGTAAAGGATTTGCGGAGCTTTCGACTGATGGGCAGTTTATGCAATTACGGTCAAAGCAGGTCACTTTCTTTTTCTTTATAATTTGATAACTATAATAGTACTCTTTCAGTAGGGATTGAGTCTTCAATATGGAATCAGGTTTCATCAAGGAGAATCACTGGAGTGGGTGATGGAATTATTCAAGGAACAGAAGCTCTTGCCCAAGGTGTTGCTTTTGGAGTGTCTGGAGTTGTGAGAAAGCCCATGGAGAGTGCCAGGCAGAATGGTTTGTTAGGACTTGCTCATGGGCTCGGACGTGCTTTCCTAGGATTTGTTGTCCAACCTATGAGTGGGGCATTAGATTTTTTCTCATTGACTGTTGATGGAATTGGTGCAAGTTGTTCTAAATGCTTGGAGATGCTCAATAATAAGACCATCTCCGAGAGGATCAGAAACCCTCGAGCTATCCGAGGCGATGGTATTCTGAGAGAGTATTGTGAGAAAGAAGCTGTTGGTCAGGTACAGCTGGTTACTTGGTTTAGTACAGTAGGTTGATTGTATGTCGGTGATTTAAACTAGAAGTGATTTTCTTGCTCATTTTTCCCTTTTGCATCCAGATGGTACTTTACCTCGCAGAAGCAAGTCGGCATTTTGGCTGTACTGAAATATTCAAAGAGCCTTCAAAGTTTGCTTGGTCTGACTATTATGAGGAGCATTTTGTTGTGCCATACCAAAGAATTGTCTTAGTGACTAACAAGAGGGTCATGCTGTTACAGGTTGGTGACTGAGAAGGTGTGAACTTGTGTATCAACTTTCAAATGAATCTTTGTCTTCTTAATCCTGTTTTTCTGCTCCATCCAGTGCCCAGCTCCTGACAAAATGGATCAAAAACCTTGCAAGATCATGTGGGATGTGCCATGGGAAGAACTCATGACAATGGAGTTGGCAAAGGCAGGCTCTCGACAGCCTTCTCACTTGATCTTGCATCTCAAGAATTTTAGGAGATCAGAAAATTTTGTTCGAGTAATAAAATGCAGTGTTGAAGAAATGGAGGAAAGTGAGCCACAAGCTGTAAGGATCTGTTCAGTTGTGCGTAAGATGTGGAAAGCATATCAGTCTAACATGAAAAGCCTAATCCTGAAGGTTGTTATTCTGCATATGTTTGTATTATTTTGTTAAATAACCACTTGGCCTAAAAGTTTGAGCCATTAGATAGGGCTTTAATGATATTTAAGATTCAATGCCTCCCAGCAATGTCCGAGATGGAACACAATGGCAATCTCAATCTTAACATCAAACTCAACATACTATACCATTTGGTCAAATGGGCTCTGATATCATATTAAGCACCTTTTTTGACCTAAAAATTAAGCTTATTAGGCTTATATGTAGGTGATTTATACCGCTATTGAAAAGTTAAAAAGTATTTTAGATGTCATCAATAGAGTTTTAAATAACATTCTCTATACACAGGTACCTTCAAGCCAGAGACACGTGTATTTTGCTTGGAGTGAAGCTGATGGGAGAGAACTGCGTATGCCTAATAAAGCCTTTTTTAAGTCGAGAGAATTCTCATCATTTAGTTCCACCTCTGATGAGAAGAGATTTGTGAAACATGCTATCAACTTCATGAAGATCTGGACCAGTGAGCAAGAATCAAAAGGCCGATGCACATTGTGTAGAAAGCAGGTGCTTCAGAGCTTGCATGATCAATTGCCATATTTTTGTTCTGATTCATTTGGTTACTATTTTCTTTCTATTTTGAGCATATTGTTGTTGAGGTTCCACTCTGTTGCAGTGTTAAACATAAATATGTTTGTTTTGCTTTTGTTGACAGGTTTCACAGGATACTGGAATATGTAGTATTTGGAGACCGATTTGTCCTGACGGGTAAATCACTGATTTCTCTATCCTTACATTTTCACAGATCTAGTATCTATTTGAGGTTGTCTTTTATTTTTATCTTTTTTAGTATGGTTCTCTGACTACTGCAATATCATGTATGCTAATTGATGGAATTTTTGGCCTACTAATGATCGTTTTATGTAGTTTTTGTAGTTTTTTTGCAGTGCCTGAAGAACATTTTTTTTCCCTGCTTCAGGTACGTCTCTGTTGGGGATATAGCTCATGTTGGAAGCCATCCCCCAAATGTTGCTGCAGTTTACCATAACACTGATGGACAGTTTGCGCTTCCAGTGGGTTATGACCTGGTAAAAATTAAATGCATTTGCTGAATCAATTCTTCTGTAGAAATGTATTTGATGAGGCTTTTCTTAAGTCACTTGCTAATGTTTCCGTATGGCGTTTCTGTGATTAAACTTTTAAAATGCTGCACACTTCATAACCGAACAACGCATTTGGGAAAGGGAGATGCATCTTTTAAGCAATTCATTTTAACGGAGATATGTCTTTTTAGTTCTTCCTTCCCCTCCAATTAATCAAGAGGCTGCTGTTATGATCTGTAGGCTGCTGTTATGATCTGTAGTTATTTCAGTTTATAAGCAAAGTTGTTTCTGTTCTCTTCATATTTCCCAGCTGAATTGCATGCATAATTGCTCAGCACCATTATTCTTTTTTTTTTCCCCCAAATTTAAATAGAGCTCAACTGAATGGGGTCAAGATTGTAAAAAACTGGATTAGGCTACAACTTTTGCAAAACTTCAATTTATTTAAAACACTAAACTACTAATGATTCAAATTTATCGAAAACCCAATTATTATGACTTCTGCATGATTGTTTCTACCCTTTTTTTAAAAAAATAGAAATTAATATTCAGAGATGTGCTGCAGGTGTGGAGAGACTGTGCAGATGACTACACTAGTCCTGTGTCAATTTGGCATCCCCGTGCTCCAGAGGGATTTGTCTCTCCTGGATGTGTTGCTGTGGCAGGTTTTGAAGAGCCGGAACCGAATTTGGTTTTCTCTGTGGCAGAATCACATGTTGAGGAAACAGTATTTGAAGATCAACAGATTTGGTCTGCACCAGATTCATACCCCTGGGCTTGTCATATTTATCAAGTCCGAAGTGAAGCTCTTCACTTTGCTGCTTTAAGACAGACCAAGGATGAATCTGAGTGGAAGCCAATGAGAGTTCTCGATGACCCGCAGCCTTCGTCCCAATCTGAAGAAGCCAAGTAAAATTGTATGCTTATATTGTGATATACCCACTTCTAATTTCTTGGTCGTAAATGTTGGCGATGCCAAGGACAAGGTGCTTGCAATGTTCTCATCAACTTGTACGGTTGATGGTAGCTCTCCCGCCCTGTTTTGTATTGAATTAATCCATGTTCTTTTTTTTCGAGGGAATTGCGTGGGATATACCCCATTTCCCTCGTAATACTTAAAATATACCTTTATCTATTAAAATCTATAACTTTACATATACATACTTTAAAAAATCAAAGAAAGTACAAAAATAACCTCAGTAAAATACCAACAAAAAGTTAATACTCGACTCATTCAATCTACTTACTCGACTAGATACTCGACTTATTCAATTGTCTTCGCTTTTTACTCGATTAAATGCTCAACTTACCAGACTTCATACCCGACTTCGTACTCGACTTATTCAATTGCCTCTACTTCTTATTCGACTGAATGCTCAACTTACCAAACTTCATACCTGACTTCTTACTCGACTTATTCAATTGTCTTTACTTCTTACTCGATTGAATACCCAACTTACCAGACTTCATACTCAACTTTTTTTAAAATATTAATACTCGATTCAATGTACTTACTCGACTCAATACTCTACCACTTAATGCTCGACTCATTTAATATGCTTACTCGACTTCCTACTAGACCACATACTCAACTTACTTATCTCCAATTCTTACTCGATTAAATTCTCGACTTACTCGACTTCGTATTCGACTTTTTCCTGCATTGATTCTTCAATCACTCATAACTTAAATAGAGTCTTAAATCCCTACATTCTATGAAAGTACAAACTCGAAAGAGAAAAATCGTGAGAGGAAGAAGAAGAGAATGGTGAGAAAAGCCTGAAAAAGAGAAGCCGTGAGAGAAAGAAGAAGAGAATGGTGAGAGAAGCCTGAAATAGAGAAGCTGTGAGAGGAAGAAATGTGTGAATTATTGGTTTTTTTATGATTTTTTTTACTTTTCCTATCTTCACGAGGTATATATATGTCATAGGGTATAAATTTAGTATTTAAAGGTAAATTGGAGATATTTAAATTAAAAAACCTGGGAAAAGTTTCCCTCTTTCGTTGGGATGCTTTTTCCAATAATTTCAAAGCTGTGTATTTGTTGTTCGACACAAGGAAATACAACACAGTAAAGTGTAGGGATGTCAATGGGGCGGGTTCGGGGTGGGGATCATGATCCCCGAACCCGAACCCGATTTAGAAGCTATCCCCCGAACCCGCCCCATACCCGAAATATTATAATGGGGAATAGTTTGGGTATATCCCCGAAAATCCCCGAATTGAGCGGGGATTAAAACGGGGACCCGATCCCCATTGTTTAAATAATAATTTCTAAATATTTTAATTTCCTCTTTTTTTTAAAAAATAATAATAATAATTCTAACAACCTTCATATTTAGAAATAAAATTACAAATAATCAAATTCTATATTAGAAATAAAATTACAAGTGATCAAAATTTTAACAACCTCTACATAAATAAAAACATAATAGTTCTAAGCCTTCAACATAATTACAAATGATCAAATTATGCAAAATGGTGCAATTTCTCCGAGGATTGAACTTTTCCATCCGGTATTGTCTTGGATTGTCTGTATCGATTTTCAGACTATGGTTTCATAAAAGTAGGATCATGTCATGTCCCATGACTTTAGTGAACCACCAAACGCCAAACATAAAAGCTGGTCACACACTTGCACTTATTCATTTGAATCTTCATTTCTGTTTCCATCCGCGACGCTATGACATTGATTGTGCTGGTTGGTGTGCGGACTATCATGTGCTGGAACAGTTGGATGCCATTTTCCGTCACGTTGATTCAACGCCCTTATCGCATAACAAATGCCAAATCCTCACATTCTATGACCAAGTACCACCACCAAGCACAGCGTATCCATGGTTCTACAGAAGCCACCGAATCAATTGAGAATGCACGAAAAAAGAGTAACATTTGTTTTGATTAGAGAAGACCGTAGAAGACTCGCCAGTTGGCTATTTCAAATAGAAGGTAGCTGTGAGAGGATTTTGGTAAATTTCGTATTTTAACATTTCATGTTTTTTGATTTTCCTATCTTGCAGGTAAATAAAAACATATATTAATTTCATAGGGTTATACAATTTAGTAAATTTAATTTTTTTAAATTTCTACGATGTGACCGATTTGAAATCCTAAACCCGAACTCCAAAAGCTGCAAGCACTATACACAACAGTATTCGAATTTAGGATTTTTAAATTTGGTCCCACCCACCCCTAAATTATCCTGCCCCGCTGTGTCAAACTGTTCGGGTATCAAGGCCAACACTGCAGTAAACTGTACCCAAAAAAAAAAAAAGGCCAAATATAGTGGGTACGAAAACCAAAAATAGGAAAGGCGTTGTTTGTTCGTTAGGGCTGAAATCCATTTTTTATGTTCGTTTATTCTGTATTATAACATATGTTTTATCTAATTTGAAAATAAAAGTTTTCTTTGGAGAATTGTTTTTGTTCAAAGCTTACTTGGGCTAGACCTCCCTCTTATTCTCTTTATGGGAACTAATGCATAGTGGCCACATGAATAACTTTGTATTATTACAAGATTGCCTGATTTATGCGACGAGCCTTTTGCACGGTGGGTGTTAAAAATCTAATCTAATTCGCTCAAATCGTTTCATTTGTAAGAATTTAATATGTAAAAATTTAATTTATGAATTAGATTGAATTGAAGATTTAAAATTCTATAGTTAATGGAAATTTACTTTTATAAATTTGTGAATCTAAAAAAATTTAAAAAATTTAATTAAAAAATAAACTTTATAAATGTAGCATTGTTATTTATTAATAAATAAATAAGTAAAAATGTAATTATATTAATATTATATTATATCTTCTCTGAAAATAATAGAAAATAAAAAATAACTAAATAAATCTAGCTGTCAATTTTAACTTTTGTACAAATTTAGATTCATAATTCTAGTGAATTCTCATATTTTGATCTAATTAAATGAGACTTTTTTTTTATGTGTTATATTTTGAATTTCGATATGAATTATTCTAGTTGTTTAAAAAATTAATTTATTTTAATCTTATTCAATTTTGAATTTCGTTGATAGTAATATTATTTTATATTAGATTTTTTTTATTTTCCTTAGTTTTTGGATTGAACATAATTAAAAAAAAAATTATTCTCAAACCAATCCGTAAATATAGTAGATTAAATATGGATTGAGTCAAATCTAATAAGTAAACATATGGATTGAATTTAGATTTTTTACCAATCTGTGAATTAGAATGAATTGAAAATAAAATATAAGCCGGACACCCATACTTTTGTAGGAGTGCTAATGCTACACTACGTATAGTACTCTTGCAGAAAAACTCCCTACTAATTAACAAGTTAAACAAATGGTACTTGAACTTATTAACCCATGTATCTTTCTCCTCGAATTTTATTTAGTTTCTTTGCATTTGAAAGACAGGAAATATATCTTACTTTTCTTCTTGGAGGAAAAAAAAAGAGACACACATTATTGTTTTAACTCCTACTTAAAGGATTTTAATAATCTCATCTCATCTCATCCCATACCATCCTCCCTTTCTTTGGAAATAGAGTACATAATTTGTGTTTCTTGTGGGGGAATTAACTATGGCAGGGCATAATCGTTGCGCATGCGAAGGCAATGGTGGATGATCGTAATTTCTCTGATTGTGATCTTGGCTTGGCGTGTATAAATTAAATGAACTTTTATATATTTGTTGTCATTAAATTGCTTAATTATGCTATTTATTTAAATTTAATTTGCTGGAGCCGATTACTGCATTACTGCTGCTGTATGGATTTTGAATGTTTTAAAAGATCTAAATAATGCTCACATTATTTAGTACCTACAAATCGTTCATGAATTCTTATTATCAACCGTTCATGAATTCTTATTTCTTTCTTTAAATCTTTTAGTACCTACAAATCGAAACAATATGAATCCGTACCAAAAAAAAAAAAAAGGGTTGTGCATGTTATTGTTTGTATTTTAGTGTTAGTGAATGATTAGGATTTAATTACTTTTTCTTTTTAATTTATTAACTACCAATCATATTAATAGGTTTTGTTCAGATAAAAATCAGATCAGGAGAGGATCATGATCCTACTAACCCCACCACAAAATTTTAGATCATTAAATACGTACCTCTAATTTCAACACCGAAAAAGGAATCTAATTTTTTTTTTTTCCGTATCACGAGTATTATAATAGATATTTGGTATTTCCAATATTCGTGCAAACGTACATGAAATTATCACATTTGGAAATATATATATATATTTTTCAATCACAGATTATGCAAATTGTGTGAGCGTAATCACAAATGTTTTGATGAAAATTAATTAGAAATAAAACTAATGAAAAGAAGCAATTTTCTTTTATGATTGTTCGTAGACAGCGAATGTAAACAAGAAAACAAAAAATCACACCTTTGTTCTGAAATATGTAGATACCTTCAATTATGACTGTTTAGCATACAACCAAGCAAACTTGTTTGGCAAAGAAGGACGAATTAAAAAGATGGTTTTGGAAACAATTAACGTATGGGACCGGAAGAAAGTCGATTCCAAGAAGATAAGATGTAAAATTCACTGAATGGGTCTAAGGATATGTACAATTCGCTATTTCTAAATCTTTCCCGTCAATGCAACTTTGTATTTGCTGGCTCTCTTTCTAATCTATTAATCTTCAGAAATTTAACCGCTGTGGAGGAAGTTCCCTGGGTTTTGAAATCATCTGTAATCCATAACACCTTTTTTTTTTCTTTGGTTGTTGTATATATACATATTAAAAATGGTAACACTAGGATTTCAGTCATAATTATTAACATGAGATTAATAAATATTTGGAGATAGATAAATAATTTTATAAGTTATAATATTTATTACCTAATAAATAGATCCTACATAATATTGGATCTCAAATTGGGACTTAAATATTAATATCTCTATCAATATTACTAAAAAAATTCAAGGCTTAATTTTGACCATCTATGGAGAGAACTGTAATATACCATCAAACACTTTATTTTGTTTTGAAGTGTATCAAATGATTATAGATTTTTTTTATAGATCATTTGTTATGCTGCTTTCGTAATTTACATTTGATGGTGGTGTAGAGAAACGGGAGTGTGGTCCTAAACCCAATAATTAAGATTTAGATCGATCAAATTAGAGTTTTAAGTTATATATGTTAAGAGAAATATATTTAAATTCTCAATAAACTTGTCTTTATTTATTAATAAATTAAGACGTAACTACTTTAAGGGTAAAAAAATTTTATTCAAAATAAATTTTAAAATATAAGCAATCTCAATCCTGTGGTTATCTAAATACTTTTTTAATATTGATGATGCTTTATTTATTCAGTTAAGATATACATTAATGTGACATATTATGTATCATCCATTAATTAGGTTATAAAAATTAAATCAAAAAATAAAATCAACTGATATTATAATAATGTTTATGAAGATAATAAATGAAGGTGTATTGTCATCAAATACGCTATAAGAAATCTGTGTGATAGAATTATTTTAGCGGAGGATATTTGTATTTGTGCATGCAAATCTGTCGGCAGCAAACTCAAGTAGTGGTCAGTTGTCTCACAGATCCACTCCAATTTTATATATTTACACAAATTGCCATTACCCGCCCTTCTAAACTTCATTCAACGAGCGCATGCAGCTTTTATTACCTCGCATACTACAAAGGTCCTTAACTTTCACTCCGTTTACTCCCTCTCTTAATTTTACACAAAAATGGAGGGTCTGATCAAGGGCTTAGTCGACGTGGCACTCGGTGGTGGCCGCGATCGCGACGACAGAGAGGAAGAACAACAGTCCCGAGATGAACGGTCCAGATCCAGTTGGGCGGAGGTTAGTTATCACATGTTTGTCGAACCTTTTCATCTCTCTTCCATGATCCAGTATGATGAGTTTTGGAATGGCACATGCTAAAATGCGCAGGTGGTGTCAGGAGATCAGGATCGAGACGATCAAGAAAGACGCCGCCACAGTCAGCATAATAATCAGTGGAGCGTTCAGGTCTTACTTCAGATTCATTCGATTTGATTTGATTTATTTAATTTTAGAGATCGATTAAAAATTGTAAGAGACTTAAGATGTGATGCGAAAGCAGGAAGAAAGTCAATTCTGGCCGGACGAGGGTTCGAGACCTTCAAGGCGACCTCAGAAGGTAAATTTTCAATTTTTGTTTGTGAATTGTCTCATTATCACAGTCATCATTCGTCGAGCTTAAGTAATGGTAAGTATACTAAATTTAAAAGAGAAAAAGTTTCTGGCTCCTCTAATTTGTCACTTATTAGTTGTTTCATCACTCCGGATTTTTTAATTGTGCTCACTTTAATTAGGCTTTTTCTCTTGGTGGAAGTTTTAGAGGGGAAAGATGTATTTGTTATGGTGTTTTGCTTCCACTAAGTTATTGTATTTCACACTAGCAGTTAGTTAATTATGCCACGGATTGTTACTGTAGCAGATATCAAATGCACAATTTTGGCACCAACCAATGTGACAGGGGTTTGTCGATAGTGATTTTATGGAGAGAATATTTGCATCACTATTTCCAGTTTGAGACTTAACTCTTGGGATTAATAATGCATTACTAATGAAGTGGAAGGCCTTCATTTTACATGTACGTTACATGATATATGCATACAGCACCTTGCAGAGAGAAGTTATGTTGGGTTTTTATGTGTGTATTTTGTCAGAAATAACAACTTAACGAAAAGATGGTTCCACCTTAAGATAAGTCTCTTAATAAAATGGACTAGGAATGTCAGAAATGTAAATGACTTTCAGAACCGTTGAAGTCTGTACACGACAAAAATTTAACCCTCAGAAATAACATCAATTATTAATTTCTGAATTTTGCTTTCAATGTTATGCTCATAATTACATAACTTTCCTGTCTTCATGTGCAATTATTTGGATTTTTTTTTTTTTTGGGGCATTGGCTCAATGAGATGTGTGCTCTTCAATTTCTGAAATACAGACTGTAGATGAAGGGCATGAGAATAATGAAGGTTTTAATTGGAACCAGAACAACTGGAACAGAGAGGTTGGTTACTGAGTTTTATTTTATGCTCTGAAAGTCTGAATTCCTATCATATAATTTATTTTGTGGAACTTCAATGTTGTTTTGACTCTTTACGCAGGAGAAAAGAGAGGAGTACAATGATGGTTGGGAGACTGTTGGCAGAAAGCCTCCAAGGCGACAACACAAGGTAGGTATTTTTGCTCAAATTTATCGTGCACGCTTCAGTATGGCCTGAATATTAGTTATAGTCCATAGCTTAGATATATTACTATTTGTCTCATGTGTGCATTTAATCAACTTAGAGGAAATTGTCTGTGGAGGGTGTATTTGTTAATGAACTCACTGATTGGATTAAGTTGAATTCTCCATTTTTGAAACCCAGTTTATCTGAATTCTCCATTCTTAGTATATATATTACTTTGTTACTTTCTTATTCTGCTAGATCAGTATGTTATATAATTATACTGTGAACATGAAATACCCTGTATTATTTTCTGATGGTTAATTCTTAAAGCATTCTGGCTTTCTTCTTAATAGTCATTATTTGATTGATACTGTACAAACATTGCTTGAACAGATTCATAAGGAGCAATGGAATGGGTACAAAATGCCTCCTAATGAGCAAGAGTACTCTAATGAGGTTCAAATTGATGGTACCTTAGAACCCTCAGAAGAAGAGCTTGCTGACCTGTCACAAGGCTGCTATAGGCTCTGGGAACTTGATTCAAATCGTCTGGTACCTGGCAAGGACTATGAGATTGATTGTGGTGACGGGAAGAAGGCTTACCAAAAGGATGATATGGCACAAGGAAGCCTGTTCAGTTGGCTTAGTGATGACGTATTCAGGAAGCCTACTTATTCTCGGTTTTGTTCGCTTTTAGATAATTACAATCCAAATGCAGGACACAAAGAAGTCATCACGTCTGAAGAGAAGCAGGAGCAAGCTGCTTTCATTGAAGAAATCAGTAGAACTGCGCCAATTAAATATCTTCATAAGTATCTCTCAGCCAAGGGCATTGTATCTGGGAATTATCAAGATTTTAAAAGAACAATCAGCAGTCTCTGGTTTGATCTTTGTGGCCGAGGTGGCACATCTGGTTCCTCTTCTGCTTTTGAGCATGTTTTTGTTGGGGAAATTAAACAAGCTGGTGAACAAGAAGTTTCCGGTTTCCATAACTGGCTTCAGGTCTATAACTTTTTCTTTTTCTCTTATGTTTATTATTCATCATTAAATTAATGTGAGTTGCAAATTCAAGTGATTTGCATTAATTATAATATATGTTAATTGCATAATGTTAAAAAGCCACTGAATTGTTTTACAATTTATTGTTTTATATTGGATGGAGAAGACTAAAGAAATTCAAAATAAAGCATCTTGTAGATAGTGATTTTTGTTGAAGAAGAAGGCACTCTTGATTTACTGTAACATATGCTTGGAGCGGGTAGAACAGATGTATTATCCCTTTAAATAAATGTGACGATTAGGTTTGTAGTCATTCTGAAGAGTCATTGTCACAGTTCGTTATTTGTAGATACTGAATTTATCACAATAGCAAAACTTACTAAGAAATTTTAAATCTTTGTAATTTTTGTGGTTAATAATCTTTGCATCCTCATTTCTCTTTTCATTTTTTCAATTAGAGAGTCTATCATAAATTATAACAGTGTGATAGTGTGTTTACATTTGTTGTTTTTCACAGTTTTACCTTGAAGAAGCAAAAGGAAACATTGATTACCAAGGATATATATTCCCACGACATCGCGGACAAGTCGTAAGTTTCTTTATCTTATGTTCACATTGCATTATGTGTTGACTGAGACTGATGGTTGAACTTGAAAATTGCAGAAATAGCATGTTTAACCCACTTTTTTCCTTTTTCTTTTTGGAACTTTTTCTTCATTTATCTGTTAACAACCGGGGCTTCACATCATCCTTTATGGACATATGTAAATTAGTTTCAATTCCATCATGCATTTTACGATTCTGCGATGAAAGGATATCCTCTGTTCCCTGACTTCTAGGCTGTGCGGGTTCTGTATCATTTTTGAGCCGTGGGTTTAAATAGAAGTCTTCTAAAAGATTTTTCACATACAACCTTAAACTGTTTCTCCACTTATGATTCTTTTAACTAGTGATGTGTAGGGAAATAAGCAGAATGATAAATTGGAAAAATTGTGTTACTAATATTGGACCTGTCTCAATTAATTTATTATATTACTTGTATATACCAAAGATAGCCTTTCCTCATTGTTAAGGGATAGCATACAACTCCAATTGGGCTTTGTAACATAATTTAGATACGGCCACGCCAGTGGAAACCAGATTTATTATGTGTCATGATATCAAGAGGACAGGTGTTTTTCCTTTGTGCATTTTAACCACAGCAGTTTTTGTATTTTTAATCCTCTGTTTCGGTGTTCCCTTGCAGCCGGACTCTGAAACACAATTGCTAACGGTTCAGTTTGAATGGAATGGGATTCTTAAATCTGTATCAAGCACTTTGGTTGGAGTGAGCCCAGAGTTTGAAATTGCTTTGTACACCCTATGTTTCCTTGTTGGTGGAGAAGATAACTATGTACAGCTGGGTCCATATTCTGTTAATATCAAGTGCTACCGATTTGGAGACAGAATTGGTTCCGTCTTTCCTATTGCCGAGAATTGAATTTCTGGTTCTTGGCGAAGCCTTGGAGTCTTGCCAAAAAAATTACCATGTGTAAAAAGGTAGAAATTGTGAGACTATGTTAACTTATGTGCTAGAAACTGATGAAAGTTGATAAGTAAACTGCTGTTTTAGGATTTTATTATTCAAGGTTATAAAATGAAACATGCAGAAACTTATTGTCATGTATGATGATTGTTATGCTCAGCAGCCATTATGTATATTTCATTTAGGATGCTTAAATAAAACATGCAGAAACTTATAGTCATATATGGTGATTGTTATGCTCGGCAGCTGATATATATATATTTCTTTTATGATGCTTACTGACTGTCAAGACGGCTAACCTATGTTCTTCTGCATCAACTGCCTCTTAATAGTTTCGACAAAGAAGCACTATTTTATCAGTGGCAAGTGCTGTTTCTGTGGTCAGTGTGATTCAACATAATACAGATCTTACTTGTAATCTTTAGGCGTCATCTTTGTTGCCTTGTTGTGATGATAATGTTATTCATCTGTCCATTTTCACTTGTAGTTTTTCAAATTTGAGTTGGTCAGTTCGCTTAACGAGAACCTCTTGAGAAAGAAACAGACATGAGACATCTGAAGAGGATAGATAAATAAAATTATCATATGAGGATTCTGTATCTTCAAAATATCGATTCCTTCAGAAACCTCCATCCAGATGGAAAGCGTCCTGAAGCAAGTCAAGCAACCATTAGTAGATTAAAATGAAATATCTTGAAAGTTTATCTGATTACATGGAGATAGATCCTTGGCTGAAATACGCTCGGACCGTATGGCTACGGATATACACATTCTCTTTTCCGCTACCACCACTTGCGATTATCAAGTGAATGGAACCACCATTTGTGTGGATGGATGTGCAGGGGCTCACTATTTGTTGTCAGCATTAGCAGGATGAAGATATTTCAAGCTCAGCCAATCTTTTAGGTTCAGTATCTAGCTGTATGCTGCTATAACGCCGAAGCACTTCATGGAAAACAGCTGAGTTGCTGGTGGCTTCAAATTGCCACTTTGCCTAATGAATTTAAACCTGCTAATTGCAGCAATTCTGATTAATCAAATGTCCCAAGCCATTGATTTGTCAGCTAATTAGTTTGTGCTTGGTTTCTATAAATATACACTTTTGACTGTGGTTTCATTTGAAATGAAAGAACTTAATTAGAATCGAGACCATTTCCAATTTTCAGATTGAAATTTCCGTGCGGCACCAGAATAGTATTGTCATAATTTTCATTCTGAAGGATAATACTATAGAATGGGATCAATGTGATCATATCTACAGGACAACATACATATTTTTCGACAAGCGGAAAGTACACAACAAAACACATTGCCTAATGAAGTCTTATATGTCCACTGCATGTTTTAGGTAAACGAGCTTTGAAACTATTCGTTCATTTTCTGCAGTCTCTTCACATTCTGTAGTCCATACGGCAAGCAAAGACTTGGAGCTGCCTAATGCGTGTACTTTGCTAACACATGACTTGATTGATACTGGAAATTGCTTAATTACGTGCCGAAAAGAGTCATGCTCATGGCCCCCCCTCGTAATTATATTTATATTGAAGGAATGCTCATGGTCACGTAATGACTAACATGTTTTTATGTGGGTTCTGAAACGCATACGTTTCAGCAATGGAGAACCGCAAGCAAAGAAATCAAACCAAATGGCACCAACAATAAATGGAATATATTATTGTGTTGGGGGACCATGTTAATAACGCTTTTGTTGCTAAACTACAAGACAATAATTTCACACGTTAACCAAAATGGGGTCTCTTTCCTGCCTGTCCAAATTCAACACTACATTCAGCTTCCATGGAATTATAGTAGGTTACCAAATTTTCATGATAATGAAACTAGATTCCCCAAGAGGGAAAGAGAAATTATGACTGGCATCAGCCTTTAGATTTCGATTCCTTCTCTCATTTCAAATTCAAACGCTCGTTTCATCGATAGACAAAGATTGCTAGAAACCAAAAGAAATTGATCCCACATTTTAATTTTACACGCGTTTGAATTGATGGTTACTGAACGGTTGTTAATTCGTCTATATGGATTCAATCTATTCAAAGACGGAGGAAAATGAACATAGAGCTAGCAGACTCAAGCTTCTGCTTAAAAACAGTTGAAAAAAGGGGGAGAAAAAGTTCACTCTGAAATAGATGTTTTATTGCTCTTGAGTAGTATGAGTACAAAGAGTATGAATGCACTTTCTACATCAAGATGGCCATTCATCTATATACAAAAGAATGCTTAACTATACATGGACTTGTCTAATTACATTTAAGTAATGTAATAAGATTTTTTGGACATTTGACATTGAACAAGCTAAAAATAAAAGATAAAAATTAAAGTTGACGAAAGCAATTGTCAGTGGCTACAATAATTAAAAAGTAAAGATATTTTCATAATTTTTCCTTCATTATAGATTTATGTAAATAATCGTAATAAAAAAAAGGTAAAAAGAAAAAGTAGTATGGTTATTAATTATCACCAAAGCATGCAAAAAAGAGCTAGTGAGACATTATATCAATAGTAAGGAAACGTAGAAGAATATTGCATGATTATTTAGGACCCACCATACAATCAGGGACGTATATAACCATTGCTAACACATGCATTCATGATTCATCATTAATTTGTTAGCTTTTTACATGCCATATACAGAGCGGCCATTTTACTTTGAAAATATGTAACAAAATAACATAGGGGTCTCAACCTTTAATTTAACTTGATTCTATCTCTGTCCCGTTGATCTATGCATGAATTGAATAAACCTCTTTCACTTTTGCTTTGTATGAAAGTGAGTTTGAAGAGATAAGGGTCGAATATGAATACATATCATCCACAAAACCATGTAATGGTTGACATGAAAACTGAGAACTACTTGATGACTTGCTCAACAACTAAGCTCAAATAGACCTCACTCGACTGAAGACCAATCCATCGATTTCAATGGGGTTTCTAAAGATTCGAAATTATCTTTAATCTAAATTATTAGGACCTGCTAGCTTAATTCTTTGTTATACATCAAAATCGAAATTATCAGCATTCTATAAAATGAAAATGCTCAAAACCCTTGGGCATGCACATCATATGCATGAACCAAGTGGTATATACTTCATCAAAAAATAATCTCACGCTAAAGATTTATTAAAATGTAATAGAGCCCTCAATTTATGGAAACTAATTCAAACACATGCAGTATAATTTGGTGGATCAGTGAAGCTATCATAGTTGGTCTTTCGATAGATCATAGCACAAAACGAAAACTCCAAGAGAAGAAAAGCGAAGGCCTAATTACAACCACATTAGTAATCCCACTTGAAAGAGCCACCGGTTCTTCTTATCCTAAGCAAACCAAAACCAAGAAAACAAAACCACCCATTGCTTATCATCAGATCAAAGACGATGTCGTGAAAGTTTGATGTATTCGAGTTGATTCAAAATATCAAAGAGGTTGTATCACCATTTCAAAGATACTTCATTATCTGTGCTGGCCTGCCTGCACAACTTTGATGTAATTAAATTGATATTAACAAAACGCACATGCACCTCAAAAAAAAAAACAAAACAAAACAAAGCAAAACGCACATGCAAAATATATATAACTTTTGCATCAGCAGGGTGATCACAGATTCACAGATATACCTTTGTGCCAACAGCCCACAATCGTGGATAAGAATAGAAAAAAGTGCAACCACGTAAGGTGAATACGGCTAGAAAAAGTGAGCTGACAAATTTGATCTTCTGCACTTTTTCTTTCGTAAACTGGAGCCCACACAAACGTCGTTGTCCTCTTCAGAAAAACCTGAACTTGGAGTCGCGAGTTTTTCGTTTTATAAATAAACACAGAAACCCGCCTTCAAAATATTCCTTTTTAGCCATTGCTCTTCATTTCCAAAGAGGGGAAAAAAATATATATAATAGTGCGATGGCCTTAACACTGCGTTCTTCAACTTCTTTTATCAACTTAAATGACACCAAAACCATCAAAACACCCGACGAATTCTCATCACCCACTACTTGTTTTGCCAAAATCAAGCCTTCACGCCGTCTCCGGGCTAAGAGTTCGATGCAAGAAGCTCAGCTCTCTCGTGACAAACATTCAACAATGGGAGGAATTATTAGGAAGAGTGAGAAAAGAGAGATGGTTCATGAGCTCGCGAGTCCTTCTCATCATCATCATGGAAATAAGGTGCCTGTGTTTGTGATGCTGCCATTAGACACAGTGTCAAATTCAGGGCACTTGAATAAGCCTAGAGCTATGAATGCTAGTTTGATGGCGTTGAAAAGTGCCGGTGTTGAAGGAGTAATGGTTGATGCTTGGTGGGGTCTGGTCGAGAAAGATGGACCTCTCAATTATAACTGGGAAGGCTATGCTGCGTTGATTCAAATGGTGCAAAAGCATGGCTTGAAGCTACAAGTTGTCATGTCGTTTCATCAGTGCGGTGGAAATGTTGGAGACTCCTGCACGTATGTGATAACATCTAATTTTATTATTAATTTTTTTTTTTTTTTTTGGGGGGCATATGCGTGTGTTTTAGTAACGCCTCGTGAAGGGTTTGAAGTTGGGAGTTTAACCAAAATAATTCATCTATGACTTTATGTTGAATATGTACAGTATTCCGCTACCTCCATGGGTGCTTGAAGAAATCAGCAAGAATCCCGACCTGGTGTACACAGACAAGTCAGGGAGAAGGAATCCAGAGTACATCTCATTGGGTTGTGATACGATACCGCTGCTCAGAGGAAGAACACCGATTCAGGTCTACTCAGATTACATGAGGAGCTTCCGGGACAGATTCAGAGATTTCTTGGGTGATGTAGTACAGGTCATAAAGCTTTCTGTTCAGTGCATGATTACACCTTGTGATGCTAATTAGTACTAGTGTCAAGGATAGTTTTAACATAAATTAACCAGATCTTAACCTAATTATTGTTTGGCCTCAAAGAACATAGAAGTAGCAACACTAGTACAGTTTAAAATGGAAATCTTATGCACTTCTAGGGTACATCTCCTAGAATGGTCCGTTTTGCCAATCCAACATTCAAAACCCTTTCTTAAAAAATCACAAGTCAAAATATGCTGGGAACTGGATTGGTACTTGGTAGAGAGCGGAAATTTCACTCAGCTTTTGGAAACTCATTCCAATTTCAATTGCAGGAAATTCAAGTGGGCTTGGGTCCTTGCGGGGAGCTGAGATACCCAGCTTATCCAGAAAGCAATGGGACCTGGAGGTTTCCGGGAATTGGAGAATTCCAATGCTATGACAAGGTCAGCTTAACACCAATTCAAATAATACAACCTTTGGACGGCCCGTCAAATATTTTGTCAACATTAATTTATCTAAATGGAGGACCCATGCTCCCAAAAAAAAAAAAAAAAAAAATTGACCACTCTTCAATAAAATCAAACAAAACATAAATTTGGTGAAACCAGCCAGATCAAGTGGATTAATTGGATTTGGATTAATAAATTGTACTTACTATTTCATGTCTAACCTGGCTTCCATACCAAAACAGTATATGAGAGCTTCACTGAAAGCATCAGCAGAGGCATATGGTAATGAGGACTGGGGAAGGAGTGGGCCTCATGATTCTGGTCAGTATAATCAATTTCCTGAAGATACTGGGTTTTTCCGGAGAGATGGTACCTGGAACTCTGAGTATGGACGGTTCTTCATGGAATGGTACTCTGGAAAGCTAATACAACATGGTGATCGAATTCTAGCAGCTGCCAAGGAAATATTCCAAGAAACTGGCTCAAAACTCTCTGGAAAAGTAGCCGGAATTCACTGGCACTACAGATCGAGGTCCCATGCGGCTGAATTGACAGCCGGATACTATAATACTAGGTATCGTGATGGTTACATACCAATAGCACGAATGCTGGCTAAACATGGAGTTATATTAAACTTCACCTGCATGGAAATGAGAGACAGGGAACAGCCTGGTAATGCAAACTGCTCACCAGAAGGATTAGTTCGACAAATAAAGATGGCAACAAGGACAGCTGGAGTAGAACTTGCTGGGGAGAATGCACTGGAGAGATATGATGCAGATGCATATGCACAAGTTCTGGCAACCAGCAATTCCGATGCTGGCAACGAGTTGACTGCATTTACATATCTAAGAATGAACAAGAAATTGTTCGAGGGTGACAACTGGAGGCACTTGGTAGAGTTTGTGCAAAGAATGTCATCGGAAGGCAGGAGGCGAAGACTTCCGGAGTGGGACTCAACTGGAAGTGACCTTTATGTCGGCTTTGTTACAGGGAAGAATGGGAAGAAAACTAAGGAAGCTGCTGTTGTGTAAAATATATTTTGATGTTTTAGTATAACACCACATATTCTATCATAAATCATGATGATGACAAGAAAGGAAAAATAGCACAAAAACATTGTAGTAGATGTACAGCATAACACTGGCATCAAACATGAGAAGTTCTTACTTAGATAGCCCAAGTCTAAGAACAATAACAACTGTACCCCATCACCAATTTATTAATGAGAATAGTTTTTATAAGGTAATACTTTTATCAGTCCAGATTACAGGGATATGAGAAGCTGTTGGAATGGATCCATTGTGTTTTGAATGGTGTGTTCAATCAAATTTGTTCATTCCTCACAACATTTTTTACCAAAAGGCACCAATGGTTTCTACTAATTCCCATTTCTCATGTAATTTCAAGAAAGTGGCGATGCTCAAATGCTACTTAAAAGCCAAGTGCACTACTGATTCAAGCTCCATGAACCATGCTTTTAATTAATAAGTGCTACCGTTATATATAGTCGAGAATCAATAAATTCCCAGCACTAACTATTGCAAACTTACTGTCAAAAAGATTAATATAATGAAAGGCCAATAGGGTCAGTACTGACATCAATTTTCACTAAAAAGATGAGTCTTGAGGTGAACAAATTACAAACCTTTTCCGGAAAATAAGAGGAAATCCACACCAAAACAACATGCCAATCCCATTGGTTCATAATTATCCTCTACAACTGCACACACATTCCTCACGGAGAACGCAAGAAGCCACGAAACGTATGCGAAACATATGCTTCCAGAGATGGCCACCTGGGTAGCATTTTTCAACCAATGTCTGAAACCCTAATGGGTAGTCCTTCTTTCCCAATTTTAATCCTTAATCATACCGATGACTACTGATTCCTAACAAACAACCTAAAACCAGGCACCTGAGTATTCCCAACCACAAAGAAAAATCCACACTTCAGATGAGCATCAAGATTCAAATTTTTGACCAATCGCCAAATAATAACTAATAATAATAAATAAAAAAACTCTTAGAACTGCAGATGTAGATATTCTTTCAGCTAGGATTCAGTTAAATAAGTTAGCATTGTATGATCCCGCAGAAGAAACGGAGTAAATGAAAATAAAGATGAAAAAAAAAAAAAACTTACATGCCAATCAGGAATGAGGAGGAGGCGAATTTCCCCGTTTAAGATCTTCGATTAAGTGCTCCAGTTCCTTGCGAGCGGATTCTCTTCCAAACATGAATCCGTACCTGAAAATATAACCAACATCAAATTTCAAATAAAACAAAGTTTACTTCTCGTAACAGTGTGACAAATTACGAGAATTACCATGCCGAAACAGCGGAAAACGCAGCTGCAGTGGCAATCGTTTGAATCAGACTGAACCTTTTTTCCATTTTTTTTTTTTTTGGTTTTGTTTTGTATTTTATTTTGATTTTGGAATTTGATAGCAGATTTGGGTTTTTTTTTTTTCTCTCCCCTGGTGTTTTGTTCTGAAACTTGTGGGTGTTAAATTTGGGCCGTCTTGGGCCGGTAGCTTACGGGCTGAACGGATCAGGTCCCTGTACTAGTTTGTGTCCTCGTAATTTCTGAAGTTCCCATTTTCTCTTAAATAAGCTTGGTGAGTCTTTGATTACTTATGGTGACTTTCATAATCTTTCAGGATCTCCTTGCCTTCTAGTATTATTTACCTTGGAAATGGTTAATTATGAACATAAGTACATTAATTGTGTGACAAGTGTCCCCATCAGCAGTCCCGTAAAGGAACCAAAAACAAAATAAAAATAAAAATAAAAATAAAAAGTCGATTGTTTTCATGAAAATTGGTAATAAACATGGCATTTGAACTTACTATTAGAAAGCTACAATCGCCTCGGTATGAGTTTCCTATCCTAATTTACACGCATTTTACATCTAATATGTCTTCCTCTTCACTGCCTCTCTATGCAATGAATGAGTACAGTAGTAAAATGTAGAAAATCAAAAATAAAAATAAATATGCAGGATCAAGGCTTTGTTTATTTACTACTAGTTGAATCAAGCATGTAAAGCCAACAAAATTGTATAGTTCCAATGACTTTGGGATGAATTTTGTAGAAGAAATAAGCCCTTCCCGTTTACACTTGGACCTGCCAGGAAAATAAGAATCAAAGTTTAGTCAGCATTAAGATTTTAAGCATCTGGTTATAAATCACAAATATCCATATTTATACAAACCCTCTTTGATCTTCGGTCAACTAATCTCGATGCAGAAGTAACAGGAGTCTTGGCAGCGGTAGTGGTGCTGGAGCTTCCCTGCTCTGATTCTTGTACTGCTAGCTTCAAGCTTTCTACCACCTGATTCATTGTCGGTCGCTCTTCAGGATTCTTCTTCAGACAGTTGTCTGCCAATTTAGCAACCCTCCGAGCTGCACTGATGGAGTACTGGTTTCTTAGTCGTGGGTCTATTATCATGCTGAACTTTTTACCATCGGCTGGGAATTGCTTTACCCACTCAAGAAGTTTCTGTTCCATTGTTGGACGGTTTCTTTCTAGCACCCGCCTGCCAGTAAGGATCTCATACAGCACCACACCGAAACTCCATAAATCACTCTGAGATTTGAGATGGCCTGTTTCAACATATTCTGGGGCAGCATATCCGTACGTCCCAACAACCTGATGCCAAACACAAAATATATTCCCTTATTCGTCAAGGCCAGAGCAAAGTTATAAATCGTTAATGCAAACGAGCATTCCATGCATGCTTCTTGCCAAAGAATTTTAAAAAAAAAATCAATCTGCAGCTAATGTTTGAATGAGAGAGCTAGCCAAGTAAAAGGAAGGGATCATTTTGGCTTTGAAAAGAACACCGATGCTGGTAAAATGCCCCTCAAAGGAAAATAATGGATAATCAGAGTGTTTTGGATGCAAACAGAAGAAATTAAAATTAATTAATCATAGCTACCCAATGGGAAGCACTTAAGATCGTTTTTGTAAAATTATACAGATACAGCCACTGAAAGTGCCACACATATACATTGCTAACACCAACTTACCGCAGTTGAAACATGAGTATGGTCGCCTGTTGGCCCTTCCCTAGCAAGCCCAAAGTCTGAGAGCTTTGGCTTAAAGCTCCCATCCAAAAGCACATTTGAGGTCTTGAAATCTCGATATATCACCTAAAGAATCAACACAAGCAACAATGGATCAAGAGCATGCAGATAATAAAGTAGTCTTCCAACAAATTAAAAGTAATTAACGAAATTTCAATAAAGATGACAGGCAAGTACAACTGTGGGAGTTAGTTAACAGCATAATTTAAAGGTCATATAAGTGTTTGACCACAATAGGAGGCAAGAAACCAAGAATGTACACACTGAATCTTTATGACCATAATGTATTACATGTCTTTATTTTCCCCACAATTCACTAAAAAAAGCACATTATGTATCTCTGATTTTATCCCCAAGCTTCTATCAATTTCCAAATTCAAAAGCTTTAAAACGAAAATGAAAATCAATTATTTTAGATTGAGCTAACAACTATTTAAGACCTTGCTCTGTAGGGTTTAATAATAATATCATGTCCGCCGAGTGCAGACATGCCAAATTGACACATTTGAACTCTTCTTAATGATGGAGCTACCTCACCAATATCAAAAGTTGAAAACCCCTTAAATTTCCAACTTGTGCGATGGTAAAGATGGGCTAACTTTAAAATAAAAACACTAGAGCAAAACTGCACAAAGACATTCATTAAGTTTCCCTGGTATAACGGAAAACTGACAAGAATAAAGCAGCACCACATGTTTTTCCAACAATCATAAGCCACAAGCTAGATCATAACAGATATCAACTAAAGTTTGCAGAGCCTAGAGAAACAAGTTCAGGTTGAAGCCTCATATTCATGAATTGTTAAACGTCTAATTCGAAGAACATTGATACACAATCATACGGTCAACTGAAGTTTGCCAGAACAAAGCAATTTTACCTGGATTTCCAATCCTTCATGTAAGTATGCCAATCCTTCAGCCACACCAAGGATAATCTCTAATCTTGTCTTCCAAGGTAGCGTGGGCAGAGTCCTGCTAAAAAGGCGATCTTCTAAGCTTCTATTAGGCATATATTCATACACCAAAAGCCTTTGAATTCCTCTTTCATCCTCTGCGGAGCAATATCCTAAAAGTTTCACCAAGTTTGGGTGACTAACAACCCCAAGAAATTGAACTTCTGCAAGCCATTGCTTATGACCCTACAGGAAAAGACATTATAAAGAACATGAATTATCCATTTAATGAAGTGCAAATACAATAATGATTTTGTTATTTCAGGGAAAAAAAAAAAAAAAAGAAAGCCGCAAACACAAAAGCCATTCATTAAGCATTTTCCCTATCTTTTGATTTTTCATCTCCCTTCTGCAGTACAATGCAGAAAAGATGAACTTTTCTTCTCCATACACAGTATTCTTTCAAGGATATCCTATATTTTCAATACTTGATGAATTTCAAAATCATAATTTGCCACCGGTATGAAAATAAGATTACCCAGAATTTGTAAACCATCTAGAACCAAAAAGCGATGATCTTTTCCACCCTTTAATGTAAACAAGTGTTGGGCTGTATGCCGATCCCTGTCTAATTCAAGCCGTATTTTCTCTCAATTCTCAAATTTTATTGATTCAAGCACAACATAATCCAAATTTCAACGCAGCAACAACAAGTAAGATTCACATTTTGTTGCAAACTAAATCCATGCTTTCACAAGATAAGCCGCTTGATAAAGATCAAACTGATTCTACCAGGAAAGCATAAATTGACTACAGCAGAAAACAATCCAAAAAAAGCACCATCTGAAGAAGAATTAAAAAAAAGGTATTGCAGTAATTTAAAAAATTATGACCTTGTACCTGCAAACCACGGTTGTTGAGCTTTTTGATGGCAACAACAAGAGGCTCACCCCTACCATCGAGAGGCCTAATGGTGCCCTTATACACGCTGCCAAAACCACCTTCTCCAATCTTTAACATCCTGTTGAAACCATTGGTTGCCTCTCTCAGCTCTTGCATATCGAAGACTCTCAAATGGTGTTCCATCTCCTTGTACAACTCTGGTATGCTCCTTGGTGATGGTAATGATCTTGCTGTACGGCTTAAAGCAGAATTATTATCAAGTTTATTTTGGTTTCTGGGTTCTGGGGCAGAGTTTGAACCTTTTTTGGGCTTGAATTTGTCCTTGAAAATGTAGAAGCACTTCATTTTTTTTATCCTTTCAATATCAACTTTCTTCTATCTTAAAGCTTTCTGAAAGAGAAAGGCCATAGGCAATCACCAATTAAAAAAAGAACACAATTTATAGAAAAAGAAACAAAATGAGAAATAAACAGTGTGGACTGAGAAAAGAAAACCAGATCAAAATTTTAGAAGGAAAACGAGTGGGAATAATTGAAGAGCCGTGAAGTTGAAGATATAATTTATTTTGGCTTCTAGTATTATACACAGGATATGATCATATGAACAACAAATATGAAGACGGGAGAGAGAGGAGAATACACAGTTGAAATGTGGAAAATCTTGAATGCCCACGTAGTATGAGAGAGAAACAGGTGCCGCGTTTGGTATTTAAAAAATAAATAAACAAATAGAAAAAGAAGATGACAAGGGGAGTGACGCAGACAGGACTCTGCACCAACTAGATATTGACTGACCAATCCATATGATCAAACGTCCGAGAAGACCCTTCTCTCAATCTCTCTCTCATTTATTGGATTTTTCATTTTTGTGTCTGCCGTTTAACAAATTGTAAAGACTTTTGACCTTGTTTTATAAATGAATTAGCTCAATATTTAGTCTCTGTCTTTGATTATTGGTCTTCAAGAATCAAGACCACATGCCGTCCGTGAGCTTGAGTCTAAAGGTTGATAAAGCAATCCATGTCGAAGCGGTAGCTTCGCACCCAAAATTTGGGGGAAAAAAAAGTTTTCAATGTAGTAAAATTTTTATAAATTAATAGAGTTTGGATCATATAAAATATATTAATTAAAAAAATTAATAATTAATAATTTACAGAGTTATTTATAATTTAATTAATGTACATTAACAACACATTATAATTTCTTTTTACAATCTAAGAAATTAACTTCGGAGTTTTTATATACAATAAAAAAAATAAGAGAACTAAATTTTAATTTTAATAAAAATAAGTAATAATAAAGTTATAAATAAGTAACAATAGAGTCTTATTTTATATAATTAAAATAACAATATAGTCGCATTTGTAATTTTAGAAAATTATTAAATTATAATTTGAATAGAACCATAAAGTTATATATATATATTTTAAAAAAATATTATTTTATTAATCTATCGAAATTATTAATTTAGTATATTGGCTTAAGTCGGGATTATAAAAATTTATTATATAATAAAAATTATTAATTTATAAAAAATTTACTGTATTATTTCTCTATTTCAGTTCAAGAAAACGGTTAGCCGACTCATAATTTCGTCCATAATCGGTCGTATGATTACAATAAAGTGGGAAAAGTAGTTGTAATCGGGCTTGCAAAAATAACAACAGTGTGGGAACCTTGTACTAAGGTAGTGTTGCTGCTGCATTATCAAAGATTATGATTTCGTTGAAGTGGAAAAGGACTGTCAGTGTATTCTGTGTAGAGAATATTATTATATCAATTTTATTGTTGCACGCGTTACACTCCACTTTAAATTATTGTATCAAGAGCAGCATAGTTTGGCATATTAAAAACGACACGAATAAAGAGGAGGAATATGAATACTAATTAAAAATCTCAGTTAACCGTCCATACTACCAAACAACATATTAAAAAAATAAGAAAAAAAAAACACCTCTAAATAATCTATAGGAGTAAATATTCTTCCTCAGTGCAAATGTGCAATGTCTTATTATATTGAAATTCGGTGGGGTTGTTTCAAAACGGGGTGACTAAAGAAGGGGAAAAAACAACGATAGGTCCATAAAGTACAACAGCTGGAATGGATTTTTCGGCAGTGTGAAACTGTGAACAACGATACTGAACTTTGAAATTGGAGGTCTTGGACTAAAAGGATTAGGAAAGAAAGAGAGCTTTGAACTGACATTTTTTGACTCGACAAATAGGATAACAGTTTCGTGGACCCATTTGAGCTCTTTGGTTATCTTTTCTCTTTGTGAGAAATTTTAAAATAATTCTTTGCGAGTCGCGGTCGCCTGAGTCCGAGCGTGACTGCGACTCTTTTATTTGTAATGTAGTATGGACAATTGGACATAGAGGCAGAGATGCTTCTTTTTTCTTCTTCACTTTATGGCAGTTCTTTTGGGTACGCGGACGGAGTAACAGATGACTGTCGAAATCGAAAATTGAGGATTGGCGAGTTGGCGACCCATGTTCCCTAATAACTAGAGATATGTATACAAGGCATTAAAAAAAAATTGGATTAACTATGCTATGAGAATTGAGATGGCACTACTTCATTCACAACTTGATTAAATGAAAAACCAAAAGACTTGATTTTATATATATATTTTTTAATTTTTATGTGCCAAAATATTGAAAGTATGTCATTTTTTCATTTAAAAGCAAATAGTAGGGACAGCCAAGTTAATAATAAGGGATTGTCAAATTTAAAAATAAGTCATGTGTCAGCGTGAGTTAATTTTATTTCAAATATTTAAAAATACATCACTTTTTCTAAACTCGGGTATTCAAACTACATTCTTAAAAAATAAAAAATTCAAATAAGTATTCAAACTACACCTTAAGAAATTATGGTAAATTTCTAAACATGAATACTACTGTAGATAACACAAAAAGTCATTGACGCGTGGGGCATCGCCCTCACCTAAAACATAAAACTTGATATCAACTTCCTTCCTCCCAAATATGATAAGTTGTTGTTGTCTTTCCACCTGTACTGAGAAATTAATTACCACGTCAAATATTTTCGAGTCAATCTTAATTCTAACCACGTTACTTTTGGGCATTAGTGATAATCCTTGTTTAATACAGTTTGACAAGTAAAAGCGGTCTCCATAAAATAATAAAATATGATGCAACATTAAATTATAACTGCTGTTTCCATGGGACTTCCGGATTGGATTTGACTATTCCAATTTCCAAGCAATTGCCCAGACAAAATAGCGATGAAAGCTACGGCTCTCAAGGTGGGGAGTTGGGACAATAGATGCCTGCGTCATTTTTATAGTCTTGTATTGTATTTTCATTTTTCCGCGTCGTTGAAGTCAAATCATAGATGTCGCAGGTTCTTCCTTTCCCTCTTCCTAAGGTTACGTATTTCTTGACTGGGAACAGCGACTGGTGACTGCCCATCCACCCACATGAAAACAGGGCAGCAAGCAAGCATTGGAAACAATTCAGGAAGAGGAAAATGGATTAGTCGACTAGGATTACATCTTCCATCTAAAACCCGACATTGACTATGTCCGTGACCGTTTGAAGTAAAAGTAATGGAACAAATCTTCGAAATAAAAACAAATTGGCAAGTTAAAGTGATACAACTGTGAATATACAAGATATGAACCGATACACCCTCAAATACACATACTATGGTACGGTTTCTCCCCGGATTGGAGGATGATTTTCACCAAATGTAGGAAAAATAACCATAAACGCCTCGAATGATTGGAGCTACCAATGAGCCGCGATAACAAATTGGGGAAGCCTGCAAATCTCTTCATCATAGTACCAATAATTAAAACAATTCTACAACAGATGCATTCTGCAACGCTGGGAGGGGCCAACTGTCACACAAGCTATGCTAATGATAGTTGCAATCAGATTGCAGATCACCCTAGAACTCTCATGAGATGTCAGATGTAACAATTTATCTAGGATTCCAAAGTAATCTTCGAGCCATTGCAGGTGGAGCTAATCCTGGAATATCCCGGATGTCTTTGTTGTTCGGGTTCACAAGCTGCAATATCAAGATAAAAATGATGGCGCAAGTGCATGAACACAGGAAATATGCAGACAGGAGGACGTGTGGGGCAACCAGTAGCAACCTGCACTGGTAGCATTTGGCAGAATGGCTCCTAAACGGTGAAAATTTTCTGAAGAGTTGATGAGGTAATCTAGTTTTTTTATTTTATTTTAGGGGATAAGGAATCATAACCTTGATTGATTAAAAGACTGAAAAAGTAAATGGTACTTTCTGGGAATATACCCTTCCCAACAACAGATTCATCATACTGTAAAGCAAATTTAGCTAATCTAGTTGGTTTATAGAATACTGTGCCAATAAGAATGTTAGGTAATAGTGCTTCAACATGTTCTTAAAAGGGAACAGATCCAAGTGCTTTTCCCCAGAATTATCAAAACTCTAATATTCTAGGTTGCAAATCAGGTACTTTCATGATCAAGCCATTTGTCCTCCGGCTAAACTAAAATAAAGATCCTAACTTAATGCATACGTTACCAGTTTTTTGATTGATACACTTCAGTAAGTGTCCTGCAACAAGTTTTATCAACCTCACTGGCATTAAACAATTGATCACAAAGAAATTCTCATATCAATTTCCAATTAAGCAGTGGTGAATATTTGTGGAGTTAGCTATTGTTTCAGCACGAAACCTTTAAACTAGTACACTCTCAGAAAGACCTAATAACATAGCCAATCAAGTCTAGACAAAGGCAAATCTGATGCTCTTGTGTAAAAGAGAGGTTTTGTGGTGAATGAAATGGTGATCGCATTGCCCATTGAATGACTAGAACAATCTCCATTTCAACGGAAAATATCAATCTCCATTTAATGAGCAAGTATAAATAGATTTCATACCTTCACTATTATAATGGCTATGACTCCAATGACAATAAGGAAGAGCATTGCCATAATGCACTTATCAGTAGCAACCTGATGAAATATAATGAAGTGAGTAACATAATTACACTGAACATATTATACAAAAGAAAAGGAAGTGGATAATTCAGAGATTGACCTGCCTACCAATTTCCTTGACCAGTTGAGAAGCCTTCTTGATTGAAAAATGGATAGAGTCTAGCTCATTAACAATCCTACTCATTTGTTCAGTCTGAATATGAGACATAAAAATATTCAGCTCCCAAAACCACATTTAGTCTCATATAATGAAAAGAAAGCAGCCAAAAAGATAAATTGAAGCTCAAAATTGCCAAAGTCCACAAAATTCAAATTCTTCGAATGCTGTCAAAATTGCAAACCTGAGCCTTGAGCGCTGCGGCTGTCTCTGTTCCAACGTTAATAGTTTCATGAACAACCTATCATAGCAGAGGGAACAATTACTTCTTTATTTCGTGAACTACAGAACTTACAACCAACCTTTGGAACTGGAAAATGTAGTCTTCCTCTGAACACACACTAACCTGTTTTGATCTCTCAATGGCTTGATCAGTCTCATTCATCATTCGATTTCCACTATCCATTAGTTGTTGATTTGTCATAGCTGCAAAATAAATAGTCTCAACCTTAGAAATGCTTTGGTTGGAAGAAAACAATTCCGAGAGTTAGATTAACTGCAAATATGTCAAAGTTCAATTGTGTCATACGCGGGAAGTGTGGTCTAATGCAACAGCATTTAATGGTGTACAAGAACATTACAAAAACAGCAAAGTTGTGAACTTTCACAACTGTACAGATACCATGGAGTGGATAATCCAATTATTTCCGAATTCCTTAGAGAAAATATGCATTTTAGCAGTGAATGTTACCCAAATTTCCAACTATTATTTATAACACTTGAACCTCTATGCAGACAGAGCTATGACAAATCATGTTCAAGAATATGCTATATTCTTACATGAAGCTAGCAAAACATTGTCTTCAGCAAACCCTTCGTTTGGCCCGTCAAAGAGATCAACTCGTTTGTTGTTTTCAAGATTGGTTTGATGTCTGAAAGCCAACATCAAAACAATGTCAAAATAAGTGCAATTAAGGGATCACAAGCATAACTGAAAATAATTTAAAATTCAATAGAAAACAATAACTACCACAATTACAGCACTGTATATATAATTAATGCAAGAATGCAAGAGCTTTGATTATCAACATTTTGCTACTTCATGCCACAAGTAGAGAGGAAAAGAGAAAGAATGGAACTGTATACAGGTTGGCAACGAAAGGATCAACCCCACAAGAGAAGAAAAAGTAATTTATAAAAAAATCTAAACTTAACGAAATTAATCCAATCAACGGTTTGAGCATCATATACTTCTAGAAAAAAAAGTTTCACTGAAACTCAGTAGCTATACAAGCTTGAACAGGAATCATAACCCCTAAGAGAACAAAAAAGAAATATGATATTCAAAACATTCAGATGCAATGTACATGAATAAAACTGCTCTCAAAGCTACAAGAAGCAAAATAGTGGTAATTTTCAACATGTCCAAACTTACTGCTTTTTGAGAGCCACATATGAGTTCAACTCTTTGACCTGCAAAGAAAATGCCGACAGCATTAAGCAAACTTTAGATATAAATTGACACAAAAATACAACAATTTAGAGCATCAAATTATCAATAAAGTTTAGAGATTGAAGCACACCATTGACTGTTTTTTCTCACTCAGCATCTTGTTGGTTTCTGGATCATTTCTACCCTCTATATCCTTAACTTCTCTGTCAAACTCTTTGATAAGCCTGAAATGACAGCAAGAGATTGCTCTGTTTCAAACTAGCAGAAAACACATTGAAAACATCACCAGTAGCATATAGGCCGACCAATCTAGTGCAGCAGTCATTATGAGATATCTAGAATTTCAAGCCTAGCATCTAGAGATTGACAAACTAGAGTTCCCAAATTGTTTGGCAGCTTCCACTGAATCACACAACTTCAATCTCACTGAATTTGAACGGTCAATCGCTACACAATGGCAAGTACAGGGTCGATGTCACGAATTTTGTAAATCTGAATTTTGTAAATCTAGGAACGTTGTAATCTAATATTCATTTGTACTTCATTTGATAGCTAATGTTCTTCAAGGAAGTATGTTACATATATTATATACTAGTTCAAAATGTAAAAATTGCAAACGATGATAGTCATTGTCTATGATTGCTCTATTAACTAACAACAATTAGTTCAGGAAACGAACTAGATTATTGAGCAAAGTGCGCATTAGATTCATATTGGAGCTAGAAAAGGAAAAAAAAAAGAAAAAGGGCTAATAATAAGACCAGTACATATGTTAAATACCTTTTACATTCCCGCATCTTATCAGTAAGCTCCTCCAACTGCCTACTCTGCCTATTAACATCCTTGATCTTCTCCAATTTCTGGAATCCATTTCTGCAACAAAACACATAAATTTACAAATGTTTATATGCGTGTGTGTGTGTGCGTGTGTTTGTGTGTGTGTTATGTATTTCTTACGATAAAGCACGGAAAATGTCAGTGATTTGTCCATTGATCTCCGCTAAATCGTCGCTGATCGATGACAGATCCATCTCTCAAAAAAAATTCAAAATGCCGCTCGAAAATTTATAAAGCTTATACCGCCAAATTAATCATCACCAAAAAGAATTAATGAATGAAGCTCCTAATTAAAAAAAGAAAAGAAAAAAAAATGAAAACTCGAAAATCGACTATTCAAAACCAGATCCGCGGAGTCTCAGTCGAAAATCGGCAATTTCAAATTCGGATTCGATCCGCACAATGTAGGTGGCTGTATCGATCGGGGAGACCAAAACGAGGACTTACAATGTCGCCCGATCTAAACAACATAAACAAACAATGTGTTATAGTGATTGACAGAATTTGGGTGGGTTTATTTTTGTAATTTAATTTTGTTTTAGTGTACTCTTTTTTATTATTATTATTATTATTATTATTATTGAGCTGATTGTATTGTCATTGGTTAGTTTTGGAGGTTTCGGCTCCAAGAGTGAAAGGTTTGAAAAATAATTTAATTTTGTTTTATTGTTAGCGATAATTTTGGCCGCATTTTCGGCTAGTTTTAAAAAAGAAGTGGGGCCCGTCAAGCACGCGGTGTCTTGTGCGCTCCTGCCTGCTTATTAAGTGATTTGGCCAACTGGTGGGGTCCACGGCTAGTATACCATATCGTCAAACCCTGCCAACCGTCTGATTTGAAGATTTTTCGTGACGTCTACGGAATTCCGTGGGAGGATTTTCACCCCGTTAAAAAATGATTTGTCCTTCCTTTTTCAGTTTGTTTTTAATAGGAAAAAAAAATATTAGTTAATAACTTCACAATAACCACTCGTAATAATATCAACTCTACATATATTATCTCATGTAAACACCTCATTCTTTTCATAATGGGTTATTTTTAAGGACCTCTCCTGAAATTTGGCATATTAACACTTAGATAGAATGTATTGATATAATTACAGATACCTCCCTTGCTGTTAATTAATAATTAAGTTAACTGTTAATTGACTGTCAAAATTACTAAAATACCCTTCTCACCAAAATTATAAATTAAGATAAAAAAACAAAAAGCCATCTTAAAGTAATTGACATTGTTAACTACAAAAAATTTTCCTAAAATTGAAATAATTACTTAGTAGAATATTATCAAGTATCTAAGCAATTAACTGCCTCAGAATCAACAGAATCAACAAATTGTTTGAAAACCCACTACAACAAAATGCCTATTGGTGGTGTGTTGGGCTTAAAGAGGTTCCATTTGCAATGAAACACCATCACGGACTTTGACAAAATGGCGGCAGCGAGATCTAATGAGTTTGAATGTGGCCGCAAGTGCGGGATGAAAAAATCGTGGGTTTTGTGGTTGTTGAGATGTTATCGAGGTCGGGACTTCATGGAGGTTGGTTGAGGGATAGACGGCGACGAAATGGAACCATCACTAATGGCAGAAATTACGGCAGTGATATGCGGCATGACCAACCGTGAGCTATGGTTTTGAGAGCTGTGTGTAGTTAAGTTTTGAGATGTCAAAGGTTGCTACATGGTATCAAGATGTCAAAGGTTGCTGCATGGTATTGGGATGGCTCAAGGGTGATGGCAGTTGCGTGACATCAGCAACGGCCAAAGGGGCGCTGTCGGTGTGGGGGCTATTGTGAGACAAAAGCCATCTTTTTGGGTTAATGCATAGTGGTGGATGCGGCTGATTCAGAGGCTTCCGTTACTGGGGTTGGTCACCAGGGTGACGAGGGGACTCCGACAGTGGCAAAGCACCACTCTTGGCTGCCGGTGGAGCCATGGCCAATTGGTTAAGCTCGGTCAACAGCGGGCAAGTTGGTCAAAATATCATTGATCTAGTAAAAAAATACTTTGAATTTTAAATATGATTTTACACATTTACCCTTCTATACTGATGCCATACGTATTTTTATATTAACGACAAGGGAGGTATATGTAATTACATCAATACATTCTATCCAAGTGTTAATACACTAAACTTCAGAGGAGGTCCCTAAAAATAACCCTTTTCATAATAGAGTGAGTATAAATATATTATTAAATTACGCAAACATGCTATTAAATCACACATTTTTATAGTGAATTAGACGTTGACTTTTCTTAAATTATATAATTTAATAACTTGTCCACATTTAAAAAAATGAAAATATCTACACCTTATATGTATATGTGTGTGCGTTCTTTTTTTTTTCTTATTTTTCAAGTTTTTTTTATAGTGAATTAGACGTTGACCTTTCTTAAATTATATGATTTAATAACTTGTCCACATTTAAAAAAATGAAAATATTCACACCTTATATGTATGTGTGTGTGCGTTTTTTTTTTCTTATTTTTCAAGTTTTTATAGTCTAAGATAAATACAATCCAGAATTTATTAGTATTATTGGCATACCGAGCATTAGAAGCCATGAATAGAAATTTAGTTAGGTCCATTTTTTTTTTTTTGAACTATAAATATTTGAATGGTTATTGTTTTAATATTTTTAATAATATATTATAATCTACATCCCTCAATACAATAAAAATCCCTTTTTTTTTAAATAATAAATTATCTCTTTTGAGCATTCAACTCGGTGAACAAGTTCATTAGAAATTCACTTCTTGATAGATTTGAAATGATAATCTAGATATTGAGCTTCATTAAAATTAAAAGTTAAATTAAATATATTAATACTATGGGTTGTGTAATGCATCATAATAATAATAAGGTCTAATTTATAAGAAAACATAATTCTCCCAAAAAATTGAAGGATTACTTATTTTGTATTTGTAATATCGCTTGGCAAAACAAAAACAATATAAAAAAGGTGATAATAATAAGATCCTTATCTTCACTATGTTATTATTTATGAGCATAACTAAAAGATTCTTCTATTTTAATTCTTCAAGTACTTATTTATTTATTTATGCGTCAGATCGAAGAGTTAAAAAATAAGTTATCTTCCAAAATACTCTTCAAATAAAAATAAATAAATATTATTTTAATCAATTTTTTTTTCTTTCAAAAGTCATGAATTATGAGAATAACAATATAATATTAAAATAAAGACTACAAAAGACTCTTTAAATATGAGTTTTCAAATGAAATAGTAATTTTCTATTTCCAATATTGAAAAGAGAGAAGTATGATCTCATTTGAAGAGTTTTTATTGTTCTTTTTTGGTTGATATGACTTTTTAATTAAGTGGTAAAATCTCATTTGAAAAAACTTTTTGTGATGCTCTAATAATAACACAACTTGTGAATAATGAAGGATGCTATCACAATTTATCTTATTTTATTTATTTCATTGCTTTTAATTTATATTTTTTCAATCACACCATCACGTATTAATGTTTATTCGTAATAGTATTCAAAATGAAAAAAAAAACACACGTAATAAATAAGAATAAAAGATGTAACAATAATTTAATTCTTATCTTCGATCTTTCAATCAAATAGTGCCACATTAATTTACATTAATGAGTTTACATTAGTAGTTTATATATGTATAATGTATATTGTGAATAAAGAAAATGGAATAATTAATGTTTTTGGGACAAATTTTATAATACATCAAAGTAATATAACTAATTGATCCATGCATAACATATATAATTGAATTTAATGTACCTACAACGATCTTTTAAAATAAATACATATATATTATAATGTCATTTACTTATTTTATAGCTGACATAATATCTTTAATACATTGTAAAATTGCTTTTTACGATGCCCCCATTATATTATAATATCTTTTATACAACCATTAGTGTGAACATGATTTTTATTGATGAAAAGGTTGTATAAAAAATTCATTCTCCTATTGTTTTCTCTAATTTTTCCCCAATTGTTTCACACTTAATGTAGCATGTTTTTTTTTTCGTAGAAAAGTCTAATGCGTACAACAATCAGGAAAAATGTAGTGACAATGTTTAGGCACATGTTGAATGAGGGTTCTTTATGCGACAAGAATTTGAAAGTTGTTTATTCTGGCCACAACCAAGATAAGATTACTTTCTTGGTTATAACTTTACTTAAGAGGTTAGAAGAAGGAACTGTTAAGATTTCGATCAATGTATTTTAATTCATATCTTCGAATTTGATTGATATACGTGTGAATAATAACATAATCCTCTCAAGTATTTTTTAATTATTAATATTTGTTAATCTTTAAGTGTATATTAGAAATTATTGATATTTATGTTTTAACATGTTTATATTATTTTTTTTATAACATTACAGATGTTGTCAGAAGTTTATGTAGTGTGGGTGATATTGGGATCGTTGGAGCCGGTTGGAAAAAAAAAGATATAAAAGTTGTAATAGATTAGTAAGTTGAATATAATTTGAAACTTATCAACAACTACAAAAAGTATAAGGTATGTACATTTACACTATACACATTAATATATATGTTTTTAAAATTAACGAAAAAAATAACTTTTATAAATAACATTAGTTCTATAAGGTTACCTCATTTAAAAAAAAAAATTCATATTTTTTTTATCAATTTCATCAAATACAAAGTAAGAAAAAAATGATAATATTAAATTTTTTTTTTAAAAGTCACGCCAAGCGCGGTTGTATTTCCTAATACAAATAGAAAGGAAAGGAAAATAGCCATTCCCTATCTGCCAATTGCGATGCTTGTGGCAAGAGGTAAATAAGGATCCATAATGTGGTGAAACAGACTTGAAATTAACAGCAGTCAATGAGCTAAAATTTACTCGTAATTTAACATCACAAGAACATATGACTTGCATTAACAAAAATAACAATAAGATATTACATTATACATCACTCTTATTTATAACCAACCGATAATTGTTTTTTTTCTAATTTTCGAAATTGTGTTGTTTATATGAGAACGGGAAAAATGGGTGAAGAAATCTGAAAAGCGGCAGCGATCCTTGATATTTGAGTCCAGAACATTTGACCATGCGAAATTGCGAATCGCGCGTACAAGCGGGCATGAGGTCTCCGATTCCTCCATTTAGCAAAGGAACAGAGAATCAGCAGAACATGGTGAAACTCTCAGATAGTCAGATATCTACTTCGAGTGTACTGCTGTGCTGGCAGGTGGTCAGCCTGTTTGCCATTGCTGTTCATTTTAATTACGTAAAACGCCATTGTAATCTGCTACAGCTAATGTACTCTGGAGCCATTTATAGCAGCCTATGGGCTATGGTAATCATGAGCTTAAATGACCAGCCATGTCATGCCCAACCAATCAAATTTTAAATACTCAAAGATTATTAACAATTAAGTAAAGATTTATTCCTACTCTCGAGATAAATATTTGATTAGTGCAAACGCCGGTGATGTGATCGCCTGATCGGTGCATTTGTCACAGAAAGATCTTTTTGACGGGGTTGCTCTTTTCAAGCTACGTCCAACTTTCAAATCGATATTAAACAAGTTTGGGAAATTATCTTTCAACCAACCTCTAATTAATGTAATTTTTTTTATAATTAAAATTGAGATTTATTTATTATATTAAGTATTTTTATAATTATAATATTTTTATTTTTTAAATTTTTATAAAATAAACTGATCTTTTAATTTTATTTGAGGATAAAATAATTATTTACTATTAATATAAATTTAAAAATAAAAATAATAAAATATGACAAAATAGAATAGGTGCAGATATAATTTTTTGGATTCTTACGTTAAATAAGGATTCGACTGCGTTACTCGGAGCTAAAGTACCCAAACTTTGTCTTTTTGTAATCGAACTGTTAGATCTTAACGAAAAGAATCCGACGGCCGCTGGTAAAAGTTGAAGCGGGGGCTATTGAATGGGCAAATTGATTACTCTGTTCCTACCATTGTTTCCTCCAACACACCAGCCGTAGGGATGGCAAACACTGGGCTTAAAGCCCGACCCAAGTCCACTTTAAGTTCAGCGTGAGAGCCTAGATTGGGCTGGGGCCGGACTCAGGCTTTATTCACTTTTTAAATTATTGTAAATTAAAAATAAATTAATGATCAACAAGTTATTATAATCATAAATAAATGAAAAAAAATGAATATTTCAAAGTAAAGTAATAAATAAAGTAAATAAAAACTCATAACTTTAATTTTCTTTAATATTGGATTCTCTAATTCAAACGCTATCTTAATTAATTAACATAAAAGAGAGAGTTTAGTATCATAATTTTAGTTTTTTTTAATCATCATTGATTTATAAGTTAATAATTTAAGTTTTCTTTTTTATTTTTAAATTACTTTTCAATTTTAATTATATTATTCTAATTTATAAATTTATTTTTTTTAAAATAGTAGGCCTGACCTGAGCCTGACCCGGACTTTTTTCTTTAAGCCTTTGTCGAGGCCCTCATGTGTGAGGGGCCATCTCGGACTTTTTGCTAAACTTAAAACAAACTACAGATTTGCTAACACAGACAAGAGTTCGGAATACTTAACTCTGTAGAGTTGGGCGATGAATGATGTGTCATCCATTTGCTCAAGTTTAAAAGGAGCTAATCATCAATTTGAGAAAAATAACATAAATAAGTGAAAATTATGGGAAAAAACAAAAAAAAAAGTCTTACTGTAGTTTTATTATTGTTGTTGTTATTATTATTATTATATAGACGTGTGTGTGATAACTTTATGATTTTTAATTAAATTAATCCAATACTAATGAACACTAATGTTATGTGGGTAGGATAATCTAAAGGGGAGAGGAAGGTTCCTTCAATCGAATAATATCTGACGAAATTCAAATTCATTATTCTAGACTGTGTGAGACATCTTCGCCAATGCTAATGGATTCTTCATTTACGATCTACATTATACTATATTATGAACACTTTTAAAAAAATAATAATGATATACTTAATAAAGTTAGTACTACCATGAGTACACCATTACCGATATATTTAATAAAGTTAGTGTTGATTTTCGAGCAAGAATCAACATAAAAACTTGTAAATCCGAATTTAAATACATACCCGAATTATTTGCGTAAAAATGATAAACCAAGGTTGTGCCACTGATTTATGGTCGGAAGATGATCACAAAGTTGGAAAATCTTCTCAATTCACGTTGCAAGAACCCTCTAAGCTTCTCTTGACTTGAAATTTCTCTAAATTGCACTTTGCATAATTTTTCTTAACTCTTAGCTTATCTATGGATTTGCCTCTGTTATAGCATTCAGTAGTGATCATCTTCTCAATGATCTCTAAATAAGCTTAAATAATTTGTTGGAGTGATCATTTTCTTAATGATCACTTAATATCTTAAATATTTTATTTAAGATATTATAGAGTTCTAATTCAAGATGATCACTTGTTCTTGGTCATGCTTCCCTCATGGGTGACCTCAAAGTGATAGAACCCTATAATAAATATATATACTCACATATATTTCCAACATCTCCCACTCGCAACGACGGGATGCTTATAGTGCAACGAGAACTCTATGTTCAAGTTTCAAAACTCAATTTTCATACTAGCAAATGCAACGTGTGACCCATGAACAATAAGCAGGAGCTTTATCGCTTCGAATCTCAATTGTATTCTATACAAAAGAGTTGTTCATCATGTATCCTAGATTCCATATTATTACATCGAATTCAAGCATACTAAGTCCCATATCAAAAGTTATGCTTGACAATATACACTCTATGCAATCACAATTGTATCAATCTCAGATACAATAGCAACAAGTGAAAAACATAAGGTAGATGTAAGTAATGAATCTTCCTATCAATCTCATATTTCTTGGTTTCAGATTAACTGCTTTCCTAGACTTGTTTCATAAACCGAATAACATCATAGCTTTAGAAAACAAGTTTAAAGTAGCAAACACTAATCTTTCACCTCAAAATATAGCTGATAGTATATAAGGATACCTGTTGAGGTTTATAATACCTCAAAGAAACTTTACACAATGAGAAATAAGGGAACTTTTCTCATTTTTCTTTATTTGGTCATTAAGCACACGTTGTATGAAACACGTGCTACAGTGAATTCTCTTTTCTAAGAGTATATGTCTAAATTATTTCACTGTACAGATCTTAGTTCAGTCGCTACTCAAGCGCCTAACCTGAGTTTTTAATAAACTCGCTTATCTAAAGCGCCAAATTAAAATACTCACATCTGGCTATTAATCAGGTTTCCATGATTATTGGGTGTATCATGGTCGGTTTATATTTATCATATAAACCTCATCTTGACTTAGTCAAGGCAACATGTTATAAATGCTCGGCGAGAATGTACATAGTGTCTAATTCTCTCATTGTCTCATCTCGCTTGCTTTTACATGGCAGGCGATCGCTTTAATGTGAAAGCCGATCCTGACAACGATGACATAACTTTCCTTTAAATATGTGTAAAAATTTATATGGACAAGCGATAATAAAATTTAATCACATGAAAAATTTATCATATGTCCATTACTCATAAATAATATCTCGTCAAGTACAATTTTACAATCTCGTAAAGCCCATGATCGGTATGTTTCAAGTAAACATCTCGTGTTGTAACTTTAGTAAATGGGTCTGCCATAAAATGTGTAGATGTGTATTGTATTAGCACTTCTCTTTGTGCTTCTGATATCTCTCACAAAATTATACTTGGTTTATGTGTTTTGACTTCTTGTGGTATTTAGCATCTTTTGTAAATGATATTCTTTGTGACTATCACAATGTATAATTCTTGGTCTAGAATCGGTAACTATTTGAGATCTTGATAAATCTCTTAAGCCATACTGACTTCTGCCTTTCTGCTGAACATGCCACGTATTCGACTTCCATTGTAGATAGAGCAATACATGTTTGTTTCTTACTCCAAGAAATCGCGCACGACTAAGTAAAATGCATATCAGGAGGTTGATTTTAGCTCATCTAGATCACCACCCCAATCGGCTGTATAACCAATTAGGCGTAATTCACCTCCACGATAGCATAGAGAGTAGTCGGCGTGCCTTTTAGATCATAATAATCCTCTTGGCGCATTCCAATGCTTTCGTCTGGATTTGATTGGTATCTACTTACTAACCCCACAAAGATAACAAATGTCCGCCCGGTACACATCATAGCGCATATAAGATCGCCAACAAAGACTTGAGTATGGAACTCGTGCCATTGCTTTTAGTTCTTCGTGAGTCTTAGTACATTTCAAGGCTTAGAGTTTGTCCTTTGAAATGTGAGTATCCATAGGTTTACAATCCGATATATGAATCGCTCAAGAATTCTTCTAATGTATGTCTCTTGTGAAAGAGATAAAAGTCTTCTTGAACGATCCCTATGAATTTTAACTCCTAAAATATAAGTTCCGTCACCATATCTTTCATTTCAAAATTTGAGGATAACCATTCTTTAATGATTTTGACAAACTCTAGATTGTTTCCAGCCAACAAAATATCATCCACATATAAAGACAAGATAACAAAGTTATCTTCGATCTTTAACATATACACAATGGTCTTCGTCATCATCAAGAATCCATAAGAAATTATGGCTTCATGAAACTTAAGATACCATTGTTCCTGAGGATTGTTTCAGCCCATATTGACCTTTAAGCTTGCAAACTTTGCGCTTTTGTTCTGCAATATATAACCCTCAGTCGATCCATGTATATTTCTTCCTCCGCCTCCATTGAGAAATGCCGCTTTAACATCCATTTGATGTAATTCAAGATCCATATGTGCAACGATTGCTAGAATCAATCGTATCGAGGCAAACCTTACCATTGTGGGAAAACGCTTCTCATAGTCTATACCTTCTTGTCGGGTATATCCTTTTGCTACCAAGCGTGCTTTATATCTTTCAATCAGTGCCATCCGCTTTACGCTTTATACGTAGAACCCATTTATTTCAATGGTTCTTCGTTTCAGCGGTAAATCAACCAAGTCCTGCACTGATTTGATTTCATGGACTCCATCTCTTCGCTCATCGCTTTTATCCATAATTTTAGCAGATGATGCAATAGCCTCACTAAAAGTTCTCGCTCATCGCTATCATGTGAAGCAACCATAAATGCATCCCTTCAATCTCAAAACGACGACGTGGATGGAAATACGATTACTCCTTCGAATCGAGGCATCCCGTGAAGTTATTCCATAAAATGGTCGACTTCATCAGATCGAAATCCCAGTATAAATTTGGGTTTTCCTCAACTCGATTGACAATACCCAAGGATCATTTATTTCATATAAATGAATATTTTGTCAACATCTCAGAATGCTAGGAAATTCATTCTCTAAGAATATGACATCTCGTGATTCTAGTTCGCTTATAGTTCCATCATCACGCTCACCAATCAATACATACCCTTTGAGTGCTCGTGATATCTTATAAAATACATTTTTTTCCTCTTGCACCCAATTTTCCATGTGTACGGTAAGGATCAGAACATAAGTCGCACTGTGGTCGCAGAAACGAGTTAGAACATGTTTTCACCCGTCCACACCTCATATGGAGTGAACTAATTGACTTACTGGGACTCGATTAAGATGTAGGCAAAATGTTAGCAATGCATCTCCCAATAGATATCGGAGATTTGCTTGTGCCATCATAGACCCAACTATCTCAAGTAATGTCCTATTTCTTCTTTCCGCAACACCATTTTGTTGTGGAGTCCCGTAAATAGTCAATTGTCTCTCAATACCTTTCTCTGACACAATTCGAACTGCTCAGAAGATATTCACGCCTACTCGTTTCAAGACTTTGATCGTTTTGTCTAGTTGATTTTCAACTAATTTTGAAAAATTTTTAAAGCAATCTAATGCTTCGGATTTGTGAGAAATCAAATAGACATGACCAAAACGTGAATAATCATCAATGAATGTAATAAAATATGAGGCACCATGTCTGGCCCTTACACTCATTGGACCACAGATGTCAGAATGGATAATTTGCAAAGAACTTTCAGATCTAATTCCTTTACCAAATGGTTTTCTAGTTGTTTTTCCAGCTAGACAATTCTCACATATAGGCAATTCTATTTTATCGAGTGAGCCCAAATAACCCTCTCTAGATAATCGATGCATTCTGTCTTGCCCTATATGTCCTAGTCTGGCATGCCATATATTAACATCCACAGAATCAGAAGATGTTATCAATGAAAAACAATCTTGATTATAATTCTGATTAATTACATTCAAAATCATAAAACCATTAAGTAAATAACCAGTTCCGACTAGAGTTTTATTAAGAACTAATTGCATACAAACATCACGGAATATCACATGATATCCCATGTTCAGAAGTACAGTGACAGACACTAAGTTTCGTCGAATATCTGGTGCATATAACACATCGTGGAGATAAAGCATTTGGCCACCATGCAGTTGTAATTTGCAAGTGCCAATCCCTTTAGCTTCAACCCTTGAGTTATTTCCCACATATATCCACTTAGTCCCTTGACTAATCCGACGATATTCCACATAGGCTCCACGTTCATTGGCTACGTGTCTGCTGTTCTCGAATCTACAATCCACAAAGGATGAGTTTCATATATAAACAGAGCCTATTACATACACATTATGTAGATTTGTGGATTTAGCATGTACCTTTTTCTACCAAGGTAATCACGAGCTTAAATGGCCAAGTTTGCTACAATTGTAACATGTCACTTTGCTCATATCCTTCTTCCGACCAGCTTTTCCTCTTTTGCGCTTGCCCAAACCTGATTGGCGCTTTGATTAGATTTCTTCCTATTCGAGAGGAGATTTTACCTCCTCTTGCTTAAAGAAGCTTTTCGCGAGTTGGTATCAGCCATATAAAGTTGAGTAGAAGATTTAGCTGCATCTAGGCGCTCATCTTCCAACTCCAAGTTACTTTGTATATCTTTGAACGTCTTGACACTCTCATTGTGTGTCATGTTAACTTTCATATGCTCCCAACTATCTCGAAGAGATCGAATAACCACCGAACTTGTTGTTCATCGCTTATAATGCTATTAGCATTTTTAACTCTCTATTAAAAGTGACATTTCTCCATCAAGTATCGCGCAATTTATAAGTGTCAAATTTAATAGTAAGTCTTCTAAGTTTAGTGGTAGAAGTACCACCATACTTGTCTTTCAAGGCATTCCATATTTGGTGAGCCATTTGGTATTCCTCATACTCACACATAAAATCATCTTCCATAGTGCTCAGCAACAAAATGCGCGCACTACGATTTTTTATCTTCCAAGCTTCATAAGCTTCAAGATCTCTTTTATGTTGAGTAGAATTACCTTTTGGTGGCTCTGTCATAACGTTTGCAATTACCTCTAGTGAGTCTTGTAATTCAAGGAGGTTTTGAACTTTACGGCACCAAATATCATAATTGTTGCCGTTAAGTTTAATTCCTTTGTTTAATTCAGCCACGACACTATTTGTTGCCATTTCTAAAAAAAACACAAAACACAGATATAAGAAACAACTTTCTTGATTTTATTTACACATATTTAATTATTTTGTCAAGAACAAATAGCTAAAATATAATAAGTTTAATGTAAAGATTTGATTCAAAAGTCGAGGCTTCTATTCATCATCATTTCTAAACATTAAGTTAATATAATTTTAGTACATTGCGCAAAATATTAATTCATTTATTGTTCAAAAAAAAATTTTAACAATAAAAGAACTCCCACTGACAAAACATAAGAATACATCCATCATGCATCTGTTCACGTGGATAGTGCACCAGGAAAATTCCCAGGAAGATGGTGGAGATTAAAAAATCTCTCTCAATACCAAAGTTCCTTAGGCTCATGCCTTTTTTTGTCAGAATTTTCCTAGACATGCAATTCATCCATATTACTACGCCAGGATTATTCTCATTTTATATTTCAAGAAATTTTGTTATGCTTCCATTGAAGCACAACTCTTTTAATGATGTATCATCATATGAAAAAACATTTCTTTTCATTTTTTTTTTTTAATACTTATAAAGTATTATTCTCTAATTTTAAAGTATTTATTTAACCAAAATTCAAATTAAAAAAAATAAACATGTTATAAAATTAATTTTTAAAATACAGTAAAATAGAGAATATAAATTGGAAATGGCCGCAAACTACCAAAATTCAGTCCGGAAAGAGGCGGGTGGATTACACTTCCGCCGCGAGTGGCTTTACTCAACAAGCCAACCGGTTCAAAAGCCAAACCGTTCGGTTTAGCAATTTCGGTTCGCTACAAAGGTTTACACATGATAGCTCACATGTAAATCTACAAAGAACGCCACAAGATTTAGCTACAAGAACGCTACAAGATTCATCTTCAACCTTTTCCATAAATTTCCAGATTTCAACCAAGATTTCAAAGCTTTTCGTTCTCTCAATATACGTCAGAATTTCACATGTGATATACCGTTGGAAAGATATTTTCATGCTCTTTCTAATGATACTAATTTCATATTCATATGTTATGTATCATGAAAGATATGAGTAAAATAAACTTACGGGTTCATATCCTAGGTTTTCATTTTACTCATTACATGAATCATATTAATCCTCATGGCAACAAGGATTTAATCTATACACCATTATTAGTTTATTAATCCAGTTGCATGGCATCAAAAACGAGTAAATTTTAATATGCCATTAATAAGTGTTCTTGATGAAAAATGAACTTTCTTAAAGAACATGCTTGATTCTCATGCTTTACATGCTTTAAAATGTAACACAACCTATTTGGCTTTCGATACCAATGTTGATTTTCGAGCAAGAATCAACATAAAAACTTGTAAATCCGAATTTAAATACATACCGAATTATTTGCGTAAAATGATAAACCAAGGTTGTGCCACCGATTTATGGTGAAGATGATCACAAAGTTGGAAAATCTTCTCAATTCACGCTGCAAGAACCTCTAAGCTTCTCTTGACTTGAAATTTCTCTAAATTGCACTTTGCATAATTTTTCTTAACTCTTAGCTTATCTATGGATTTGCCTCTATTTATAGCATTCCAAGAAGTAGTGATCATCTTCTCAATGATCTCTAAATAAGCTTAAATAATTTGTTGGAGTGATCATTTTCTTAATGATCACTTAATATCTTAAATATTTTATTTAAGATATTATAGAGTTCTAATTCAAGATGATCACTTGTTCTTGGTCATGCTTCCCTCATGGGTGACCTCAAAGTGATAGAACCCTATAATAAATATATATACTCACATATATATTTCCAACAGTTAGTACTACAATGAATACACTATTACCACAAGACCGAAGAAAATTGTACAATAAGTTTTTTTTTATATCTCTTATAAACTTTATATTATTGTACATACATCATTATTCTTAAAAAAAAAAAAAAAGGTATTGTGTAGCTTGAATTGCATTTACAAAATTGAATATATTTTTTAACTTTTTTTTTTTAATGATATAACATCTATATGCAAAGGGAGCTCAATAGATAAACAGATCAAAGATTTCAGTGTTGATGGGGAATGTATTGTGATCCACGAACTAGAAAATATTGTTTCTATGATGTTTATGAGAAATTGTCGATTGTTGTTTGATGTTAAAAAAGAAAAAAAAATATTTAGTTTTTAAATATTTTCCAACATAAAAATTTAATGAAATACTAGGTTTTATTTATTAGTTCAAAGATATATTTGTTCTTACTTAAGTAATTATAATTTATAAAATAGTTGGAGATAATTTTATATTTTTTCAAAGGAAAATTATCATTGCACCACCTCTCTTTTATCTTATATTCATCCGACCACCATAATTTTTAACATATTTTCTGGGCCACTTTTTTTTTTTAAATTTATATTAATTAATTACTTTTACACTAACAACGTTAAATAATTTAAACAAAATCATAATTTTACCCCTAAATAAAATAAAAGGCCATTGTATTTTATAAAAACTTTGAAAATAAAAAATTATAATTATAAAAATACTCCTAAATTTAATTAAAAAATAAATTTCAAATTATAAAATTTTAATAAAAAATAACTGAATTTATTTATTAAAAATAAATCCCAAAATTTTAACAATTTAGGAAATTTTTATTAAATCCCAAGATTTTGTAATTATTTATATAATTAGAATTTTTATTTTTTAATAAAATTAGTTTAATAAAAATTACAATTATATAAATAATTACAAAATCTTGGGATTTAATAAAAATTTCCTAAATTGTTAAAATTTTGGGATTTATTTTTAATAAATAAATTCAGTTATTTTTTATTAAAATTTTACAAAATTATAAAATTTTAATAAAAGTAATTATTAAAATTTTACAAAATCTAAATTTAATAAAAATTAGCTGAACACCTCTATTTGAGATTTATTTTTAATAAATTAAGGGGTATTTTTTATAATAATAATTATTTTATTTTTAAAAATTTTTATAAGATAAAATAATTTTTTAATTTATTTAGGTGTAAAATTATCATTTTATTTAAATTATTTAACAATATTAATGTAAAAGTAATTAATTAATATAAATTAAAAAAATAATAATATAAAATATATATTAAAATTTTATAATAATTAAATAAATATAAAACAAATCAGAAGTAGTGAAGTAATAATTTTCTTTTTTTCAAATACCCACGAGATCTTTTTTGTAAGTCGTCGTGATTCTTCATTCTCCTTTACCCGACCGTTCTGCTTCTCCGTTCTTCTTTATTAATATTGTTTTCCTTTTTATTATTAATTTATTATAAAACCCAATCTGATTCGGGCAAAGCAAGCCCTGTAAAAATCAACTCACACGCAAACTCTATGCTCGTTTAGCACAATCTACGAAAACCCATTGTTGTCCTCGAAGGAATCAGTAGTTCTGTTTGAATAGGGGCAATTCGGACATCTAACAAAATCCGCAGCACTGCTGGAGGACTTTTGAGGAAAAGGGAGAGCAAAACAAAAACAAAGGTAACAGCTCTGGCCATAAACTCGCTGTGTTTGTCCTTCCATGCATTCCCGCCCATTCACACCCTTTGAAGCTTTCTGAAAAATCTTTACGTGATCAAATCTCTGGTGAGTTTTCTCTTTCATTTATGCATTTTTTTTCCTGCGTTTTACGTTCGGCCCTCTGCGTTTTAGTTTTTGTTGCATAAACTTTTGTTTTCAAGCATTGCAACATACAGAGCTCATAAAGTTTCCTCCTTTACTTGCCGTTAGAGTGGAACGTTGCCGTAAGTTTCCTCTTTTTTCTCGCCGTTAGACTAGAATGTTGCCATGAGTTTCCTCTTTTTCTTGGTGCATAAACTTTTTGTTTTCAACCGTTGTAATGCGACAGGGTTTATAAAGTTTGCTCCTTTCCTCGCCGTTAGAACAGAACGCCGCCGTCAGTTTTCTCTTTTTGTCGCCGTTGGTTGTTACCTTTTTTAGTATTACCATCTGTCGCTTTCATTCTATTTTAATGCTTACTTTTGTATAATCCATGAGTTATCTGCAGTCTGCAGTTTGCCTTCTTGTATTTTTTTTTTTCCCCTCCTCCCCTCTTTGTGTTTTTGTTTCTGTAGCATTCTTCTCTCTTCTTTTTCCTCGCCGGAGACCTAAAAATTTTGCCTTTTGCAGTTTGTTTTGAGTGAGTCTCTCTCTGTTCTCTCTTTGTTTGTGTCTGTGTTTTCGTAAACTTTCTTTTGTTGTTGTCCTGTTGTGTGTATATAGTAAATGTGTTTTATATTTTGTGTGTAGATATTGATGTCTTATTTTTCTTTGAATTTGTGACAGTGGGAAAACTGAATTTTTGCAGATGAAGGGGCAACCGGTAGCAAAAAGAACCCGTTCTCAAACAAATCGTATGATTGAGGAGAAGTATAAAAAACTTAAGGAAAATGAAGGACAAGAAAAATATGGGGCTGAATCGTCCAGTTCTAAGGCTAATGAATCATCCAGTTCTAAGGATGATGACTGGGTCAAAGTATTTGAAATGGACAATGTGAGTGACGAGGAGGAGAAGGAGGAGGAGACTAGATCAAAACAAGTTGATGATGACTGTGGTGGTTTTTTTTCAGAATCAGACAGTGACAATGATGGAAGTGATCCTTTAAGGCCAATTATAGTGGATTGTTATCCTGAAGAAGATTTGGATTTAGATGCAGACAATAGTAGTTTGGGGTCAAAGACAACTGATGAGTATGTAATTAATGATGATTACGTGGATGATGATGGTGATGATGACGATGAGGAGGAGGAGGAGGAGGAGAGGGAAACTGACGATGAAAGTTTACTGGAAGAACGTACAAAAAATAAGGGGAAATTAAAAAAGTCAACCAAGAGGAAGCACAACCGTGTGCTGAAACATGATAATGTTGAAAGAATTATTCTGAAATCCATTTTGAATACGGAAGAAACTCCCTCAGAAGATTATCCATCTTCCAGCAGAGAGGTTTTAAGAGACGAGATGTGTCAATCATTCAATGATGATGAGGAGTCAACTCCATCAGAGAAATCAGAGTGTGATGATGGCTTGGGTTATCTCTGGGCTGAGATGGACTTTGCTCGCAAAGTCAGCGAGCTGCATTCCACTAACTCTCCCATCGTATGTCGAGTTTGTAGTTTGATTGAGCACAAAAGCATTATATTAGGATTGTTTTTATTGATTTTAGTTTTTATGTTCTTTCTTAGATTGCATTGTAACCTATTATTGTTTCCTGTTGGCTGCTTGACAATGTTATTCATAAACTACTTTGTGATCAAGTACTGGCAATTAGATTTTAAGCAATATCATTATCATCCATATTGTAATTAAAAAGTAAAAAACAGGCTTACTCTTTTTTCTTCATCTTTTTCTTTTTCAGGTGTAGGCTTTAGTTTAAAGGATGTACATGTTGATTTAATAGATTTAATTTAGGTTCCAACTTCAAATTTATATGTTGTAGACAGAAGTGAAATTGCTCTGTAGTAATTAGTATGCCTATTGCTCTTTATTCTTTAAATTACTTCTAAGCTTTATGAACTTCTATTTTACATCAGAGGCTTATGGAATAAATTGATGATGCAAGGGTCAAATGCTTGACTTTGTTGCTGTACTATATTATATTGATTCATATTCTTAATTGTGATCATTTAGCATGAAATTATGTTTGTTGAACTGATGAGATATATGCTATAGTTAACAAATTTATGATTGTTTTAGCTAATCAAATCTATTATATTTTTGCTTATTGTTATTTGCATTTATGACAAAGATGCTTGACTTTGTTGCTGCCCTAAATTATCTTTATTCATATTCTTAAATGTGATTTTTAGTAATAAAAATATGTTTGTTGTACCGTTAAGGCATATATGTTCATGATTAGTGTTAACAAATTTATGATTGTTTTAGCTGATTAAGTCTATTATATATTGTGTGTTGTTATTTGCATTTGAGATCAAAGATGCTTGATTTTGTTGCTGTTCTAAATAATTTTGGTTCATTTTTTTAATTGTGATCTTATAGCATGAAATATGTTTGTTGAACTGATTAGATATATATGCGTTCGTGGTTGGTGTTAACAAATTTATGATTGTTTGCTTATCAAATCTATTATATTTTGTTTACTGGTGTTTGCATTTATGATCGAAGAATGTGGTAAACAGAAGTTGTTCTTTTTAATTAGCAGGCTGAAAATGAAGCTGCTTCATCCAATGAGGTTGAAACTGCGAAAACTCGTTGTCAACGAGGGGATCATGATCTCATCCTTAATGAGGAATATGGTCTTTATTGCACAGTCTGCTCTTATATGAAGTCAATTAAAGATATTGATCCACCTTTTGTAAGTAATGACTTTTATGTTTTCTTTATGTTGATTATTAGTTAAATTGCTTACTTTGAATAGAGATGAGTGTTTCCTGAGTAGGAAATTACTTATTAAAAGATGTATATTGCACATTGTTTGTTGTGGATTTAAATTATATTCATGGGCTGAATGCTTACTGATTTCAATTCCTAATCTGGAATTGGAACCAAAACATAGTAGATTATGTTAATTTCATTGATTTATGACAGAAGCTGAGTTTTAATTCTTTTTTACCTCATATCTCTCTTTTAATTTTTTAAACAATAAATTAAGCATAACTTATTTTATTTTTTAAACTTTGTTTGGGATGTTGCAGGCTTCATCTCCTAGTAGAAGAGCAGAATGGAGGGAGTACAACAATGTGGATCCTTCAGTTCTTGATGACCTTAACAGCCGTGACTCTGGTTTTGACTCCCAGTCAGGCTGTGATCGCTTTACTCATGCCCAAGGCACAGTTTGGGAGCTTGTTCCTAGAGATGTTAGGAAAAAAATGTTTCCACATCAGTGTGAAGGTTTTGAATTTATCTGGAAGAATATTGCTGGAGGAATTGACCTTGATGAGCTGAAAAACTCAACCAGCACTGGTGGTGGAAATGGATGTATCATATCGCATGCTCCAGGGACTGGGAAAACCGGTCTGACTCTTGTATTTCTGCAAGCATATATGAAATTGCATCCAAGATGCATGCCTGTCATCATTGCTCCCTGCAGCATGCTGCTTACTTGGGAAGAAGAGTTTAAAAAGTGGGGAATTGACATTCCCTTTTACAACTTGAACAAGCCAGAGTTGTCTGGAAAAGAAAACAATAGTGCTGTGGCTTTAGTGGACAACAGGAAACGTGGAGGAAGGGGAGTGTACCTTATACGGCTTGTGAAGCTTTGTTCGTGGAAAATGGGGACAGGGATTTTGGGACTTAGTTACAGGTTATTTGAAAAGCTTGTTAGTGGTGTTAAATTAAGTGGAATCCTTCTTGACCTTCCTGGTCTTTTTGTCTTTGATGAAGGACACACTCCTCGAAATGATGACACTTGCATGTTTAAGGCTCTGAGCCGAATTAAAACAAGAAGGCGTATCATCCTCTCAGGGACTCCCTTCCAGAATAATTTTCAGGAGCTAGAAAATACTTTAAGTTTGGTGCGGCAAGAGTTTGGGGACGTGCGACGTACTGGTAGGAAGAGTGGGCGCGAGAAAAATAAAGCAAAACATGCCTCTCTGATCAGTTCCATTGGTAAATCTGCCAACCACAGAGATGATGAGAAACTGAAAGAGCTCAAAGAGAAGATTGCCCCATTTGTGAATGTACATAAAGGTACAGTTTTACAAGAAAGTCTTCCTGGACTGAGGCACTCTGTGGTTATTTTACAGCCAGATGAGTTTCAGCAGAGGCTCTGTAAGGCTGTTGAAGGAGTAGAGAGCTTTGTTGAATTGAATTATTGTGTCTCTTTGATCTCTGTGCATCCTTCTCTCTTACCTCAGCAATTCTTTGAGAGTTTTGATGTTGACAGTGCCAAATTAGCAAGGCTTAAATTGGATCCAGAGGCTGGAATTAAGACAAGGTTTCTTTTGATCCTCCTTGAGCTTAGTACTAATGAAAAAGTTTTAGTTTTCAGTCAATACATAGAGCCTTTAACCCTGATAATGGAGCAGCTGAGACATAGATTCAACTGGAGAGAAGGGCAGGAGGTATTATATATGCATGGCAAACAAGACGTGAAGAAGCGGCAGTCATCCATTAATGTTCTCAATGATCCATTCAGTCAAGCAAGGATAATGCTTGCCTCGACAAAGGCTTGTTGTGAGGGAATAAATCTTGTAGGGGCTTCTAGAGTAGTGCTGCTTGATGTTGTATGGAACCCATTTGTGGAGAGACAAGCTATAAGCCGAGCATATAGGCTTGGTCAGAAAAGAGTTGTGCATGTTTACCATCTGATTACATCTGAGACATTGGAATGGGATAAATTACGTCGACAAGCTAGGAAAGTCTGGTGGTCTAATATGGTGTTCTCTTCTTCGGATGGAGGTGGTAATAATCAGACAACCGCATCTGAACCATTGGAGGATAAAATTTTAGAGGAGATGGCTCAACTTTACAACAATCCATCTGAAACATTGATCAAGGCTATAATCCCTCAGCCCAAAGAAACTGAGTTGATTGAGACTTTTGGCGAGTTTCTGAATAAGAGCTCTTGATGGTATGTTCAACAATCTTCTTAAAGATGGTTTTTTGATCATTAAATTATGCGAGCCATATTGCAAAATGTTATGTTTCATTAAAAGAAGTTGTTAGTGTGAGTTTCATCGATGCCATTTGGTATTTTCCGATTTCTTTCATTATGAGATTGTAATCCAGTTTACAGTTAAAAATTTTGAAATTTTAGCTTAATTATTGATGAGTTAATTTGGTATTGTATATCAAACATGCTGGCATGGTGAGCAGCCCCAAGGATACCAGATATCGTTTAAAGGAAGATGCCTAGTCCTTGTGTTGCACAGAAAATGCTTGTTCTTGCACTGCTCTGCTGTATTCTTCAAGGTATCTGTGAGCGAAGTTGTTCTGTTATGAGCTTACGCTGCTATGGCTTATTCTTTTTGGTTGTATGCTTGGGAGAAACAAAAAAGATATCTGAGGATAAGGACAACACGGGGGAGGATGTCTCCTTTTTTTTCCTTCACAAGTGACAAGCAGCAGCAGCGGCCGCATAACAGAAAGGGAATTTTGATGTTTTGTAATTTGTGTGGAAACTTTTAGTGATCATACCCTGTGTTAAGCTATATTGACATCCCCTTTTTATACAAATTCTTTTGGAATTAAATATCTCTTTCTCCGTTTCTTTTTTCAAGAACACATTTATCTCATTTGATGATTCTACTCTGTTCTTATGTCTTATGTCGCCTCTACATACATGCCTTTTTGAGTTGTGAATTTGTGATTATATTAAATAATTCTGGAAATATTCCTCCTTTGGCTTTTTTGTGGAATTGGTTTATCAGGATGTTAAAGAGTTGTTTCTGCAAAATTGTATGCGACGGTGAATTGTACTAAAGAAGAGATTATGTTGTTTTTGGTCCTATCATGGCTGTCTGGTCCTGAACCAATTGTTGACCTGCTGAAAAAGAAGGTTTTAGTCTTTGAGGATATATGACAGGGCAGTGGGTATGCTAGAATCTTTCAAATCCGTGCATCAACATATAGGTTTTAGTCACTGGAATATTATGAATATTCCTATCAATGTGGCTTACCTGAGGCTCCATGGTAAAAGATGAGTGTGGATGCAGGTGTAAATTTTAGGGCAGTTTTGGCTGGTTTCCGTGCAACTGGAGAGTCTGTTGAAGCCTTCGTCAATTCATGAAGACTGGAAGTTGGCCTCGGATGGATAACAAAGTAGTAATCTGCCATGCATTTCTGTAGTTTCTAATCCCATAAAAAATCTTGAAGCCCTGATCTGTAGTTTTGTTCGAAGTACTATGTTCAGCACACTGAGGATCCTAATACGGCCTTGTTTAGAGATGCATGGACATGTCTAATCCTTTACATGTAATTTGTAGAAGGATTTGCTGTGATGGAGAAATCAAAACTTGTCATATACTTTCAAAATTTCAGCAAGTCTGGCAACTCTTGTTGTGACTTGTGACTGCTATGTAGCACTAGATAATTGCCAAACTATCTAACAAGGCTACGGTTCATGCTCAGAACCGCCGCAGGCATAGCTGCTCCTCCAATGGTATAATTTCATTTGTTAACAAGTCTTTCACTTGTTATCTACACTGTCTCTCAATCCTAGCGATCTTCAACAAAAATTGTTCGGGATGACAGTCTCTGTTGGAGAGGAGGACTTATTGTCAGCAGAGAAAATTTCGTTTGGCAGCAGTTTAGGTAATGCAGAAAAGATAAACGGAATTTAAGTAGATGATTCTTGCATTCATAGAAATTAATTTAGTTCTGAATTTAGCCATTGCTTGTTTTGATGCTAGAAACCGTGTTGTTACAAAATTGGATTCAATTTCAATAGATGCATGAATTTTAATTAAAGGGGGAATTTTGGATCACCCCTAATGAATTGACTATTTTTATATTATCATCCTTAATTTTGAAAAAACTTTAAATTGTTCTTATTTTTATTTAAAAGATAAGAGAAAAATAAGATGGGTTGATAATTATTTTTTTATCTTCTTAACAATAAATAAGGGGTAAATTAAGATTTTCAAAAGGTGGTTTGAAGGTAATAAATTTATTGAAATTAATCATTAATTAAGTACAAAATCGGAAGAATCATACACAAAACCATGGTCTTGCATTCGAAGAAATTAATTTTACGCTGAATTTCTCATTGAGATTGTTAGACAAGAGTGATGAATGCAAAACAAGAGTGTTGTTGGCTTTTCTTAACTTGTGGGATCATTTTTACTCTCGTCAAAAGGATGTATACTGTAGTGGCATACAATGGCGGATTTAGAAAAATAATTTACCGGGGGCTAAATTAAATAACAGCAAGACATAAAAATTGAAAACTTAAATATATAAACTTACTGGGGGCTAAATTAAATAACAACAAAATATAAAAATTGAAAACTTAAATATATAAACTTGAAATTTTTTTAATTTAACGTAATCTCTAGTTAAAATGTGGCACCCGTAATCTAATAATTAGGAAGTATAAATATTTTGGGATATGAAATTTGATTTTAAGTCAGTATAACTTTTGTAATTAATAAAATAATAATTTAAATTTAAAGGATGTGACTATTTTGACAGGAATTATTTAAAAATATGTTAATTTTTCTTCACTAAATAGAGGTGTTATCTTTTTTTTTCAGTGGGGGCTTGAGCCCCCAGTTGTCCTACAGTGAATCCGCCACTAGTGGCATAAGAAGATATTTTGATGAAGACTAATTACTAAAATTTGTGGATAAATTATGAAAAACAAAATAAGAGAAAAATTATACCATGAAATGATTAATTAGGTTAAAACTGTGAAAGCAGAGGTTAATTAATTATTACGCTAGATTATTATTAACAATAGGAAAAAGAAGGAATTAGAGAAGACTGTGAGGACTTCTATGATTGTTTATAAAATCTTTTATATTTCTTTTGTTTTTCATAATTAAGATAATTACATCCTAAAGTTAGTATTTCATACATACCTTCACACGTATTTTAAATTATAATTTTATTTGACTCTCATGTTTTCTTCTTCACAGTATATAATAATTAATTTGGTCCGTTAGAAGGGTATTTCCTAGGAGAGCAGAGCATAGGGTAAATCTTTTGAATTGAATCTTTTGTTATTAGCTCATATATTTTTGAAATCATGGTGTGGGCAATGGAACTGTCCAACAATCACTTGGCTTCTCTAATGCCTAAGTTGTTTTTCTAAACTAAAATATTAGATGACCAACGAAATTTTGTTGCAAAAAGTGGAGGTTTGAACTTAAGAAACTTCAATATTATCTTATGTTAGGCTAATATAATTTTAGGAGTAATGATATAGCCACAAATTCTTATACAAATTTATTTTGTACAAATTAATGTGCCATGATAAAATTAATTGAATGAAATATTTTTTAGTTCACATTATTTATTTCTATTATTTTATATTTTCATTCAACCAATGAATTAATGCCACATCAATTGTACAAGATAAATTTGTACAAGAGTTTGTAGCTGTATCATCACTCTAATTTTAGATTATCTTCTCTTTAATGGACAATCTTCAAATTATTACCCCTTACTTAAAAAAACTACAAGTTACTCTAATTTTATTTAAAAGATAAGAAAAAAAAGGAGAGAAAATCCAAAATTAACCTATGCAAATACATTTTATCTTATAGAATCAGTGATATGCAAATACATTTTACTTTTGCCTTTTTAACTTTCGTATTAATGTAATTTTATGAACTGAGATGGCAGAAAGTAAAACTGAAAATCCCAGTCTTCAAAACTGGAATAGGATACGAAAGCAATTTGCTATTTTAACTCAAATAAATAAATAAGTCAAAAAAAAAAAAACACTCAAACAAATAAAACGACATGGGGGCCTGGGCTTCGTTATGGGACATGAATTCATATGATCTGTTGCTGGGCTTCATAGCTTCATTCTCACTCTCATTCTCTTCTCGGCTCGATTAAACGTGATTGTAGGACTCAGGCTGCCCGCTGGGGGCTGGGCTTACCCGCTCATTCTTCTTTAAGTTGACCCGTAGGAGAAAGTTATCCAATTCACTTGACCCGCTTTTTTAACCCGACTCGACATTCCATCGCTATATAAAATCCGACAAAATGCATGCGCTGGGGTTAGGGTTTCTTTGTCGCTCTACGTCTCAAACAGCGGCTGCTTGTTGAAGAGCTACAGACCTGCGCTCCAACGCCACCATGGTACTCCCTCGTTCTCTCTTTCTCTCTGTTTAGATTTTGGTCTGTTTGTTAGTGATGACAAAGAAATACAAGTGTGTACAAAATTTCTCGTGATTCTGATTTGTCGATTTGATTTAATTTTTCCTTTCTTTTCCCTTAATCTTTATCTGTTTTTGTGGAGTTAGGACTAGGAGTGTTTTTGTTTTCCAAATTTGTTTAATGTTTATAAATTTGATTTTCGTTGTTTTAAAATATTTCTGCTCATTTGCCAAATTGAAAAGTTGATGCCTTGTTTGTCTCAGTTCCTTATAAGATATAATCCCTTTCACTACATTATAGGTTTCCAAATTAATGGTTTTATATATAATACATTAAAAAAAAAAAGAGTATTTGGAAAGTGGAATTACTATGTCTGAGTGTATATGTCTTGCTCTGTCTGCATATATGAGTATCTTTTCTATGTGGTGTTCTAAGCTGAATCATTTTTCTTTGGTGCAGACCAAGCGTACGAAGAAGGCCGGAATCGTAGGAAAGTATGGTAGGTGCCAACTTATTATTGCAGTCTTGCTTCTCTTGTTTTATTATTATTATTATTATTATTATTATTATTTTGTCGTGGGGTGTAATAAATGGACGTTGGAAGTAAATTTGATATTTATCATTTGTGCTGTTGTTTACTATCAAGTTTTGGTTGATCTCTATAAGCTTGGATTCATGATTTGCCTCTTGATGCAGGTACCCGTTATGGTGCCAGTTTGAGGAAGCAAATTAAGAAGATGGAGGTTAGTCAGCATAGCAAATATTTCTGCGAATTTTGCGGGAAGGTATGCCATCCATAGTTATATATTGATCCTATTGTGATTAATGTTGTTTGCCAGTGTTATGACTAATCTTGGTTTCAAATTTATACTTTCTGCTGCAGTATGCGGTGAAGAGGAAAGCTGTTGGCATTTGGGGCTGCAAGGACTGTGGGAAAGTCAAGGCAGGCGGTGCCTACACTTTGAAGTAAGGATCTTCTTTGAACTGCTTCTTTGTATCTTTTGTTTTTAGCTGTCCAAGTGGTAACTGGTGGTGTTGTTAATTTTGCAGCACTGCTAGTGCTGTGACTGTGAGGAGCACAATCCGTAGGTTGAGGGAGCAAACTGAAAGCTGAGCTTGCCACTGTTGGCGTACTCCTGTGTCTTAGGTCATTTGATCTTTAGTTTCAGATACAACCTTAAATCATTTTTGATGTTGCTTTATTTACCAATCTCATGTTTCTAGATGCAAAACATTTGGTTGTTGGAACATGAAACTTTTGGCTGTGTTTTACTCTTGAGATGTTCATTCGCTATTTTTCCTATGAAATTATGTTATTTAGTGGGTTGATTAAATTGTGTTATAATACCGTTATGCCTTGTGCTGCTGTTCTGCTGCAACCAACCAATAATTATATTTTTATGCTCTGCCAAGTTGTTTATACCCATTTGTTAGCCTCAGACACCTATTTGAAACTCTAAACCAGACTAATCCTGCCTCAAGTTGTTTGGATGCATTTGAGACCTTCCAATACAAACAAGTTGTTATCATAAATCCGGACGTGCTTTCATATGTTACAGGTATGAACACAAAGGATTCAAGTGTCTGCATAGCTCGGGAAGGATTTGCATTAGTTACAAGTAAGGGAGTTTTCTTTCAAATCAGATTCTGATTTTGGAAGAAAAAATGCGATTCCCTTTCCACGGTACGCCTTCATTCCTATTACCGGAGAGTTTCACAAGCGAAAAGAAGCAGGGGATGGGTGGGGAATTTAAACGGTGAATGCAAATCAATGAATGAGCAAGAGTTGTCTCTACAAACAAATTCATTTAGTATTGTTATTTTTAGTAAGAAGCCAAGTTATGGCTGTGACTCACTCCGTTAACTCCAATCCACAGAAACCTAGACTCCTATTTCGTGGCATCTTTCTCATATGTCAATGTATACTGGATTAAAGCACTCCCATCATCATCTCAAATTTGATGGAAACAGTTATTTAAGTGGATAGGATTCAAACTGACATCCCTCTTTTATTAAAAATGACAACTCTAATCGATCACCACCGCTATCTACATCTCAATCATTATTGTTTTCTTAAATTCAAGATTGATTTTTTGTTCCTCGAATCTTCACTTTTGTTGGGTTTGGGCTTGAGTTTGAGGAGTTGTCTTTTCGGTGATCGAAGTTTTATAAGCTTGTCAAAATAACTTAATCTGCCCTATGCTTTTAATGCCAGTATCACAAAATCACCAGGTTGCACTGAGATACATATCTTCGATGCTTTTAATGCCAAATATAATTTCTCCAGATTTTTTTATCTCCAATAAGTCGACGAGGCATCCGAGCCACTAGCTGATGGACAGTTGGATTGGCATGCGTATCGGCGCTGAACTCATCGACCATTATCCTAAAAAATCAATGGCATGAAACTTATTTTTGTGATAAACAACATCAGAGAACTCCGACGAGTCGGTGGTGGAGGGGTGTAATGTGATCCAAGATTTACAACCTGGTTTAAAATAAGCCAATAATCTACCTTTACTACCATAAATGGTCATTAAAATACAATCTTTTTTCTGATGTCAATAACCAACAACTCAATAATGACAAAATAACTTGGTGATAAAAAAAAGGTCGCCATCGACTTTTGACCAATTCGCCATTTAAAATTGAGAACGAGATAGAGATCCGAAAAAGCATTTTTCTGCTGAAAGAACAGAATTTTGATGACAAACTCTAAAGACTGACGCAAGTCTATACAGTACAACGGGTTTCTGACTGCTAACAATAATTAGTTTAGAACATGTAGTAACTTCTAAAAAAATTAAAAAAAAAAAAAAACCATCTCCCATCTATGTCAAAATAGTGTATACATTCACCAAAAGTTCCTGATAAAATTATTCCTAAAATTACAAGCAGAAACTGTAAAACAATTAATGAAAGAATCTCATGCCATCAGAATGTAATCAAGCGATTGGCTGAGCAAATCCTCCAACAATTGGAATCAATTTGGGCAATGTCGGCATCCAAACTTCCAAACAGCGTGCTTCAACCTATTGTGCTTACGGAATCCAAATGCATCGTAGCCCTTGTTGCAAGAAAAAGGGTCTCTTTAGGGGTATTCGGAATCCAATTCGATTCGCTCAATCTGTTTAATTTGTAAAAATTTGATCTGTAAATTAATGAATTGGATCAAAATTTTAAAAATCTAAAGTTGGTGGGTTAGATATTAATTTATTTTTATTAAAATCTGTAAAAAAATCCACAAATCCGCAAACAAAAAATAATTTAATAGAAAAATTAAACTTATAAATATAACATTATACTTACTAATAAATAAAAATAAGTTAAAATACAGTTATATTAACACCATATTATATCTTATCTGATAATAATATAAAATAAAAATAATTAAATAACAAATATAACTTTCGAAATAGTTAATTTTCATGTACTGATGTAAACAAATGAGATTTTTTTTTTCTTTTTGGTGTGTTATGTTTTGAAACTTTGAATGTATTTTCTAACTTTATTTAAACAATTAGTTTATTTAAATATTATTTAGTTTTGAATTTGTTCAGTAGTTAAATTATTTTTATATTAGTTTTTTATTTAATTAATTTGTGGATAGGACCTGATTAAAAATTTTTTAACTCGCAAATCAATCTGTAGATGTATGGATTAAATTTGAAGTTAATTTCACTAATTTGTTAATTGAATTAAATTAAAAATTTATATTCCGTAAAATCGTAAATCGTATATGGATTGATTTTCAATCCACAAAATTTAATCCGTGAAACAACCCTAATATTCTCTTTCTTACAGCCACGGATTCTTTTATTAATTATTGTTTATTTGAAATCTTAATGAATATAAAACATATATATATAAATGCATTAACTAGGGGCATTAATAATTAAAATTCTATTTTATGTTTTGTCATTCATTTAAAAATCAAAATATTTAATTTTTTCATTTAAAATTAAACATCTTATAATTAGACAAAATAAACATCTTATAATTAGACAAAAGTTACAAAAAAAGAAAAAAAAATAACGAACAACACCTAGCTGAGGTAATGCTTGATTACGATTGGCGTAGAAATTCCGATTTTCAGATTTTTGAGAGGAGCGTTGAATTCAAAAGAGCGTTTCAAACTTTCAATATTAATACATATAGGATGCAAATAGCCTCGCACGCTCCCATTTCTTGCGTTTATTAAGTTGGGTTATTTTTAACCAATACCCAAATGTTTCAACATATTTTACCCCACACCCACTTGTTTTGACAACTATCACTGCACACCCAAAACGTTAAAATTCTATGTTAGTTTAATGATCAAAAGGGTAAAACGGGAAATACAAGTATGTAAGAACTACAATAATAATAATTACATTCTTTTCCTTCTCCATTATCTTATCTTTTTTTTTATGGAGATATTAGGGCTATTTTTAGCTATTTTTAGCCAATACCCAAATCTTTCAACATATTTTATCCCACACCCACTTGTTTTGACAATTATCACTGCACACTCATTCCGTTACTTTTTGCGTTAAATATAACGACATTGCTGTTATAAAATTGAAAAGACTAAAATGCCCCTAAATTGAATTGATTTGGTTGTGCAGATGCTAAAATACTTATTATAATTTGTAAAATTTACAATAAAAAATACAAATATGAGAGTATAATATAATTAAAACTAGACAAAAAAATAAATAAACAATTTACCTATAATTTATTCAATTCAATATCTCCATAAAAATCTTATTTTCAAGTAAGGATGATTGGACGAAGCAAAATTTACAATAGAGATCATACTTCAATATATTTAACATTTGAAATGGGGAAGAAAATAAAAAAAAGATAAGATAATGGAGAAGGAAAAGAATGTAATTATTATTATTGTAGTTCTTACATACTTGTATTTCCCGTTTTACCCTTTTGATCATTAAACTAACATAGAATTTTAACGTTTTGGGTGTGCAGTGATAGTTGTCAAAACAAGTGGGTGTGGGGTAAAATATGTTGAAACATTTGGGTATTGGTTAAAAATAACCCAATAAATTATAGGTAAATTGTTTATTTATTTTTTGTCTAGTTTTAATTATATTATACTCTCATATTTGTATTTTTTATTGTAAATTTTACAAATTATAATGAGTATTTTAGCATCTGCACAACCAAATCAATTCAATTTAGGAGCATTTTAGTCTTTTCAATTTTATAACAGCAATGTCGTTATATCTAACGCAAAAAGTAACGGAATGAGTGTGCAGTGATAATTGTCAAAACAAGTGGGTGTGGGATAAAATATGTTGAAAGATTTGGGTATTGGCTAAAAATAGCCCTATTAAGTTCGATGAAACAAATACAAGACAGTACGTGTAATGCAGCCTGAATCCAATGACAAAGGGTTAAGCCGCTATGTGAATGTGAGGTAACAAACACAAAAAAGTCGTCAATCACAGAGGCAGTTATGAATAAAGGATTAAAGGCATGATGGAAGACCACAATTCTGTGGCGCGTAGAGAACTCAAACTCTACCAAAAAGAACGAAGTTGCAGAGAAGCTTAGGCCGCTAAAATTGAAAACAAATAATGGCTTCACATAGCAGTGAAATTTGCTTATGATACTATTTAAAATATATAAAAAAGGAAGCCTACATTGTTATAATAAGGAAAACTACCAAAAGCATACTTCCAAATGGAAGCCAAGTGATACACAATTTGGCTGAAGACTCTTGAGCTTTTCCCATTTCAGCATCATGGCTTGTGAATCTTGAACCCAAATACTCTAGGAGCATAGCTCTGTACTGCCTTTTGTGGCTTGAGGTGCCCATACGTCATCAGGAACAGGTGAGGAAATGTCGTTCCAAAATAGGCTCCATCAATGTCTAAATACAGTTAAAGAAACTTAGGAAATATTTGCAAAGCAATGCCCCAAGCACATTGTGTTGGACTATAAAGATTTGACTGAACTCCACAACTATCATGCACTAGTCTCAGTTGAAACAAAAATAAATCACATGCCAGAACTGAAATATATCAAGCAGATTCATAGCTGACATGTAAGTTATAAAACAAATTATACAGCCATCCCCTTAACCATTTGTATCTAGCGAAACTTGTGGTTTTATCACCCTAAAAGGTCAGAAGTAGATAGAAATAAACAATATCACAGAAAAGACAAAAGAAATTTTGAAGGATACTACCTTGATACTTGGACCTAGGGTAGTAAACATCTTCACATCTGGGGCAGTATATTTTCACAGTGCTTGAACGAGGAATGTCCGATTGACCAACCGGGAGGCAGGGTTGCCCACAGCAGTAGACTCTGGGACATCTCCCAAAGTCATAGTTCTTGTACTTGTCCAGCTGTAAAAATTCCATAGCATTAGTGCTATCCAGTGCCTCCATTTTGGTTCATGAATGCACAGAACTTCCAACAAATTATTGAAAGCAAAATCTCACCATAGCAGCCATTCCTTTGGTAGTCAGTATGTATCGAGCATGAATTAGACCATAAAGCATCTCTGCCGCAGATTCAACTAATTCATTTTGTTCTTCAGTGAACATATCACCTACAAATTCCAAAAATTAAATTTTAGGTCACCCAGGAAAGAATAAAAAAAAAAAAGAACAAATCACACTATGTATACAGCCAACGCATCACATGACAGGATTAATTTTGTGAAGACAATCGGCACAGGATTCAATCAAGAGCTGCCTAATAACAATATAACTTAATTATGAAATTGGAGTGACAACACAACAGTATGAATTAGTGCGAAGAATCATAACTTAACTGAAACAACAATCACCTAATCTACATAACAGACATACAACAATCACTTAATTTACATAACAGACTTCAACAAGAAAATATGCAAACAATGAAGCAAACATGCAATGCATCCTTAATATACAAGCTTACCATGAGAGGACTCAACATCCAAAATCAAGTCAAGTGCATAATCATAATATGGAACTTGACCGCTCAGCCCGCAGAGGTTAAAATCGTCTTGTATATAGTCATCATCCACTTCACAGAAGAATTCATTTCCTCGAAGATTGCAAAACCATGAGATCCAAGATGTGTCATCTCCCTCAGAACCACTGACATCTGACTCTTCACTGTCTGTTTCAGATTCTTCTATGGCCAAATCAGATAAGTGTTTGCATCAGTGAACTGATGAAAACAAGGAGGTAAAGTAATACAAAGCACGAGAATGGTTTAAGAAAATGAAACATAGAAATTAAAAGGAAAAAAAAAAAAGGTGCTAGGCATTCAAAGGACTCGTTCTATTTCTTAATAATAAAATTGACCAATGGAAAAAACAGCATAATAGCAGTCAGAGAACAAAATTCGAATCTAGAGTAAGCAAATTAAATAAATTGATCACGGCAGTTTAATAGTAAATATCCATATGAAATCATTGCACAAACAGAGAATGAGCTATCACATAGCTCAAAAGTTGAAAACAAGAATTGAGGTCGTCTAGAGTGCAAAGACTTGTTTTATTTCTTAATAATAAAATTAACCAATCAAAAAAGCGGCATAATAGCAGTCAGAGCACAAAATTCAAATCTAGAGTAAGCAAATTAATAAGTTGATCATGGCAATTTAATGGTAAATATCCATATGAATTACTGCAAAAACAGATGATGAGCTACCACATAGTTCAAAAGTAGAAAACTAGAATTGAGGTTGTCAGAGTGCACAAAGAGTCACAGACATAGAAAAAGTAGGATGCATGCGGCACAAATACTAAAATTTATTAATCCAAAGTTCCAATCTGACTCCTCAGTCATAGTTCCATCAAAGACCAGCAAGTCATTACAAAATTTTTGCCATTTTAGAAACATAATGAGATAATATGCTTTCATTTTCACCTTCTCATTAAAGGTAACAGTGCTTCCAAGTTTAAAAATTTTGAAAGAGAATATCATTTTTAACCAGATAGAACATGTATAAAAGACGAAGCTTGTCTAAAAGCACAGCATACTCTTAAGAAAACCCCACTCCATCACATTCCCATTCCCTTATTTTTTAGCCCAAAACGTTAGTTCTGTTTTGGTAGAGCAAGACTTCTTGCAAGCAACATGAAAGTGACTTGTTTAAATCTTTTTATCATCCAACACTAGCAAAATGACAGATGCCCACCTAAGCAATCCCAAAACAATAAATTAAAACATTAACTCTCGCTAACATAATGACTTATCAATTTCAAACTTTAAAGAAACAAAACTAAGGAGTCACGTCTTCTACAATTCGAGAACCCAGCTTCTTCAATACATTCACTCCCTAATATTTTATAAAACAAAATCAATTCAATCAAACAAATCAATTCCCACATTCATTGTCAATAATCATGTTGCTCATCCGCGAGTAATTGCAAACTCTAGAAAACATGCAAAAGACAACTTTTTATAGTCTTTGGCAGCTGCCGTTTCTTAGAATCAACCACACCAACATTGATACTAACTTTGGGATCCTTCACCTCCACAATAAGAAATGTAAAATAACAAAAAACAAATCTTAAAAAAAAAGGATTTTTTTCCTTTTAAAAAAAGGAATTCTTTGCCCGTTCACTTACCAAACAAACAAACAAAAAAAAAATCTCAATTTAAAATCAAATTTATGATAAAGAAACAAATATACATAAAAGGGCAAAAACTTCTAAATAAAACGAAAAATATTTCTGCTTATCTGATGCATGAATACGGATTTTACCATCAGAAGCATGATTTTTGGAGAGAGACGCGGAGCGAGAGTCTCGCTGATGGTCAGCCGGATGCTTCCCCAATAGAACAGACATATCCTTGCCGTTGATCGTCGTTCTCGAAGTGGAGGGCGAAGATCTCTCCAGCTGCTTATCTAATGCATCGTTAATCCGCTTCCGATCAACTGGTCCGACAACCACTTCCGACTTGGACCCACCGGCCCCTCTCTCTCTATACATCTTCTATCCTCCTTCGCCGATGACGATTTTTTTATTAAAGGCTACACGATTATCACCGACACATGGCGCGAGAAATTACCACACTAACCCTGCCTAGGGTTTTTGATGGGAAGCAGTTTGTGTGTATTTTTTAATATATAAGGCTTAGCGGCTCAGCCCATGCTGTCTCTGGCTAGAGATTATTATTGAGTAAAAAAACAAGACAAAGGGAATGACAGATTTAGAGAGGGAGAGAGAGGGATAGTGGGATAAAATCGGAAGAATAATATATTTTTTTTCGTAAGGTTCCGGCGAGGAGGCCGATAAATCGGCGGGGACAGCTTGGTTCATTTACTTTATAGTTGAGGGGAGTTTTTATGCGGTTAGTGAGATATTTTATAGGGGAATATGTGGGGACACGTGGCGTGTGATTAGAAAATTGTGGTCCCACCAAGAATTAGGGTTACCCGATGGAATGTCATTGATCGAAGATCTAACGTCGTTTGATAATGAAGTGGTGAACAGTGATGGTAGGGGCCTAGGGGGGTTGTAGCAGAGATTTTTGTTTGCGAATAAAGCCAATTTAAGTCGAAAAAATGAAAGGACGTCAGCTTGGCTAAAGGGTTACCGGCAGGGATGGCAAATTAGTCCGCCCAAATTAGATATCCATATATCCAATCCAATTGAATTGGATAATATCCATCCAAAATTATTTTAGATATGGATATGGATATTTTAAAAATATCCAATTAGATATTGGGTGGATTTGGACATTTAATAAATATCCAGTATCCAATTCATTTAACGATTTTAAATTATGATATTCAAACTGCCCTTCATTTAAATTAAAAAATATAAATAACAAAAAAAAAAAAAGCGAACTTCCTCGCAAACAAGCCTCCATCGTAGCCAAACAAACAAGCCTCACCGTATCACACCACCGGGATCGGGCTCATCGTTGCTAGTCGTCGTTTGTGGAGCAGCAGCTAGACGCTGGGATCAGGCATGTCGTCCATGGATCAGCAGCTGGTCTCCGGATCTATATCGTCTTAGTCTTCACCGTTCATCGAAGTTGAAAGAAGCAGCACAGCTGCTGTCACATCATTGAAAGAAGTAGCATCATCATCAAAGAGTCAAACTCATCGTTGAAGGCAGTTGTTATGGTCGGCCTCTCCGGCATTGTTGATCAAATGATGATGATTATTGATGGTAAGATTGATGATGACGGCGATTTTTTATCATAATAATGATGATGATTGATGAAGATGACGATTATCATTGATGATGATGATGAAAATGAAACTAAATTATGATGTTGATGAAGAAGAAAACGGAATTGACAGGAAGAAGATGATAATTGATCGAAAAAGAAAAGAAATTATTATCATTATTAACTTTTTTATAATAATATTATTAATTGTTACTATTATTGTTATTTTTCCAATACTTATTAATAATATCATTTATAATAATAATTAGTAATTTTGCAGAAAAAATAATATGTAATAATAATGATTATAATAAATAATAGTACTACCAAAAATCAAATAATGGTATCTTAATAATGAACTTTTTGTATTTAATTTGAAATTAATTTGTAATTTCATATTATATTTTTTTTTTCAGTTTCTCATAGTTTTGATATTTGTTATGTTTATTATTTTTTTATTTGATATTAGAATCTAATACTGGTTTTAACTATTCTATATTTTTATTTTTATTTTATTTTTATATAATAAAAATAAAAAATTCATAGATATCCATATCTATATGGATAAAATCCATATCCATGTCCAATATTAAATACTGGATATGGATAAAATCCATATCCATGTCCAATATTAAATACTGGATATGGATATGGATAAATCCATCATAGATAATTATGAATTTGTATTTAGATGGATATTATCCATCCATAATTGGATAATTGCCATCCCTAGTTACCGGCACGATATCCATGACTTGTATGCATACTTACGTTGTTCTGTCTGGCTCAAGAAACATTCCTCGCCTCACGTGCCAAATTATTGAAACCCCTAAGAGACTAAGAGAGCGTCCACCAAAGGGTTATGATAATTGCTATATCTACGAGGTCAATACATAAAAATTTATACCAATTAATGCGATATTTAAGCTGATAGCATCATAAATTGTCATATGCCCTTTAGTTTTTATTTTATTTATTTCATTGTATTGCCATATGGTGAATTCTATAAGAGCTTACGCACATCAGAATATGTGTTGATCAGTGAAGCAAACGCTTTTGTAGTTGCTCTTTCACAAACAAAGGCGGTCCTGTCCTTTTTGCTGATTTCGACTCGAGGGGATGAGAATTATATGCAGCAATTGACTTCATGCAAATTACCAAAATTAAGTATATTCGTTGCAAAGTGGAACCATCGAATCTGTTAGTCCATCGAGACCAACTACTCAGCTTGTCATTTATTTATTTATGTATTTATTTATTTATTTTACTTGTCCAAATCTCATTCTCACACAAGGATCATAAAACTATGAAAATAATTTGCCTTGGTCAAATCTCTCGATAACCTCTTCAACAGTACGTGGAAACACCGCGACACTTCATCACCACAACTACCCTATTGTCTACTCTCATACAAACAGGAGACTTTGCTAAATCCTTTGCCAACCCTTTGCTAAAATAGAATTATACGTCATCTTCCCATTCCATTAAGCCATCCATTTAACCCAAAGCACACTGAAGATAATGCCAAAAAAGAAAAAAAAAAATCCAACAATGGCCTTTTCATCCAAGCTTTATTTTGACCATAGACTTCACTCAAGTACAATGCTCGGCTGTAACCTATGCCCGATACTGACTTGGACAATTTCCAGTGCAGCACCTTGGCTGCCTTCAATTTGTCTACTTTCTCCCACTTGTTTTTCACATTTTCTTAAAATCAATTTCCTAGCTTCTAACGCCAAGTAAAGAATCAGAATCAGAATTGGAATTGACAAGGAACAATGCCATTCCAGCTTTATGGGAGCCTACTTCCTTAAAGGAACAAACATGTGATCACACATCATTTACACATAACAAAAAATCTGGCATATAATTACAGTAATTAGTTTCTAAAACCATAAACAAGAAGTATGCACCAGGTCAAAGAAGCAGCAACAAGATAATGGGCTGCCATTCGTCTTAATCCTCGGCAAAATACTTCTCCTCTGCATCCTGACTCACTTCTCTGAGCCAGTGATCATCCAGTGTCTCATCAGTATCTATTTTTGAGTAATCAAAATGCTGATGATCTTCACCTGATAGAAACTTCTGCTGCATGATGTAGGTGAACTGTTCCATCAAATCTTGAGTCTCTTCTACGGATGGTGCTACCTCCTGATTGTGCTCTGCTGGGGAGTGGGCACTGTTGCTTTCGGCAGAATGATTAACAGCCATCTAAAGGTCACAAGTGTCAAAAACAACCTTTGCTCATTTTCAGGCAACTAAAAATGACAAACAACCAAGCTTCAGAAACAAAAGAGAAGGCAAACGCAGATACATCAAAGTTATAACTAGAGAAGCAAAAATCATGAGCTCAAATCACAGATTTTGAATCATAATCTACACGAACGTTATGTTATTCATTTGAGAACCACCTCTACCTTAACCTTCTTTTGTTAGCATGCTCTTTGTCCCATTACTACATTCAACACGAGAGAAAACAAGGGAAGCAAAGCATCCAATTTGATAATTAATATACTTTCTGCTTGCCTTCGCTTCTATTCAAATCAACAAAATAAAGATAAAGGACATAGCCCCAACACCCTAGTGAAATAGGCATCATTGTAAGGTGAGATTTAATCAGAAACAGACTAAGCTGCTACACAGTTAGCTTCTATCCTTCTCGATAATGTATTATATCCTTGTTCCAAATAGGTCAGTTTTCAGCATAATCTATCTATACTAAACCCATTGAATTTCAATAGGAAGTCTTTTGTAATATCTTCTTATCATCAGAGAAACCTAAACAAGGTGGAGAATCTTTGAATATGTGTGGCAGCAATCATATGTTTGCTGAAGGGCATCCCTTCATAATTCATAACACCATTCGTAATGTCTCCTTAGTTAGCTTGTGCACCCATTTCATGCTCTACCATAGATCTTCACTATTATAGATGACTAAATAACAACTACAAGGTTATGCATCATCTTTAAAGTTTGCTGAGACACTGAGATATTACTTTGTGGAGTTGAATGAAGTAGAAAGCACAGATGTTGATTAAAGAATTTCAAGAAACAACACAAAAAACAACAATGGAACTGAAAATTTTCAAGGGTAGAATAAATTACATCAGTGGAGTGTGCAACCCAGCTTGCATTTTTCACTGCTTCATCCTTGTCCTCGTCCTCGTCCTCGTCTTCGTCCTCCTCCTCCTCTTCTTCTTGTTGTTGGTTTCTTTCGTTACCTATCCATTCCCTTTCAGCCACACCCAACCTCTGCTGCTCCTCCCTAATCTTTGCAATCAAAACTGCTTCCTCCGATCTCCTCATCAAAGTCTCAGACCAGCGCTCCCCTGGCCTTGCCATATCCCGTTCACTCAAATCCCGAAACTTCCCCACATACTCATGATGCAAATAGGGCTCCCTCTCCCTCATAGCATCCTCGGAGAAGTAGTGCCCATCATGTATCAGTCTATTAAGGTATGCAAGCCTCCGGTTCTTCACTGTGACAGACCTTGACCGCAAGTCCTCTGAAGTTGGATTCATCTTGCTCCTAAGATTCTTTAAGTGCCAATTGATCTCATAGTCATTATTCAGTGGATCAAACTCACTAAGCTCATCAGAAGTCAATTCCAATCCATATCTTTCTGAAACAAACATTTAAAACCAAATCAGGCTCTTAACTTATTTAAAGCTTTCTTAAATAAAATAAAATAAATAATAATAATAATAATAATAATAAAAGAAAAAGAGAGATAAAATTATCAGGAATACGGTAAGACAACGGAAATACCGAGGAAAACGGCGGCGTCTCTGGAGAGGAGGTCGAGGAGAATTGATTTGCGTTGAGAGGGAGTGGCGGCGTTGGATTGTAGAGCACGAGGAAAGTAGAGGTGATCCAGACACGAAAGTCTCGACGCTATGCTTTCCATTGATTCCTCCTTCACTTTTCTCTCCATTCTCTCCCACCAGCGCAACAACAATAATACAACAAAAGCCTAATTATTGCACTCTTTTTTAGTTGCTTGTATGTTTTCCTGCGGGTTATACTGTTGTACAGACAAATTTCTTTTGCCCGTCACTCCCTCCACGGCGGTGATGTATAAATAAAAATATATTGGCTGGGCGCCGACGGCGTCGTTGTATCCTTTCGTGCTGTCGCGGAATTGGTGGCTTGTGAGAATCACGTGTCGTTGGATTTTCTTCATATATCAGTTAAAGCATTTTCTTTTTTAATTTTATACAGCAAAAATAATAAATAGCATTTACTATTCCAAATAAATTTTTACATGAGAAAACACTTTTATAAATAAATGTAAAATTTTGTCTTGAAAAACATTGCGGATGACAAAATGTCGGGTTCTTACTGGGCTTAACAAAGTCTGAGCCTCACACTAGTATACCGTTCGTTGGATCAGATTTTTTTTTTTTGGGGACTACGCTGAAGTACTAAAGTGTTCGAATTTTACACTATGCGTTGTTTAAAAAAATTATTTATCATGTTTTATAGTTTTATAGTTTATAATTTTTTTTTTGTTGGATGAGACTATAAAAATTGTTTAAATGATTCAAAACTTTAAGAATAGTGATAAACATTTTAAAATGTTTATTTCAAATAATATATCATTCATTAAATAATTAATAATTTTTTTACAAAATTTAAGTAAATTAATTGTAATGTTTTACTAACTAACTAATGAATGTCCCATCATTTAAAACAATTTTTAAGACAAAAACTTAAGATGTGTAACATTAAAACTTTAGATATATGTATGAAAGGGTTAAATATATTTAAAAATTTTACTTTGCTTAAAATAATATATATTTTTTAAAGTAATTTTTGTGCTTTCGAATCGAGTTCAGATTTTTTAAGCGAAGCCCGGAAATATTTGGGGAGCATGCTGGGGTCGGACCAGATTTTCTATCATCCCTAAAAGGGACCTTCCTTCCAAGCACTTGAACAGGAAAGGTACGCTAGAATGAACAGTCGATTACAATGAGAAGAATGGATCTTTGTTTGGATCTTTGTTTCATTCATAAAATAATTTACAAAGATCCAGATGATCCTGTTAAGAGAGACAAGAATTCCCCACTCAATTGCGGTGGCAATTGCACCCCCAACATATTTTTGGGGTAAGCTACTAAGCTTGGCTTGGCATATATGTAATTTCGTAAGTGCACGGTTCTTTTATCTCAAAATTACAACAGCTTTTTGAAGCAAATATTCTGATACCACCAATATTTAAACTACCCTCCTTTCATCCTGTATTTCAATTATAACTCCCCTCCTTATATCTTGTATTTCAATTATTGAAGTATCATCAAGTCATGCATCTAAATATTTTGTAATTGCTCGACGTGGTAAGTAATTGACTCTGGGCAAGAAGAGGCTTGTAAAAGCTCCAGTCGGTTGGATGGTGGATTAAAATGCAACGTGTAATCTTCACCTGAAAGTAACACAATCATAACAGTTGCATTTTATTATCATAAAATTATTCAATCCAAGACGAAGCATTGCTACAAAGGAAGATAACAGATTTTCTGAGATAAAGGTCAGAGTCTCACTTTCTTTTACTGTTCCATAGAGCCAGCATAATACTTCATCGGCAAATGCCAAACAAACTCCACCCTGAACAACCAATTTTCAGTCAGGAAAATGGTGCAAGCAAAATCCAACATTTACACTAGAAAATATTGACTGAAACAAGACATAACAAGATGGAAACAGCTTGATTTTTTTACCCAAAAAGATTCTTTTTTAAAAAAATGAACATTAATACACCATTTTGGGCAAAAGAAGTAAGAGTTAAACTAACAATAAATTCATCAAAAGGTGAAGGAATCACTGGTAAGCAACCATGAAGCAAGACTGCAAGAGGATTAATTCACATGCAATTCAAGCAAATTCACCTGCCAATAATTCTTCATTTTCACTCTGTGAGTAATATCTTTGGTTCTTAGTCTCTCTGTACGAACAAGTCGACCTGCATCATCCCTGCATCAACATTGATATACTATTACAAAATTTTAACTCAGGCTGAGGATAACAAAATGATTCAATACCAAATGACTCATGAAACTGAACATGGTAAGCACATATGCTTTAAGACAGAGGAGGGAGAGAACAGGACACAATCATATTTTTCTGCTGGCAACCCACTGGATGGAAAAGCACACTTGTGCTACTTTTTTCAACACATTCATTCTTGACGTTTCCGATTGAAAGGTGCTGTAGTGTTTCTTGCAAGAAGGCTGAGGAGTCTTCAGTGAAGACTGGAAGCAGTAAAGGTGAAAGTTACCTAAATCCAACAACGATAAATGGAACGCCAGCCAGGAAAGATTGAATCTGAAACAAGAGATAACAAAAATGAGTATCATCACTTCTAACAAGACAATGGAAGAAAACTGCATTTAAGAACAAGAGAAAATTCTGGACTAAGATATTCTGTCCAGCAATTTACAACAGCAAAGTTATATCGCTGAAGAAATATATAGTGCCATTATATAACATTTGAACTATTGATTTATGATGCCAGAAATATCGTTGGTTTTATTCATACCCTTGTTAAATACTAGAGCTTTCCCCCATTTGAATTATTAAAGGATCTGCAGAGAATATGTGAGGGGGTATGGACAGACATTTTAAGAATTGAAACCTATCTCCTTGAGATTGGAAATAAATGTCTGAGACCTCAATGTATTTCTGGAACTTTGCCCTCGGAAAATTGTGCGGCTTCTTCATTTTTGTGCCTGTGGTGCTTAATTAGCAAATGAGATACTGACTCTCATTTGTAGATTTGTTGAACTTTATAATTACAAAGATTTTGTTCTTGAAAGACGGATTATGAAGTCAAATGATCGAAATTCCTATCGTACATGGATATAATATAAGATTTAATCTACAAATATGTAATTGTACATGACAACATAAGGACATCTATAGCTATGTTATTATACATGCCAATCTTCCAACAAACTCCTAACAACTAATACAATTATACCAAATAAAAGAAAAGAAACATAAATTCAAAGCCAGTATAGGAATCAAATGTACCCAAAACTTGAGCAGTTTCTCTCTCTCAAATTTTTCTTCAGTATGATAATCCAGCTGCAATATGAGAAAGATGATTACAATGTTACCAGCAAACCAGTAATGTTCCAAAATGGAAAACCCAATAAAGAAACAAAAGAGCCATAAGTCTGAAACAATACAAGCATGTGCACCAACCTCCCGACTTGTCTTTAACTCCACATAAAACCTCCTTCCATCATCAGTTGAGTCACAGCAATCCATTTCAGCACCCATCAAAAGACGATGAGCCCCTAATTTGGTTTTCATCACAGCACAGAATTCAACATTGGCATCAATATGATGTATCCCTTCTCCGTCAGCTCTTCTAGGATCTTCAGTGGCAAGGCTCTCGAAACAATATCCCCAGTAACATCTAAACAAACAATTCAAAACTAGAATGAAACACGGTTCAATCGAATCCATACTAGAAGTGACAAAAGAAATAATGGCCAACTACAATTAGTTTCATCAAGAAATACTGAACCAACCAGATGGTGTGCAACTAATCACCATTATTATATTAAAGATCCCCCAAACTTTCAGTCCTAAGGCATTTATTTCAGAGTAAATCACTGAAGTCTAGTACCTTCGACGATCCAACTCACTTTTTGGCCTTTCTTGTACTTTGTGCACATCAAGATAGACGACCCCATTCCTTTTATGGACTCCCATTGCCCAAGGCTCATTTCGGATATAAGCAGTAGCTAGTATCTGCAGAAAAACAAGGAAAAAGTCATTCGTCAACCAAAAGAGCTCGTGGAAAGAAACCAGAATAAGTTAGCTAGCTGATGCTAGAATGATAGGCTGACAAAACTTTTATTATATTTCAATTTACTAAAACAAACAAGGGATACAATTTCAGTCTATCTAGTTATATGTCCGACATTAATCCCCCAAGAATAAAGTCTATACAGCCAAATTCATATTTACGTGTTAGTGCTGCAAACGTTTTTATCCATACCATAAGCATCTCATAAAAACAATGATTCAACTGCCCACTAAAGATTTGTTAACAATTTCAGTAAAGAGAATTAAAAACGCTGACTGAACCAGGAACTAAAAGTTCAAGATCCGTTAAAGATATTCATTGAGAATGTCAAAGAATATTAAACTAATTGCAATCAATTATCCAGAGGTAGCAATTACCTTGTTAAGATTGTTACGGAAAGTCTGCAAAGAAAACAGGAGGAGAGGCATATATTAATTTTAAGACTTTTATAAAAGCATAGTTGGAATATGAGAGCTAAAGCTATTAACCACTCTTTATACCACAAAATGCATGTTCTGAAGCGGGATATTTCTGTTTCTTATGCAAGAAAGCAAGTCGCCAAATCCCTCAGAGCCCAACTCTGGTTAAAAGAAAAGAAGTAAAAACAGTGTTAGTCAAATGCAATACCCCTCATAGCATAAACCCAAAGATATACATATAGAAGGAAACATAATTGATAATATATTATCCCAATGCTGAAAGGCAGTGATTGCAACATTGCCAACAACACGCAATACCTTTTTTCTCAATAAAAGTATCAAAACCTTCATTTAGATCAGCTCCAACATCCTCAGAAATGAGACGTTTGAAAAGCCTCTAGAAGTATGAAATGAAAAGCATGGGAAAGAGCTTACAATCAGCATAAATAATCACATATAAAAGAACCCTAAAAAAAGTAATTTAGTAAACCTCTTTGAGCACAGGTTCCCGAAAGCTTACCAAGCTCCGATCATCGAAGAAGACATCACCACCTTCTACACGACTATATTGTGCGAGTTCACATGGCTATTGGATTGAATAGACCAATACAACAAAAGAAAAGCAATGAAAAACAACAAACTCAATAGACAAATACATAAATAAAAGAAGAGGAACTTTGGACCACCTCTTGAAAAGCAACAACTTTTCTAGACAAAGTTTCTTCACTCCTTGAAAGCTTAAATTCAGAAACAAATCGTTCATCCTGGCGACCATTTGAGAATCTTGAGCCATGGCCATAACCTCCCTGCCTTGGAGGATATCCAGGTCGAGGAAGAATGCCCACACCTCCTCTATCATTTGGCCATCGACCGCGTCCAAAACCCCCTCGTCCACCATGGTTGTTATTATTGCGTACAACAGGCAATACTGTCAATGAAATTTTTGAGTAAAACGAAATTTTGTTACAACACTAATGGTACAAAATACTAGACTGTTTGACCCAGAATGTTTTAAACTACTGGCAAATAGCAAAACAAAATAATTAGTAAGGTGCAAAACCAGCACACACTGCAAATTTACAAATAAAAGAAATCAACAAAATTGAGAGAAAACCCTAGTAAAAATGAAACCAAATAGCTCAAAATCCAGTAATAAACCTAAAAGAACAGATAAAAAGTTAGTAATTACCAGGGATAGGGTAAGGGCTAATGGCAGAGGTTCTGCAGTAAGCTTCGTTATCAGAACCGAACAGATCTTTATCATCTTCTTCGACTACTACTACTTCGTCGTCGTCGTCGTCATCACCGAAAAGGTCCCTAGTATGATTATAATTATAATCTTCGTAATTGTTGCTATTCAAATTAAGAGTATTCTCTACTTCCTCTCCACTCTCTTCTTCTCCTCCTCCTACTCCTAATCCAGCAGCTCCTCCTCCGCTGCTTGCGCTTCCACTGGCGCTGCTGGACTCTCCCCCATCGCTGCCGTTGGAAGAAGACGACGCCGATGATGACGACGATCGTGATGATGAGGCAGAGGAGGATGAAGACGATGAGGAAGCCGACGACTCGTGGGTCCCGCCTTCTAGTTCGTGGTTGTTTCCGTATTCCTCCCCGAAAACATCCACGTCTTGGTCCGGGAAATCCATTGAGGTTTTTGGCTGAACGATTGAGAGATTGTCCTGAGTTTTACTTAATATGACAAAGTTTACATGGCAAAAGGGGTTGCATTTTTTCTATAGATTTTAATTTTTCTGTTACAGTGCTTAATTAAGTAATTGATTGGAACTTAATTTGAAATATTGGTAGTCATTTCCACTCACAAAGCTAAAAATAACAATATTAATTTAAAAACAGAATAAAATCAGTCCACATAATTTTGTATAATTTAACTAGATCCTGAAATTTTCCTAATTAGTTCGAGAGATGTGATCAAGAAAATGGTGCGAACACTGTTTGATTAACATGCTTTAATTTTTTGCGTTTTTAAATTTAAAAAAAAAAAAAAAGGAAGGTGGTTCTTCAAAAACACTGTAGGACAGGGCTAAGATATCTTTTTGGGTTTACTTGGGTTGGCTGATTCGATGGGCTCAATAATACGATTGATGATCTTTTTCATTGGGTCTTACTACAGAAACATTAGCCTGCAGATACTGATTCCAGTGATTTGCGCGCCAAATTTTAGATGCACGAGATATGAAGGATCAAATTGTCCTCTTGACTGTTCAATTTTAATTTGTTGTTATTAACATGATCATTATGTTCAATTTTAATTTGTTGTTATTAACATGATCATTATACATACATATATATATATATATATATATATATATATTTTTGAAAACTAGTGTTTCACTGCCGACAATTAGTGAGTAATTTGGATAGGAGACTCCTCCAGCCAAAGTTTATTATAATGGGATCGGCAGCCTATATGAATTCCTGACTTGCGCCTTGAAAAATATTAATGGATGGTTCTTCATTTTTATTTAGATGCAACAAGTTAACGCAATGGGTCCATTTAAGTTTATATTCTTCAATACAAATAAAAATGGCTGAAAAAATGTGCGGAAGTACGAGATGTTGTCTTCCTCTGGATTCTGGAGAAAGTGGAACGATTCAGATTGCAATTGAAAAGTGGAATAATAATCTGTGTCCCCAGACAAAATGCTCGCGTCAGTGAGGGGCTTGAAAGTATGCTAGAAATTCTTCTCCAATTTTCAGCTATGTAATATGCAATGAATCAGTGCCATACTAGGTTACGTTTTAAATAACTTACAATCCAACTAATTATCACCAAGTCCTTGTTGTATTATCGATATTTATACTAATTTGATTGACAGTAAATTACTGGAAATGTAACCTAGCAAAAGCTGGTGAGTTAAAGTTTAATCGAACATTGCCGTAAAGGCTAGCATCGAGAAGGCAACAGAGACTGAGATATTTCATGCGGAGAGTTGAAATGAAGTTTGGTTGAACTGAAAATGAGGATTGTGCCAAGAACCATCAGCACAATGGCGATGTGAAGCACTTGTTCGTTTATTCGAGGTGTCAAGAACACAAGCATGAGGTTAATCAAAGAGGGCTTTCAATTTGTGCAATATGTTAAAAGAAGAGTTGAGAATAAAATATGAATAAAAAATGGTCAAGTGGTGACTGGCGAGTGGGCTTTCATGTTTTGCAGTCAAGTAGACATCATATTGTTATCTTCCCATATCAACAGTATGATAAAATAAAAATTTTGACTTTGATTGGTATTAAGGTGCTGTAAGACAATCGAGTGGATTTCAACAATATTATTTAACTAACTATTTAAGTTTGAATCTTAAAAGAGATATGAGGTTAAAAAATAAATTTATAGTTTGTGCACTCCCATATTAGATATTGCAAATTTTTTATCAACTTAAATTAATTGACATTTAAAGTTACACAATTTAATATTTATCAAATATTTTAATACTGTTTTTATTTTAATATTTTAATATGACTGCGTAATTTTACATTAATAAGACTTTATGTTAGGACAACAAGCACATTTTCCCTTGTTTAAAAATAAACATCAACTTGTAGAATGTGTTTGACTTAAAAATTTAAAATAAATTTTAATTGACTTAAAAATTTAAGTCAGGAGAAGGAGCACGAGGATTTTTTTTTCTTTATTTTATTTTAGTGTGCCCTTGTTGAATTTGGACTTTGAAAATTATGGCATATTCACTAAAAACGTATGCCTAATGGGATGTCAAACTAGAGTGTGCCACCGCTAAGAATTTTTTTTTAAATCTTACTCTGAAACTGGTTGATTTCAACTATAGTTACACGCGTGACATTTTTAGGAAATGAGTTCACTAATGACATACTACATCTACACCCCCTTCCTGTGTAAACTTTCCCCAAGCGACTCTGCAGCCAAAGGAGTTAAAAGCTATTTTTTGCAATTTTAATTTTTAGGCTTAGTGAGTGTGTGTGTGTGTCTAGCCATCCTACTCCCATACATTAATTTAGAACATGCTTATCTCTCTATCTTAAAAAAAAAAAAAAATTGTAGTATTCTTGCACATGTTGGGTCAAAAACTGCATAATCTACAGCACGGGAGAGGTCCGCCTAAGTTACAATTAGGGTGTGTTTATTTGTAGGAATAAGGAATAGGAATGGAGGAATGAGAATCAAATCTACGTTTACTTAGCAAAATTAAATTTGTGAATGAGAATAAATTATGTGGGTCTCACACAATTTGGGAATAAAGAATGGGTATCCCATTCCCATGAGAGGAATGAAAACGCGAATGAACGAAAGATGAATTTACTTTTGTACCTTTCTAATTATTAATTTATTATTATTATTATTATTAACAATAAAAATAATAAAAATAACTATTGTTATTTTAGTTATAATAATTAATAATAATTAAAATAATAAAGTTAATAAATTTTAATAATGATTATAATAATAAATGTTAATAATGATAATATTAAGAAAAATAATAATAACAATAATTAATAATAATAATAATAATAATAATAATAATAATATAATAATAATAATAAATGTTAATAATGATAATATTAATAAAAATAATAATAACAATAATTAATAGTAACTAAAATAATAAAGTTAATAAAATTTATTAATAATAATATATTTATAATAATTATTAACATTTATTATTATTATTATTATTATTATTAATTTTATTTTTAATTAATATCACTTTTATAATAATATTTATACATGTATCTAGTTAATGAAAATTATAAGAATTAATTCTCATTCTCATTCTTCGTTCTTATTTATTTTGCCAAGTAAACACATCAATGGCATTCCAGCACATTCCCATTCCCATTTATTTTTGCCAAGTAAACATTAGAATCTCATTGCCATTCCTTATTCCCATTCCTTATTCACATTCCAGCCCATTCTCATTCCCAGCCCATTCCCATTCCAACTCATTCTCATTCCCTTAAAGCTGTAAAATTTCACTAAGCCCCCTATACTATATATTATTTATAATTTATTCATAAGTATTATAAAAACTTCTGGATTGTAAAATTTTATTTAAGCCCTTGTACTTTATTTCATTTTATTAAAACCCTAAAGTACCAATTCGCCCCGTATAATTTTAAATTCCCAAAATAACCCCTATTCAATTAAAAAAAATATAATAATTATTAAATAAGTTATAATTATAGTTATTATTTATCATAATTATAAATATAATTATAATTTTTAAATAGATTATCATTATAATAATTATTAATGAGAATAAAAATTATTATAAAAGTATTATAATTAATTAATCTATTAATAGTAATTAATATTATTTTTTGTTAAATCATTTATGATAATAGTCAATGATAATAATTATTAATAATTAATTTTTGAATAATAATAACAATAATAATAATTAAAATACAAAATAATTATTATTATAAAAATTAATTAAAGATTTTACAGTAATTTGTTATGAATAAAAATTAAATTGTTAATGCACTATAAAATTCATAATACTTATGAATAAATTGTAAATAACATAGAGTGATCTAATTGAATATAGAGTGGTTTATAATTTTATAGTGTGTTCACTAAATAGAAATCGAAATTAGCTGGAGATATAATGAGTTAGAATCAGAATAGCTAGAATTGAAATGAGGAATTAAAATTATAATAATTTATTTACTTGAACTGCATGAATCGTAATTAGAATGATTTGTACTACCATTTATGTATTTACTTTGTCTTTGAATAAAAACCAGAATGTGTTAAATCGTAACAAATTACTATAAAATCCTTAATTAATTTTTATCATAATTATTATTTTATATTTTAATTATTGTTATTGTTATTATTATTCAAAAATAAATTATTAATAATAATTGTCGTTAATTGTTATCATTAACAATTTAGCAAAAAATCATTATTAATCGATTAATTAATTATAATACTTTTATTCTTGTTAATAATAATAATAATATATTTAAAAATAATAATTATATTTATAATTATAATTATAATTATAATTCATTCAATAATTATTAAATTATTTAATTAAATGGAGGTTATTTTGAAAATTTAAAATTATATGGGACGAATTTGCACTCTAGTGGTTTCAATAAAATAAAACAGAGCACAAGTAACTAAACGAAATTTTACAATCCAAAAAATTTTATAATGTTTGTGAATAAATTGTAAATAACATAGGGTATAGGGGGTTTAATGAAAGTTTACAGGGCAGCTGTAAGTCACATTAACTGTAACTTAGGTAGACCCGAAAGGGTATGCATTATAACGATGATGGGTCCAAAAAGCTCACTTTGTACGTATCTTGGCCAAACTTGACATATTGCCACTGAAAGCATTTCTTGCCCTTCTTATTGGGTTGATAGGCCCATAATCAACAGGATTCTTAGTATGTACTCGCTTTTGCTTATGCATAAATAATCTACGTATTATCGTCATGCATTGCCATTAGCATAATGGGAATTTTTATATCATGATGTGCGTTACATTATATTATTAATAATAACAACACTAGAGGTAGGGTGGCACTGTCTGCGAGTCTCGGTGGAGCAACGAACGGCGTGCAACTGTTATTGCGAAGGGGTGGTTGCTGGAATTGTGTCGAATGAGCGACTGCTGTGTGGTGGAAAGGTGCAGAGGAGTAGATGGTTATGGTTAGGAAGCTGATACTTATAGTTTTTACTCTTTTTTAATTATTAACTTGCATTTTTGTAAGATGTGCTAGGCGGGTATTAGGTTAGGTTAGAGCTTTTTAATTAATTGATGAATTGAATTAAAATGCCAAAATGCAAACTGACTTGTAAAATGGGTGTTTGGATAATTTAATTTTTGTTTTTCTTGATGGATTGGTTTCTAAATTTTGTCCCATTATTATTTTTTATGTGATCGCAGAATTGCGAATTCAATGATTATCTAGTAATGGTTATTTGAGTTTGGCTGCATTTGCTCAACATTTTCAACAATAAATCGAAAGAAAATTAGCAGGAAATAATAATAAGGATAACCATTATGTAAACTTAATTTATTAAACAAGAGATGAAAAGCTACAAAGGTAATTAAAGTTAAAGGTATATATGAACCAAACCCAAAAACACAAGAAAAAAGGAAACTAAAAGCATATAAACTAAATGTTTATTTTATTGCGGTGAGATACATATATACACTGCATCTCAACACATAAAGAAGCACAGCCAATTGCGCTTCAGTTTTCCTCGTCCACCACCACCCTCCAGCCTTGTCTTTGCTTTTGCTTTTGTCTTTGTCTTTGTCTTTGCCACTGCTACTGCTACCGCGGCCACCACCGCCACCTTTATTGTTGCTGCTCGTTCAAGAGCTGCTGCTTCCTCCAGCTATAACAACAAAAATATATTGTTATGAAAATGAAAAAAGAAAAAGAAGATTTCTAATATATCTATCAATTAAGTTGTATTTAGCATACAATTATCACATTTCTTAAAAAAAGAAAAAAAGAAAAAGAAAAGAAGTACAATGTTCTTTCTTTCAATGTTCATATTGTAGAGCAACGGTCTTAAACTTGTTATGACAATCTTCGCATTCAATTTTAAATGTGGAGTGAACTCTATTATTATGACTTAAAAGACCTCTAGGATGTGTAAAATGAAAAATATCTGGACAATGATAACACAGGTACTCCTTAGGATCCTTGGGCATTTAGGAGATGTCAAAAGGAACAATATAAAGAAGAAAAGAAGAACTATAGCAAGATGAAGGTATAGTTAAAGAAGAAGAAGAGAAAAAGTGTTACCATTAATCCCCTTCTTATTTGCATATCATCCAATATCATGAAAGCATATATGATGGTAGCTGCTGTTACTATAATTAGGGATGTTTCTTGTTACAATCAGTGTAAGCTAACAGTCCCAAGTGAGGTATTATCAATTTCATTAGACCAAATTATGAAAAGCATATAACCCATGAAAAATTTAGGCCTAATAAAAATATTGTATATAAAATAATCTAGGTTTTTTCTCTATAAGAACGGCCAAAGTACTTATGATTCTAACAAAAGTATCTAAATGCAAGATACGACAAAATATCATAAGTGTGATTCATCAAGGAAAGATATAGGTCCATTCTTTAGAAAGAATGATGTAGGTCCACTTTTTACAAAGAATGACCAAGGTCCACTCTTTACAAAGAATGACTTAGGTGTACTCTTTATAAAGAATGACCTAAATCCTATTCCTTACAAAAAAATGAGGAATGACTTAAGAACTTAGAAAATATTTATAAGTAAAACACCAAAAAGACAAGTATTCGATAAAGTGCCAAAGACAGGATTTAACAAAAAACGGCCTAAGTAATGACTAACAAAGAACGACATAAGTCCATTCCTAATAAATGACCACTTAGGTCCATTCCTCACAAAGAACAACCTAAGCATTTAGAAAATATTTTTAGATAAAATGCCTAAAAGGCAAGTCTTCGACAAAAGGCTAAAGGCATAATTCAACAAAAAATAATATAGGTTCATTCTTTATAGAGAACAACCTAGGTCAATTCCTTACAAAGAGTAACCCTGACACTTAGAAAATATTTCTAAGTAAGAGCACATGAGTATATACAATATATGTCATCAAATGATCAGTTAATGTCTTGCACAATATATGTATGTGTATATATAAATGAATTACTTTTCAGTATACTATGTCACATGGCGATATGACATGATATAAATTATTTTCCTTTATAAATAGTACAAAACTTTTAATTTTATTAGTTAAAAAACATACATTCCTATTTTTTATAGACAAAAAAAGTATAATTTTCAAGCTACAACTTTTAGTCACATGGCACAATAAATTTATTATCTTCCTTTATAGAAAGACAATTATTTAATTAATATAAAAAGAGCCATACCGTATTATTATCATGCTAATTTTGGAAATAAATTAAGCGCTTTCTTTGTCGATTAGGAGAAACTCGATACCAAACGTCAATTGTCTTATATATATATATATATATATATATATATATATATGTGCATAAGCTTCGTTCCTTTTCATATTTAACAATTTCAAACTGTCTCCACGAATTAGAAAGGCAATGGGGAATTGGTCAGAACTGAATAATGACTTGTTGATCGATGTGGCTCAGCGGCTAACATGGCTCCAAGACTTGGTTGTTTTCGCTAGAGTTTGTTCTTCATGGCGATCTGTCGCCACCATGGTGAAACTCATATTCAACTACAATCGATCCCCATGGCTGATGCCTGTACCAAAAAGTACACCGATCAACATCATTTTTTCAGTCTTTCAAAAGGCATGACTCGCCAATTTATGCTACTAGAAGCAAATGGTAAAAAAAAAATTTCTTCAAAGGGCTGACTTATTACAGTTGCATAAGATTTGAACATGTCTTTTTTACATCTCTTTTCATGCCGTTAAATTAAACTACCGCACATCAAAACCATCAAAAATTGGCGTGAGCTTAAGACTACCAAAATGTATGCTAATTTTTTATTTTTAAATGTGCTTTGTCATCCAGTTCTGATTATATGTCCAATTATACGGTTGTGATTATTTATGTCGGGAAATTGGCATATGCTAGACCTGGTGATAAATCTTGGATCCCCATAGAATTGAATGCCTATTATCATGACATTATCTTTTATAATGGGTTACTCTATGCTATGAAGACTAGTCAACTATGGGCTTTTGATATTAGAGGTAACAATCCGACTGTGGTACAAGAAGTCTCAAGTTTGTTGGGTGAACTTTTTTTATTTTTTCCGGGAGCTGCTATATTGTAGAATCTACAGGAAAATTGCTGGTAATTATTCAAGAAGGATCACAAGTAAACGACAATTGGTCCGATGAAACTACTCGATTTCAGGTTCTTAGGCTAGATTTTTTAACTAATACATAGATGGAGGTCGAGAATTTGGGCGATAGAGCTATCTTTTTAGGCCATAATTCTTCGTTTTCTATTGATGCATCCGTTTCTTACTGCAAGCCTAATTGGATATACTTCACCGACGATTGTGTTAATGCTTACTGGTATAGTACACGTAAAGAAGGAAGAAAAGATATGGGAATTCATAACCTCAAATATGAAACCATTGAACCATTTTTCAAGGGCGGCTTTTACAATCATATCACCCACCTATGTGGGTGGAACAAAATTTCATTTAGTTCATTTAGGAGGTTTATATATTGTTTTTCTCTCAACTGTGCATTTGGTTTTAATACATCTATCGTGTCAAAGGCTGTTTTGTTTGCATCAATGAATGGTCTATTTCACAGTTATTTGGATTGAAATTTCTTTTAATTATATAGATCCTGGATGACTTATTATTTAAGCAAACTTGGTTATATGTACTTATTCAATTCGTTGGCAATGGAATTAGAGTGTTAATTCAAACAAATCCTCAAATCTTCGAATGAGAGAGATCACTATTCGCTACTACTTACCTAAACCTTAACTATTGCATCAGGCACTATCACAAACAGCTAACAGCCCAATCTCTTCGATGGAACAAGAGGATATTTGTTTCCCTCATAAGCTGAAATAGTTAACAAGGAGTGGATGTTAGTTACTAATAACACTATTGACTATGGATAAAAATAGTTACCTCATAAGTATCTTTAATTCTTTTTTTTCCAAATAAAAGAAAATTTATGAGCCTACCGTAGAAGGACTAATTATTTTATTTCTTTCATTTACCAACTTTGTGAGGATTTGAGCCTATGAGCAACCACTTTGCTTTAATTATTTTTGTTGTGTGAACATCAATCTTAGTTTGTTTATTCTAGAACTTGCTTTGTTATGCATGTTGAAGCCGCATTTCGGGATTTTATGCATTAAAATGATAAGGGCAAACCACCTTCCATTTCTCTATTTTCGCATTTTTTTTCCACCCGAAGACTTTTATTTGTTATCTTTGTTTGAGCCTTAACCATTCTCTTCTAATTCTCTCTATTTACTTACTCATCTTCCTTCTTTTTGAGCCTAAACTTAAGGAGATTTTTGGACTCATTATTTGAATATATTTTGTTTATATTCCGTTGCTTTTACTACCTTGAATTAAAGTTTCTCAATTAGATCAAAAAGCATTATGCTTGAATTAAATTATGCAAGATTCATTTCTTTTGCAAAAAAAAATAAAAAATTCAATCAAAATCAAAAAAAAAAAAAAATCCAAAAAAAAAGAAAAAAAAGTGTCTACATTCTTGGCGGCTTGAGTAGAAATAAGCATTTTGATATCATAAGGTTCATTCAATGAGTTCATTCTTCTCATTTTGATCTCTTTTTCTTTCATAGACGTTTCTTTTTCATTTAACCCATTTAGCCCCGTTACAACCTTTCTAAGACCCTTAGATTTTTGTATTTAATTCATGTTTTGTGGATTGAGATGTGATATATGAGCAAGCTTATGGTAATAGCATTCTTTGATTTGATTTGAGTGCATAAATGATACCCTAAACACTTTGAGTGCATGGAGTGAAGTCAATGAGAGGGCTATTAAATCTTGTTGCACTTGAATTTTGAATAGACTTTCTTGGTGGTTGAATGTCTTTATACTAGCTTATGAGATCCTATGCCTTAAAATCATTATCTTTCGAATGTTGATTGACTTAATTTCTTGAGGTGTGCTTGCTTAAGATTGTTTTTGGATGAGTTGAGATGAGAATTGAGTGGAGATTTGAGATTAGTCTTGAGTTATATGCTTGAGGATAAGCATCATCTTGGTGTGGGAGAATTTGTTAGAGTGCAATTTATGCACTAATTTTGTATTGTTTACTCCCTTTAATATCAATGTTTTGCACTTAATAATAGTGATTTATTTGTGTTTTATTTTGTAGGTGCAATTCTATTGATTGGTGCTAAAATTGAGCTAGAAGATGATATTTGAGGATGATTATTTTCGTGGAGGAATTATGAATTTCAGAAGAACTTTGTTGATAAGGCGTGCGCACAACGAAGACTTGCGCTTTTATTTTAACGTGTTTCATCTTTTGGGTTATTTTGCAATTCAATTTAGAGAATATTTTAGATTTTAGTATTTTATTTTAGAAAACTCGACAATACAAAAGTGATTGAATCAAAAGAGAGGGGGATCATCAAGGATGGAAAAGAAAACCCTAGATCTAATTTTTCTTTTCTAGGAACTAAACTCATTATTTCGTCGAGGTTAATAAAGCTTTGATTCATCATTACTGTAAGATCTTTCTTATGCTTTAATTGTTTTATTACTTTTTGGATATTTGTTTATTCTCTGAATTATTGTCATGATTATGTTTGTTAATTAGATAATTGGCCACTATTTAATTATCAACTTAATCTATTCTCAATTAGAAGATTCATCGTATGAAGATTTTAATGTTTGTGACAAATAGCATAGCAGTGCGTTGTGTTATGAGAATAAACAATCTAATTTAAATTAACCATCGTATACGTTTGTTGATTAGGATTTGGGTCTCTCTGGTTTTTCAGGCTGTCAATTGATTAAATCCTATGATCGTATCTAGGGTTGTCTATTGATTAGGGAAATAACTGTTATCGACTAGTAAAGGAGAGATTGGCTATTAGAGGGTCTCAGTAGCTATAACCAGTCTATTCATGAGTAGTCGAATCAAGTTGAGTTAATTCTTTCAACCAGAGCTTTTTCCAATTTGAATTACAATTTTAATGGAAAAAGAAAAACCTTAGATCTAATTTTTCTCTTCTCTCTATGAGGAACTAAACTCATTATTTTGGTTGGAGGTTAATAAAGCTTCGATTCATCATTACTGTGAGATCTTTCTTATGCTTTAATTGTTTTATTACTTTTTGGGTATTTGTTTATTCTCTGAATTATTGTCCTGATTATGTTTGTTAATTAGGTAATTGGCCACTATTTAATTATCAACTTAATCTATTGTCAATTAGAAGATTCATCGTATGAAGATTTTAATGTTTGTGACAAATAAGTAAAGAAAGGCGTCAATGTTATGAGAATAAACAATCTAATTTAAATTAACCATCGTATACGTTTGTTGATTAGGATTTGGGTCTCTCTGGTTTTTCAGGCTGTCAATTGATTAAATCCTATGATCGTTGTTGTGCAAATTTTATTGAACTCGCAAGCGCACGAATCTATTGTAGAATAGATCAATGGTGACGAGTGTCGATCCCACGAGGAGGTTGATTTTAATTATGTGTAGAATTAATTTTCTTTTAAATGGGTGATTAGATTTATGGTGAAAGGAATTTAAAATATGCTAGAATTTAAATTAAAATGTGCTAGAATTTAAATTAAAATGGCGAGAGTAAATTGAAATGGAAACTATTATATTGAAGCACTCAGATTCTGATCCGCATCAACACGCTCCATGGGCTAAATATTTCTTATTAATACTAATTAAATCATGAGGGGGATTCCACACCTCACGAACCACGCCAAATAAGTATGGTGTATGGTTTATCGCCAAATAATAATAACCTTGACTAGTGCTTAACCGTGCAGATTCAGACAAGACTATTATTATTTGTCACTAAAAGTCAAAACAACCACAAATATTGTAGGGGAATAGAAAATAAATTTACCAAATAAAGCCCATGGAACATGTTGAGACTTCACCTTCAACCCAAGCTTGAAAGAAAATTAGCTACTCATATTTGAACTAAGGGTAAAATGGGAATTTATTAAAATACATAGAAAATACAAGAAAGAGAAGGAATTACGTAAATCTAAGCTTACAAATGAATTCATGATATCAAATTGTGGGAAGCCCTTTTATAGTACATTGAGTGAATCATGACCATCGGATTAAAACAGCTGACGCCGTGATTGCGCCACGCCATCAACAACAACAATGTACCACTATTTGAACAAGAATACTATTTACACAATTCACACGGTTTGACCACTATTTGCACAAGAACCGGTTTTTGCACAAGAATACTATTTCACAGCTCACACGGCTTGACCACTATTTGCACAAGAAACCTGGTTTTTGCACAAGAACACTATTCAGACAAAGACCACGAACAAGACTATACGTATGAATCAGTTCCGATACGTGAACAAAGGACATTTTTCCTTTTATGCTCCTCCTAAAGTTTTCGATCGCCCCGAGTTCAAATGTGACGTCTGCTTTGTCCGTCTCGATCACTGCTCATCGCGAAACAATCGTGATACCCCTAAAATACATAAAATAACTAATTATAATGAAACACACGTAAATAACAAAATACTTAAATAAATAAAATAACAATGTTAGTGAGACTTGAAGTGTAAATGACGATTTTCTCCTTTATAAATATACACTTTCTAACACTCAACACACCCCTCAATCAAATTTTATCTAGTCCCTAGCAAATAAAGCCAAGATAAAATCCAAAACCAACTTTTTTTTTTTTAACGCACGTGTTTATTCAATCGATTAACGATAAGAATCAAAGAAAAGTACAAGTATTATCTCCGCCTAAAGAAATATCATAGCCACATCAACAATCCACATGCATCACCAAGAGACTATAGTAATCAGGCCACTTTCAAGAATAACATGTCAAACCCCAAAATCTCACCGGTAGTAGTGACACTCTCACAAAGAAATTAAACCCAATAAAAATTGTCACTACAATGAATGGTGAATTGAGAGAAAATAATATAGAACTACCACACACTCTCACCAAGATGAAAGAAATATGCCCACAGCTTAGAAATAATACGACCTCAAATAAATTACTAGTCAACCCAATTTATTTATTTATTTATTTATTTTATTTTTTTTAATGCATCACTACATCTTAATAGCCCATATAACTAGCTTTTACTTCAGACTATAGTTCTCTAAAATCAAGAAGGACTTTTATTAGGACGTAGCGTAGGCTAGGGACATGGCTTAACAAAGAAAGGAAAATAGGGAAACAAAATATATATGTTTGAGAAAAATTTCAAGAACTTTTGAAAATTACAAGATGCGTTTTGCTTATTTATTGCTATTGTATATCCTTTTTTTTTCTCTTTTTTTTTCTATTTTTTTTTCTTTTTGAATTTTTTTTTTATATGGCATAACTTTATTGAACAAAATAATTATTTATCCTTTTTCTCAAACATGAATAGGTGATGGAACTTGTATTATATCGGGTAATACTCCAAATCGATGGGTCAGATGATAAGTTAACAAAGAAAGAGCTTTTTTTTAAATTTATTTATTTAGGCTCAAAATGGCTAACTATGGATATTTTACAATAGTGGATGGCTTGAAAGGCTCAAACGGATCAAAGATGGCCTTCCATCGCCTCAGAGCTCTAAATAATCTTCCATATCTACTAGTTGTGGGCCTTTAGATGCAACAACACACATTTTTTTTTAAAGGGTTGACTTAAAGGAAATCTAGAGATCATGTATAAAATAATAAACATGTTCGCATGAATAACGGGCAAAAGGGTTACTCCAAGAAAATTAATAGGCTCAAAACTCACTTGAATTTATTTTGACATATGCGATTCCTTCAAGCAACTCATATTTGTCCCCAACATCAACATATAGAATAGCAAACATGGTGTAACATCACTCAAGACCAAAGATAATACAAATACTAAAATTTAAAAGTCATCATATCATCCAATATCAAAAACTCACACAAAATTACCAAATATTTTTTTTTAACGAAATTCTACCCCCCAACCTATTCTAAACATAAAAAGAAAAACATACATGCAGAAAAATTAAAGAAAATGTCTCGAATTTTTTTTTTTTTTAAAGAAGATGCTTTAGAGTAACTACACTCCATATTCAGCCATCTTCGACTCAAAACGTGAAAATGTATATTTATAAAGGAGAAGTCAAAAGAAAAGTTAAGAAAATAATTTTTTTTTTTTTACTAAGAAGATGCTTTAGAGTAACTACACCCATATTCACCATCTTCTATTCAAATGGTTAGTTCTACAACAAAAATTAGTAAAACTTAACCAATATTCCACAATTGTCAACTATTCCTCCCCTTAACTCGAATGAAACATTGTCCTCAATGTTTGAAAGGAAAGCAAGTAGAGTTTGTAAGACATCACCGGTAGTGCAAACATGTAAGAAAATATTTACAAACGGATAGTTAAATCTAATTTGTACTTCTTACTGCGGCTACTGTTACCATCATTATTTGAACATTCCAACATAACAGTCCTGGGATCTGTCTCTGATTGATAAGCTTGTAACAGATCAAGTAGCTCATTAGCAGTATGTGCACAAATAAAGATTTTTTTAACTGAGGAAGCAATGAAATAGTTTTTTATTGCATGGTTAAGAAATGCGATAAAGCCATCATAAAAATTATTGACATTTAACAAACCGATGGGTTTCTGGTGGATGTTCAGATGGGCCCAAGATGCTAATGTGGTTAGTGCCTCTAGAGTTGCAAGATCTCCTGGAAGGAAAATAAAAGCATCAGCATGATTTAGCATTTCATGCGCTTTGCATACCGAGACAACTAACTCTTCTCCAGCTTGATGAGTTAGACAAACAAAGGTTTTGTGGATTGGGATGATGCCTAACACTTGGCTCCCTCTCGATAAGCACCGAGACCATTTCGATAACCCTCGGTCACCTCCTCCATACACCAAGTGCGCTTTCTCTCGCTATTCTTCGACCAAGATCTATGGTCGCCTCAACGAACTCTTTATGTTTGCCATAGTTAAATCCAGAGAGTACACAAATGTTCTTGAATTGTTTCGAGAATGCCATTAAGATATCGCCAAAAACAACTTGTGAGTGCACAACAAAAATTATATTTAAGAACCTTGGTCACAACGTCACAAATGTAAGCATTATGTCAATGTCAATTAACGCCAAGGCACATGGCTCGAGAGTCAAAAGAAAACAGTTAAAAGGAAAAGAAACAACGATAATAAAAATTATTAAAGCGCAATAATGCGAATGGTAAAACAACAAGGAAATTAAAACAACAAAGAAAGTAAAAGGATATTCGTAATAAGCATCGCTCACATCTTCCTCCTCGGTTTTACGCCCAGAACGGCCAACGCCTCTACGGGTCGAGGATAGGTTTCCCATCCGCTTTTCTTACAAACCGCAAATGTGGTCGCTTTATAGTCGATTCCCGAGATCAGATCGTGCACGTTTTTCTCGAATAATGGCCATAACCCAGGATCGCTTCTTGTACATATCCACCGGGATGCGTTTCAAAAGACAAAAGGATATTATCCAATGACTCTTTATTCAAGCCATCCCTAATGAATTTAATCTTATCTTCCTCTATCGACACCATTCCTAAAGAACATGGTTTTTATTGCATATCGCTCGCACACTTACGACAAGCAATGAAAGTCTTTAGCTCGCCGCTTTCTCGCATAATTTCCTTTACCACAACCAGGCATGTATGCAATAAATTTAGAGGCAACTCACCGCCAAACGATTTTGGCCTCGATTAACCAAATGGATGTCGCAGTATGCCATTCTTCATAAGCAATCGACGCGCTCAGACGGCTTTATAGATCGAAAAGAGTGCATTCGAGGAAGTCAAGGGAATCGCTAGAAGCTTTGCTAAAATCTGCCTCTCCCATGCCTTCGCCTTAATATCGCTTATCATGGGAAATCAAGAACTGATTTGATTGTCACGGAGTACCGTTATCCGCCTCTTCACCGGTGACAAACTTAAACACACAAAGCAAACTAAACACACAAACAGTAAAAATAAATTAAAACACACAGCAAATTAAAATCGCCTCTTATCGAATTACCTCAAGCTCCAATTCCGCATCAAAAATTCCATCCTCTATTTCATGAGTTGTCTTTCTAGATCTTTAACGTGGAATACTAACTCAAGGCCAGTAGATCCCAGATAGATGAAATTTACAAAATCGTATCCGCTCGAGATGAGTTCGATACGCCAAGTGTTCTAATCGTGTACAAGAGGTACTGTCTCATGATTAAAATGATAAGAGAAAACTATAATGGTTAAACAAACACACTTAAACAAAAATAATTTCAATCAGCAAAAGAACAATCAAAAGAAAGAAAAGAATCAAATCAAATTACCGAAAAGAAAAGAAAAACCTCAATTTAAACTTGGTGGGTCACCGATTTATTTCACTCTTCTCCATGTGGTTGGTATTCTAGATATGGCTTTAATCTTTGACCATTAACTTTACAAGTAACGCCGTTCTTTGGATCCTTAATTTCAATTGCCCCATGTGGAAAAACAGTGTGAACAACAAATGGGCCAAACCATCGAGAACGTGTCTTACCTGGGAATGGGTGCAAGCAAGAATTTAATAAAAGCACTTTCTGACCTGGAGTGAAAGATTTCCTCATAATTGATTTTCTCATAATTTGCTTGTCGTGAAAGACTTTTATTCGTTGCTTGTAAATCTTGGCCAGCTGTAATCTTCTTTTTGAGCCAGCTTGTTGCATGTCAAAATTGAATTTCTTGATGGCCCAGTACGCACGATGCTCGAGTTTTGCGGTGATCACGACGGGCTGAGTTCCTTTTCTCGATGGCACTAGTTGTTCAACTCGACTTCCATTTATTTGTGTCCATGGACGGTGCCGAGTCAAGTAGTGTATTGACCTCATCGATTGATCTCAATGTCAAAATCCAAACCAAAGTGAGTTAAACATGTTTATAAAGGGTCATCACTAAAGTTTGATGTAAAATTATTATCAACGATGTTTCTATTAAATCCACATCAACAATTCCATCATCCACATTGTGAGGTTGTTTGGCAATGTTGAAAATATTGAGCTCCATGGTCAAATTGCCAAAGGACAATCAGATATTTCCGCTCGCATTGAATGCGAGCATCGGCACCAAGAAAGGTCTTGTGATAACGGGGTGCTTTCAACTCAGACTGCCGAAAGTGTCAATTACAATGAAATCAACAGAAAATAAAACTTGTCTACCGAATAAGCACGCCTCCACAATACCACGAGGGATTTTTGTGGACCGATCCGCAAGTCAGAACACCACCTGAGTCAGTGTAATTCTCCCACCCAAGTTTCACAAATACGAGTAAGGCAACAGATTTACACTAGCTCCTAAATCCAACAAAGCATTCTCAATTGTGTGGTTCCCTATACTACAAGAGATAGTGGGGAGCTCAGATCTTTGCATTTTAAAGGTATTTTACGTTGGAGTATAGAACTAACATTTTCCGTTAAAAGGCCTTTTTCTCGAACATGAATATTTCTTTTAGTGCAAAGGTCTTTAAGAAACTTGGCATATGATGGCACTTTGTTTTATAGCTTCAAGTAAAGGAATGTTTACACTTACTTGTTTGAAGATTTCAAAATCTCACCGTGGATTTTCCTTTCTTCCCTTTAGCCAACCCATGAGGAAATGGAGCTTTAGGAATGTATTCTTGTGGGTTGGTTTCTTCTTTCTCCTCTGACGGATCCTCGTGATTCACAGTACAACTGAGTTGATTTTGCATTCCACTTTGTTATCGATTTCTTTCCTTTTCGCAAGCGTCATGATAGCTTTGACCTCTCCATACCGCCGGTGAACGAACTTGCTTCATGCACCGCTTTAGATTGTGCACCGGTTGATTTGGAAATTTACCTTTCTCAACGGTCATTGTCAAGGTTTGAATCAAGAAGCAAGTTGTCCCACCATTTTCTCGAGATTTGAAATTGATTGGCATGCGAGTCAAGCGCCTCATTTCATTTCATAGTTCATCAATGGTACGGCTCGCTGATCGATTCTCGAACGAGTAGAATTCTTGAAATTGAATGTATCCTCCCATGGTCCGGGTTGAGAGTGGTTTGGGCTTTTGATTGTACGGTCTAAATGGTACGGTAAGGTTGAGAAATTCAAGATTTTGAGGAATCGTGGAGGTGGAGTCTGCTTGGTTCATTTTTGGAATCTCGAGACCATGAAAATCGGGTGGTCTCTCCATCCGTGATTATATGTTGGAGTAAGGATTGTAGGTTGATGGTTTTCATGATTCCATGGCATTGGCTTGATCTCAATACGAGTCATGGTCATGTGGCTCGTTGATTTGGCAACACAACGATGCTATATGTCGAGAAAGACCATCGATTAATGCTTTTACATCCTTGATTTCTCACCTTGACTCACCAAAGTTAACCTCATACACTCACTTAATACTCCTGGTATTCCAGAGTAATCGACTACGTTGTTGGGAATTATCTGATTGGCGCTGGAAGAATTCCCAAATCTCTGAAGCACTTTTTGACATAAGCTCTCCTCCACTGGTCGCCATTAGCCATTCTTGCACATGTGGCAATAATCCCTCCAAAAAGTATTGGCATTGGTGCCATTTCTGCACTCCATGATGGACACTTCAAGAGTAGCCCATTGAATCGCCTCCCATGCTTCAAAAATTGCTCGTCCGCCCTTTGGGTAAATTTCAAATTTCGCAAATAAGATTGGTTTTATGAACTGGAAATATTTATTTAAAATTTAGTTATCATTTGTTCATGATGTAATGCTATTAGCAGTAATGTATTAAACCATGAACGAGCTCTATCCTTTAAAGAAAATGGGAATAATCTAAGTTTAACATCATCATCCAAAAATTCTCATATTTAAAAGTCCGACAGATAGCAGAAATCATTCAGATGATTATATGGGTCCTCATTTTCAGGCCATAAAATGTAGGGAGACAATTTAGCACACTAGGTTTTAATTCAAACCCTAGCAGCTACATTTGGGTATCTCGATGACGATGTGCTCAAATTTGCTAAGGGACTAAAATAGTCCTTAAATGGCCTCTCTTGTGGTTCTGGTTGTTGGTTTTGTAAATCCATGTCAAATTGCTTTTTAAATGCGGTGTGTTTATGTGTGCGAAGTGTTTTTTCTAACTCAAGGTCTAAAGGCTCAAGATTAGGTGATAATGACCTTCGACCATGCATACAAAGATTAAAATAAATAAAAACAAAACAAAAAATAAAAAAAAAATAAAGAAGAGGGAGAAATTACGATACTAACCTTGTCACGTTGTTACAATCTTAATATGAAAATACACTCAATTGCTATAAGAAAAAGAAATTACGTGAAACAAATATTAACTAAAACAAAATTAAATTACAAAGAAAATGATAGGAAAATTAAATTACACAAATTTAAAGAAGAGAAAATGAAATTCTAACCTTAATTTCTTTTTCTTTTAAATGAGAAAAGGAGAAAAAACAATTACAAGAAAGCAACTAAAATAAATAAATATACAAGAAAGCAACTAAAATGGATTGAGATGTGATATATGAGCAAGCTTATGGTAATAGCATTCTTTGATTTGATTTGAGTGCATAAATGATACCCTAAACACTTTGAGTGCATGGAGTGAAGTCAATGAGAGGGCTATTAAATCTTGTTGCACTTGAATTTTGAATAGACTTTCTTGGTGGTTGAATGTCTTTATACTAGCTTATGAGATCCTATGCCTTAAAATCATTATCTTTCGAATGTTGATTGACTTAATTTCGAGGTGCTTGCTTAAGATTGTTTTGGAATGAGTTGAGATGAGAATTGAGTGGAGATTTGAGATTAGTCTTGAGTTATACGCCGAGGATAAGCATCATCTTGGTGTGGGAGAATTTGTTAGAGTGCAATTTATGCACTAATTTTGTATTGTTTACTCCCTTTAATATCAATGTTTTGCACTTAATAATAGTGATTTATTTGTGTTTTATTTTGTAGGTGCAATTCTATTGATTGGTGCTAAAATTGAGCTAGAAGATGATATTTGAGGATGATTATTTTCGTGGAGGAATTATGAATTTCAGAAGAACTTTGTTGATAAGGCGTGGGCGCGTGCTGTCAACGAAGAGCTTGCAGTTTTTATTTTAACGTGTTTCATCTTTTTGGGTTATTTTTGCAATTCCGAATTTAGAGAATATTTTAGATTTTAGTATTTTATTTTTAGAAAAACTCGACAATACAAAAGGGATTGAATCAAAAAGAGAGGGGGGGATCATCAAGGAGTGGAAAAAGAAAAACCCTAGATCTAATTTTTCTCTTTTCTCTATGAGGAACTAAACTCATTATTTTGGTTGGAGGTTAATAAAGCTTTGATTCATCATTACTGTAAGATCTTTCTTATGCTTTAATTGTTTTATTACTTTTTGGATATTTGTTTATTCTCTGAATTATTGTCATGATTATGTTTGTTAATTAGATAATTGGCCACTATTTAATTATCAACTTAATCTATTCTCAATTAGAAGATTCATCGTATGAAGATTTTAATGTTTGTGACAAATAGCATAGCAGTGCGTTGTGTTATGAGAATAAACAATCTAATTTAAATTAACCATCGTATACGTTTGTTGATTAGGATTTGGGTCTCTCTGGTTTTTCAGGCTGTCAATTGATTAAATCCTATGATCGTATCTAGGGTTGTCTATTGATTAGGGAAATAACCAATGGTCGTACCTTGGTTATCGACTAGTAAAGGAGAGATTGGCTATTAGAGGGTCTCAGTAGCTATAACCAGTCTATTCATGAGTAGTCGAATCAAGTTGAGTTAATTCTTTCAACCAGAGCTTTTTCCAATTTGAATTACAATTTTAATGGAAAAAGAAAAACCTTAGATCTAATTTTTCTCTTCTCTCTATGAGGAACTAAACTCATTATTTTGGTTGGAGGTTAATAAAGCTTCGATTCATCATTACTGTGAGATCTTTCTTATGCTTTAATTGTTTTATTACTTTTTGGGTATTTGTTTATTCTCTGAATTATTGTCCTGATTATGTTTGTTAATTAGGTAATTGGCCACTATTTAATTATCAACTTAATCTATTGTCAATTAGAAGATTCATCGTATGAAGATTTTAATGTTTGTGACAAATAGTATAGCAGTGCGTTGTGTTATGAGAATAAACAATCTAATTTAAATTAACCATCGTATGCGTTTGTTGATTAGGATTTGGGTCTCTCTGGTTTTTCAGGTTGTCAATTGATTAAATCCTATGATCGTATCTAAGGTTGTCTATTGATTAGGGAAATAACCAATGGTCGTACCTTGATTATCGACTAGTTAAGGAGAGATTGGCTATTAGAGGGTCTCAGTAGCTATAACCAGTCTATTCATGAGTAGTAATAATTTATATTTTTATCAATGATCAGTAGTCGAATCAAGCTGAGTTAATTCCTTCAACAAGAGCTTTTCCTAATTTGAATTACAATTTTAATTTGCATTTCTGTTATTTTAATTTGATTTTTATTATTGTCAACAATCTCCCCATTTTGCATTTTACTTTTTTAAAGGACTTAAATAATTACCAATCTCTGTGGACACGACCCTCCTCAATCACTATACACAATTTATTTAGAGTAGGTATTTATTTTTATTGGCTTCGACAACCATCAGTAGCTTCATCTCCGACAACATGTGGCTCTATTTCTAACTTAGATGGCAGTTTGACGGGCGTCAAATGACAGCTTTGTCTCCTAAAGTAAGGTTCTTTCTTTTTTTTTTTTACTTTTCTTTTCTTAAGGTTGGACTGTCATTTGAATGTAGTTGAATGTATATTTCATGACACCTGAGCAAGTACTTAATGAAATTAGGATTTGAGAAAAATGGCAGATGAGTATTTGTTGAAATGTCTATTAGACTTTGTTATGTAAATTTTAATAGAATAAGGTATTGTGAGTTGATGGTGGCTTAATGCAAATTTATGTCGATGTGAAGCTCACCATGTCACATGAAAGGAGCTTATTGCACCAACGACAAAAAATAAGTGATTTTTAGCAATAGGCACCTATCGCACCGAAAACACAGCAAGTGTTGCTTTGATTTAGTGCGACGACACTTGCTCTGATTTAGTGCGACAGGAGCCTGTCGCACAGGTCACAGGTGGCCATCGCTCGATATCACAGTGACATGCTTACTGTGATTTTAAGCAACGGGTGCCTATTGCCTGTGCAGAAAATGCCTGTAGTCTGTCATGCATAAGCTTGTTGCACAACCTCAATGTACAAAATACCCGCACAAATTTCCAATAATCGAAAGATCAAAACACACATCGTGTAAAAATAAATACTAAACTTAACTTCTTACACTCGAATTGATGATTCGGTGAGTAGAGAGTAGTGAGTCTTGGTGAATAGGTTTGAGAGTATTTAGGTCTAAAAATTACATATGTGACTAGATATGATAGGAAAACTTAAAGTGGCTAATTTTGAAAACTATCAAAAGTTTTAGGTTATTTTTAATAAACTTCCCCTAATTTCATGCTTAGCCATTTTTCTTAACAACTGTATTAACTATAAACCATGCTTACTGACTTTCACTAAGATTTACAACTTTAAACTAGACTTATTATTATATTTTTAAAATGATTAGTTCTCTATTACCTCATTTTACAAGTTATTTACTTATGAGCTAAGGTCCCTCAAGTGGGCTTAATCAAGAGTTTAATGTGAATTGAACATCATTTTGGTGTATCCATGCCTTTCAAATCATAGTCCACAGTGATTGTCCTAGTATAGTAGTGTAGGTTCAACCAAAAATACGTACTTTTTAGGTTGTGTTAACATATATGTTTACATATTGTTGATTTTGATGATAACAAATAAGATTAAGAATGATTAAGTTTTTAAAAGCTTAAATTATTTTTTATACATTTTAGATAAATCATTATTTTCACATTTTAAATGTTTTATATTTAATGAAAAAATGATTTTATGAAATTGATTATTTTTCATGTTTATGGTTTAATTGAAAGTGGTTTGAAAACATGAAAATCAATAAGTATTGTTTGAAATTATGGAGAAGGACTTTTTAAAAAAGTGTTATAGTATTTTGGACCATTTCATAATTTCAGAAAGTTTTGGGATTCACAAATTATTATTTAGAAATTCTGAGATTGGACTTAATTGTAAAGTTTTATAACGTTTTGAGCCATAATACAGTTATAGAAAGTTTTGGGCAAAACTGTAATTTTTGGTAAACAGTTTGCTGGAAATTACCCCTTCACCGTTAACAAGAAAACGGTGAACCGTTTATTTCCAGAATGTTAACCTTGAACCGTTTAGTAAAAAGGTTAAGCCAAATCTATTTTACAGGTCTCTGGAAATTACCCCTTCACCGTTTACTAAACCGTGAACCGCTTATTTTAATGTTAACCTTGAACCGCTTTAGTAAAAAGGTTAAGCCAAATCTATTTTGCAGTGTCTTTGGAAATTACCCTTCACTGCTTACGGAAACCGGTGAACTGCTTATTTCAGACATAACTCGAACCGCTTAGTAAGAACGTTAAGCCAAATTTATTTTTCAGGTCTCTGAAATTACCCTTCACTGTTTACATAAGCAAACGGCGAACTGCTTATTTGAAATTCAGCTCAACGGTAACTTTGACCAACGGTTAACCGTTATGAGGTTAACCTTGATCCGCTTTTCGCAAAATGCATACCGGCTAGTTTTTGAGCTCCTACTATAAAAACTCAAATCCAACTCATTTTCAAGCTCTCTAGCACGCACAAACAAAAGGCATACAACATATCTTGAGCTCTCAATTCATGAATCATAAATCCTTGAGCCATCTTTGTTCTTCATTTTGTATATCTACTCTTTGAGAGAGTTGTTGTTGTACTTTTCAATTCTCATCAAATTTGTGAGTGATTAAGTGTGTGATACACTTGAGTGAAGAGATTGGGAGATAATCTCTTTATTGTAAAGGTTCAATGACAACTTGAAGTCAATTAGTATTTGAAGCCTTGGAAAGGCTTGATAGTGAAATCCTCAAGCTTGGGTTGCTTGGAGGCGTGGAAAGTGAGATAGCCGAACCACGTAAAAATCATTGAGTTTGCTTTCTCATCCCTTACTCCTATATTATTATGCTTGTTTGAATTTATTGTTTTTGATTTGATTAAAGCATTATATTGGATTATTGTGGTTTGTTGTGTGGTTTAATTAGGATATTTTTTAAAACACCAATTCACCCCCCCTCTTGGGTTGCACACTTGTATTTCAATTGGTATCAGAGCGAGGTGCTCTTGTGTAGACTTAACCGTCTAGAGTAAAAGATCAATAGCAACCCAAATTAGCTCAATCTTCATGGAAGGACAATCCATCACTAGGCCACCTTTATTTGATGGTAATGACTACTCATATTGGAAAACTATGATGATAATTTATTTACAATCTTTAGATTATGAAATATGGGAAATAGTTTGTGATGATTCTTTCATTCCTAGGAATAATGTTTTAAGTGAGTTGGATAGGAAAAATATGTCTTTAAATTCCAAGGCTATGAATGCTTTATTTTGTGCCTTAGATAAAAAGGAATTTCATAGAGTTTCAAGTTGTTCTAATGCTTATGAAATATGGAGAAAACTTGAAGTTGTGTATGAGGAGACGACAAATGAGGAGGAATCTCATGAAGTGTCAAATTTGGCATTTATGGCAATTGGAGATGAATCGGATGATGAGCTTGATGAGGTAAGTGATCCTACCTATGATGAATTGCATGATGCTTTTAAAGAATTGCATGATGAGTTAATGAAAATTGGTAAAAAGAATGCATGTCTTAAAAGAAAAATTATCGAGCTCACCAATAAAAATGAATCTTTAAGTGCAAAGATTACATGCTTAGAATTAGAGAATAAAGCTTTGCATGATAGAGTTGCACTATCAAATGAAAAATCTAGCACTTCATACAAGCATCTAGAATCACATGTAAATGACTTGAAAAATGAAAATGATGCTTTTAAAAAATGCAATGTTTCATTAAATGAAAAGATCAAAGAATTGGAATTAGATAATGAAATGCTACATGATAGGATTGCATCATTTACATGTAAACAAAGTACTTCACATGAGCTTGAGAAATCATATGTTGATGTATTAATGAAAGAAAATGAAGTGCTAAAGAAGAAGAGCAATGATCTAAATCAAATTGTGTTAAAATTTACAAATGGACAAAAGATGTTGGATAACTTAATACACAAAAATGTGTGTTTGACAAAGGAGGTATTGGTTATAAGCCAAATTTGAAACAAAAATATTATAAGAATTATTTTGTTAAGGCTACCTCTACATGTGATCATAAAATTGTTTGTCATTTTTGCAATCAAAATGGTCATATGAAATATAGATGTCCAGTAAAAAGAAATGCATATTATGGTATAAAATGTGTTTGGGTTCCAAAAGGAACCATTGCTAACACTCAAGGACCCAAGAATATTTGGGTACCAAAGGGCACAACATGAATGTTTTCTTTGTAGGCACCACAATCAAGGAATGGTGGAGAGTTCCTTAATTAAAGCTTGCGAGGATAATCACTTGACCATGATCTAGGAAGAAAAGATGAGGCAAGATGATTTAATTATTTTGGTAACAATTCTTGCCATATTGATTTTGTTGAATGGATCATGATAAATGGATAATAGCTTAAATTTGTGAAAGTATGCTTATATGTTTACATGATGGAATTATCATTGTGTATAACATTGAGTGATTTATCATGATGCTTTCATTTGATTTTGATGATTGTATGGTTTATGATTTCATCTTTTTAATTGTCCATCATCATTGTCCATCTCTTATGTATGTGTGAATTCATGTGCTATTAATTATGTTATATCATCATTCGTTTATAAAATTCTCACTCATGACTTGTTACATTTATGGATTTGATCACTTGTTCTTTAGTTCAAAATGATGGCTTTTCTTAATAGCTAATGTTGATTTTGATGATCCATATATTGCCATTATGTACTTATGCTTTGCTTAAATTTTGAGATAAAGAATATGCTTTGATGATTATATGTATTTGATAAAGTTTGATCTTATGCAATCTATGATTGGAGAATGGATGCATTGTTTGTACTTTATCGATGTATTGTTGAATATGCATTGTTGCTTTCATTATGGATTAAGGATGATTATTGTTTGATAATTGAATGTTTTATAATTAGGAATTAATTTATTGATGATTATGATGATTGATGATTATATATGTGTTGCTTGATGAATTAATGGAGTTGTTGGTTTGTTATAATTGTTTAAGATTATATAGAAGTGTTTTTAACCATGTTGTGTATTTGAGAATTTCTTCATTTCTAAAGGGAGACTTTGCCGAAATTGTTACTCGCACAAAATGGGTAATATCTTCGTCATATTATTTTTATGATCTTATTTCGAGTGCATCTATTTATCTTTTCTTTTTTATGATGAAAGGAGAGATAAATATGATATGGTTTTGGATAAAATCTTTTTGGTTAATTTTTTTATTGGCCATATATTTAGGGGGAGCATACATATGTTTTTGGATAATATGCATTTTGAACACTTTGTTATCCAAAGGGGGAGACAAAGAAATATGCCATTTTGATGATGTTAAAAGGGGGAGAATACTATGCGTTTTTGAGTATTCATTTGATGATTAATATGTGATTATGGTAATGATTTTGATGATTTTGAGATATTTTGATTATTTGATTACATGGGTATTTTATATGGTGATTTTATGTTTTTGAGTTGTTGATTTCATAATTGATGGAATCATGATTCATGATTATTTTATGGTTGATAAATTGTGTGATGATTTGTATATGGAGTTGGCTTGTATAATGATTTTTAAATAATTTGGGAGTTATATTACTAAACTTGTATTTGAGGTAATGCTTGTTGTTAGGGGGAGAATGTGTTAAGATTTTTACTTTGACAATATTGGTAACAAATTTACTCCTCTTATTCTTTTCCTTTAAGTTTTCTTTTGTATGTTGAAGGGGAAGAAAAATACTTGTTTTAAATTTATACAAAAAATTTTTTTTTGCTATTTGTTTTCTTTTCCACTAAGTTTTCTTTTTGATGATGAGGGGGAGAAGAATACATGTATTTAAATTTGTTAATTTACCTAAATTGTAAGAGAAGCTTACATTTAGGGGGAGCAATTTATGCAATCATTCTTTAAATACATGAAATGTTTGTCATCATCAAAAAGGGGGAGATTGTTAACATTTATGTTTTCATAATATTGATTTTGATGATAACAAACAAGATTAATTTTTGAATCATTCTTTAAAAACATGAAAGATTTGTCATCATCAAAAAGGGGGAGATTGTTAACATATATGTTTACATATTGTTGATTTTGATGATAACAGATAAGATTAAGAATGATTAAGTTTTTAAAAGCTTAAATTATTTTTTATACATTTTAGATAAATCATTATTTTCACATTTTAAATGTTTTATATTTAATGAAAAATTGATTTTATGAAATTGATTATTTTTCATGTTTATGGTTTAATTGAAAGTGGTTTGAAAACATGAAAATCAACAAGTATTGTTTGAAATTATGGAGAAGGACTTTTTTAAAAAGTGTTATAGTATTTTGGACCATTTCATAATTTCAGAAAGTTTTGGGATTCACAAATTATTATTTAGAAATTCTGAAATTGGACTTAATTGTAAAGTTTTATAACGTTTTGAGCCATAATACAGTTATAGAAAGTTTTGGGCAAAACTGTAATTTTTGGTAAACAGTTTGCTGGAAATTACCCCTTCACCGTTAACAAGAAAACGGTGAACCGTTTATTTCCAGAATGTTAACCTTGAACCGTTTAGTAAAAAGGTTAAGCCAAATCTATTTTGCAGGTCTCTCGAAATTACCCTTCACTGCTTACGGAAACCGTGAACTGCTTATTTCTGATTGTCGACCTTGAACCGCTTAGTAAAAACGGTTAAGCCAAATTTATTTTGCAGGTCTCGAAATTACCCTTCACTGCTTACAAGCAAACGGCGAACTGCTTATTTGAAATTCACTCAACGGTAACTTTGATCACAAGCAAACGGTTAACCGTTAAGGTTAACTTGATCCGCTTTTCGCAAAATGCATAACGGCTAGTTTTTGAGCTCCTACTATAAAACTCAAATCCAACTCATTTTCAAGCTCTCTAGCACGCACAAACAAAAGGTATACAACATATCTTGAGTTTCTCAATTCGTGGAATCACAAATCCTTGAGCCATCTTTGTTCTTCATTTTGTATATCTACTCTTGAGAGAGTTTTGTTGTACTTTTCAATTCTCATCAAATTTGTGAGTGATTAAGTGTGTGATACACTGGAGTGAAGAGATGGGGAGATAATATCTTTATTGAAAAGGTTCATTGACACCTGAAGTCAATTGTAAGTATTTCAAGCCTTGGAAAAGCTTGGATAGTGAAATCCTCAAGCTTGGGTTGCTTGGAGCGTGGACGAAAGGGATAGCCGAACCACGTAAAAATCATTGAGTTTGCTTTCTCATCCCTTACTCCTATATTATTATGCTTGTTTGAATTTATTGTTTTTGATTTGATTAAAGCATTAGATTGGATTATTGTGGTTTGTTGTGTGGTTTAATTAGGATATTTTTTAAAACACCAATTCACCCCCCCTCTTGGGTTGCACACTTGTATTTCAGGTTGGATTAAACGTTTGAATCAAATGTCAATTTTTAGGTAGTAACCCTTATAAAATTACTATACATCTTAGAAGTCACAAGATCACCTGAATATTTTAAAGATTTGATATGGGGAAGTTTAATTTGGAGGCTTGAGAAGGGGTGTAAAAGGGAAATACTCAAATCTTGTGCAATTGTAATAAGCCAACATTTCATAAATTTTAAATTACATCACACGTACATGTTACATGTATGTTATTAATTAATCAACATCCATGCGTGGGAGCAGTACGTGTCCTCTTCATCACGATTTGTACACGACAAATGAGCAAGGCAAGAGACTGTGGCATCTTCCCTCTAAATTTATAAGAACTGCTATACATGTGATATTTGAGAGATTTATAAATATATAAATGCACCAAATTAATGTTAGGAAAGTCATGGTCATATAAGAAATTATCAAATACCACACTCGGGTATGTGTGTTTATGTTGACTGTGACGAGCAGCTTCCGTCACTTATACTTTATTATTGACGTAAATATTCATAATCGTAACATATAATAAAATGCGGCCAAGCCAGTAAAGAACTCTCTTAAACAACTTACGAATCGTTTCATACAACATAGACAACCACAAAATCAAATATTCATTCTTTTATTTTCTTCATAAATATTTAAAATATTCTTATACAACATTCAAATTAATCCTACATTTCTTTCTCTATTTTTCTTCGTAGAAATTTTTTTTTTTTCAATGGAAATAAATCGGGATGTAATGGGATATTGTACCAAACTACAAGGATGATAAGGGATTTTACCCTATCTTCAATTCTCAATAAATTGCCCTTTTAAAAAAAAATTGCAAATTTATATTTTGCTTATTCTCAGTGGCAGATTTAGAAAAATTATTTATCGGGGGCTAGATTACATAATAGTAAAATTTTAAAACTAAAACTTTAAATGTATAAAATATTTGTTAATGCATTTATAATTGTCCTCAACATATTTTCAAGAATAGAAAAATGTTTGTGGTAAAGACCTATCATTATTTTAAATTATAATATAGGCTTTTATAATTCTAAAAGTTAAAGTTTAAATTTTGTGAGTTTATAAACTTATAGGGTCAATTTTAATAGATTTAATACAGGCTAATTACAAATCTTTTTTTTTTTTTTTTATTCTTAGAATTTTTTTTAGCCAGAGGGGGCTACAGCCCCCACTGGTCACATACTGCATCCGGCCCTGCTTATTCTATTACGGATAAATAGGATTTATAATATAAAAAATTAGTGAAAAATCTTCATAGATAAAGAATGTGGGTACCTCATTGCCAACACTATAATGATCATAATTAATTAATAAATTTGCAAGGTGTTACACATTTCTTAATTTTTGTTTCATTTTCGTCAGTCATTCAAATAATATTTTTGTCCTGGGTAAGTAATTAAGATGATACATATGATATATACCCCACGTATTTCCTCAGTAATATAGGTGCATAAATTTTATTTACATCACATATGCTATCTATATAGATATAGTAACTAATCAACATCCATGGCAGCAGCATGCCTGCAGCTCTTCGAGGGTTTATGAGAATCTGAAAAAGCTTTCATTGATGATTCGTATATGGGAAATGCGTAAGGTAAGAGATGGTGACATCTTCCGTCTGAAGTCTGAACTGAATGACTGAATCTAATGGATTATATATATCATGTCTTGAACTTTAATTTTTTTAATATTTTATTTTTTGCACATTTTAACGCAAAAAATAGATTGTCATCTAATTTTAATTAGATTATTGACGACATTTGGCAACACCAATATATTTCACAAACTTGGTAACTCTCGAGCAGAGTGGTTAAATTAACAAGGGCAAGAATAAGAAAGTTGACGAGTACAATATGCAACGAGGTCCGTATCATTAATCATCTGGACTTACTGATGCGTTTTTGAAAACTAATGATTTATTTGAATTTTCAGTATGGTATAGGAAGCAGCAGCTTGGGAGCGAGCAACAGCAGCAAAGGTGGTGGTGAAGCTGGAGGAGGAGGCCTGACACAACTCAAAAGTGTATTACTCCCAAGTATAAGAGTGTCTAGTTATAATATAACCCGGTGAGTCCGGGGTCGAACCACAGGGAATTTAAAATCCAGTAGTCAACTTAAAACTAAGAAAATTAATTGTGGGGAAAAGAAATTATTTAAAACGAATTTAGAAATATGCTAAGGCTACAGGATCCACTCTCAGTATTTAAACTATAATTTTCTTACTCTCTCATTTTTTATATTTTGTCTCACTTTTACCAGTTATTTATTATATCATTTAATTCTATGTGTGTGGATAAATATGGAATAAAGTGCCTAATGTGCCACAACTATATTATTGTGTCGACATTGTGTCAAAATACCATAAAAATCCAAGAAAACTTTTAAATTAACATGACATAAAAATAACTAGAAAAGAATAAAATAAACTTAAAACTCACTTGAGAAAAGTAATTGATTTCATGATTTAAAACCTTGAGCTTCACCATTCACCTCAGCTTAATAAAATTAGCTACTCATGTTGAAAGAAAACAAAATACTCTTTTTATTTGATGAACTTTGGAAATATGTTACAAAGAAAATTGATTACAAAATAAAAGAGAAAAAGAAGGAAAACACAATTCCTCAGCACTCTATCCCTCGGCTTTTCTTTCAGACTCAATTCCCCTTTGTTACCGCTTGCCTTTTATAGGCAAGGAATCTCTTCTTTTATTTTATTTAATTTATTATTATATTATTATATTATTTTTTTATTTATATATATATGAATGACCATCACAATGCGATTGTTTGTTTTGTTGTTTTTTTTTTAATATTATTATTTTATTATTATAATTATTACATCTCCTCAATTGTGCTCCAGTAGTTCTTCTTTGTTCCCGCTTTCAATTCCAATTCCATCTTTATTCCTGAAAAAATATTTACAATATGAAAATTAATATATTGTGAATTAATTTAACATAAAAGTATATTCGGGGAGTATTAAAATAATTTAGAAATAATGAGCGCATTAATTAATACAATAAGTGAAAAACTAATAATTTTATCCTTATCAAATGTCACTTTTCCGTATCAATCACACCCCCCAACCAGCTTATTGCTAGACCCTAGCAATTTAAGCGATAAAAATTTAGAGAAATTTCAAAACCAAATTGAAATTTTTTTTTTAGAAACATTGTGTTCACTTCTTTCATCAGATTAATGACAACAATCAAATAAAAGTATAAGCATTATCTTCAGCCTAAAGAAAATCACACCCACATAAATCAATTACGTAAAATCATGTAAAATGATCAATTATCATAGCTATAGTAATCAAACCACTTTTAAGAATGATACATCAAACCCCAAAACCTCACGATTAAGAGTGACTCTCTCAAAAGAAAATCTACCCAAATTAAACTGTCACTCTCGGAAAAGAAAAATAGATTTGAGAGGATAATAAAACAATATCACATGCTCTCACCAGGATGAAAAAAATAATGCCCACAGCTTAGAAATAAAATGATCTCAAGCCCAAAGGAAAATTTTTTTTTTTTTTTTTGTGTATCACCACATCTTTTAGTCCACATCACTAGCTTTTACTTCAGACTATAATTCACTAAAATCAAAAAAGACTTTTATTAGGACGTAACGTAGGCTAGAGTTATGGTTAACAAGAAAGGGTAATAGGAAAACAAAAATATATGTTTGAAAAATAGGAGTTTATTTTTATAGATTACAAGGTGCTTTTTTTTTTCTCTTTTTTTTTAATTTAATTTTATTTATTTATACATATCCTTTTTTTTTTTAGCACCATTATCAGGAATACATAATCATCTCTATTTTCAAACATAATTGGGTGGTGGAAAATACAAAACATAAGGTGATACTCCACATTGGAGTGGGACAAGATGATAGGTTATTAAAGAAAAGATTTTTTTTTTTTTTTTAAAGGCTCAAAGGGGTTAACTATGGATATTTTATAATAGGGTTGGCTAGAAAGGCTCAAACGGATCAAAGATGGCCTTCTGTCATCTTTTAGGGTTCTAAATAATCTTTCATATCCACTAGTTCAATGGGCTTTTAGATGCGATTGCACAATTTTTTTCTTTTTTTTTTCTTTTTTTTTTGAAATTATAGAGATCTTGTACAATAAATTGTGAAGCTGTATAGGCAAATAGGGTTACTCTCCAAGGATAATAGGCTCTAAAACTCGCTTGGATTTTTCGTGATATGTACATTCCTTCAAATGGCTTAATCAATTTCACTCATCAAATTTCTCAATTTACGTTTTAACATGCAAAAGGAGAAAACACAGTGTAATATAACTCAAGGCCAAAGATAATACAAATACCAAAATTTGAAAATCATCATGTTATCTAATGTTAAAAGATTACACCGAAAAATAAAATTTTTTTTTTTAATAATTCAAAAACACACCAAAAAAAATTTGGATTGATTGCAGAAACTTAAGGGAGATGATAAAGAGAAAAATGTTTTTTTTTTATTTAAAGAAAACAAAATTCTAAAATGAAGATGCGTTTCTAGAGACACTACATTCTATATTCTGCCATCTTCGACTCAAATTTTTATCCGAAATTAGTTTTTACAACAAAAATTAGTAAAAACACCACCAGGACTGAGACATTCCACAATTATCAACTATACCCTCCCCCCAACCTGAAGGAGACATTGTCCCCAATGTCTTAAAATAAAGGAGTAGAGTTTAGAAGATATCACCTGGTCACTGTTGGAAAATATTTACAAATGGAGAGTCAAATCTAATTTACACTTTTTACGAGAGTTACTGCCATCGTCATCAGTTGCCCAATCCAATGCCAAAGTCATGGATCCGCTCGTTTGTAAGCTTGCAAAAGATCAAGTAACTCATTAGTGGAGCACAAATAAAGAGTTTTCACGAGGAAGGAATGAAATAATTTTAATTGCATGATTAAGAAATGTTATTAAGCCATCATAAAAGTTATTAACATTTAACAAACCGATGGGTTTTTATGGATATTCAAATGGGCCCAAGCAAATGTAATTAACGCCTAATGTTGCAAGATCTCCGGCAAGAAAATAAAAGTGTCAAGATGCTTTTAACATTTCGTATATTCTTTCTTGCATACCGAGACAACTAACTCTTCTCCAGGTGGGTCCGGTAGGCATCCTAAAGGTTTTAAGGCTTTTGAATGATGCCTAGCACTTGACTTCCTCGAATGAAAGCAGCTTCAGAGACAAGCTTTGATAACCCTTGGTCACCTCCTCCATATACAAGATGTAGTTTTCGCTCTGTTATAGCACGACCAAGCTCCTGGCTGCTTGTACAAACTCCTTATACTTTCCATAGCGAATCCGTAAAGCACACAAATGTTCTTAAGTCTACTGAAGTTCCCGCCATTAAAACAATTCTAAAAGAAACAATTTGTGAATGCTTAAAAAGGAGCTCTTATTTAAGAATCTTGGTGATGTATATAACGATATACATCCAGAAATGGGGTGGCGTGTTTGTCAAATGACGCGAAGCTTTTGGCTCAATTATTCAAAGGCAAACAAAGGAAACGAAAAAAACAAACAAAGGATTAGATTTAAAATCACACAAAAACAAGAATAATAATGCAAAAGATAAGATAAAATAAAAGGATATTTATCGGTAGAGATTGCGGCTCACATCTTCCTCCTGGTTTTACGTCCAAGAACGGCTTGAACGCCTCATGGGTCGAGGATAGCTTCCCATCCAGTTTTCTTATAAACCGCAAACATGGTCTTTAGTAGTCGATTCCCAAGACTAAACTGCACTTTCTTTTGGAACAACTTCCATAAATTGTGAATTTCACGTTGACAACCGCCGGATGCTGCCTCAAGAGATCGTAAGATATCATCCAACGACTTCTTTACTCATGCCATCCTTAACGAATTTGATTTTATCTTCACGATTTATAGAAACCATTCCTAAAGTTTTACAACGAGGTTTGTTGCAAGCAAGTCTTACGCTAGGACATTTAGAGCCAAGTCGCTTAGCTCTTCGCTTTTTTCGCAAACGTGCTTTTACCAAAACCGCATGTAAGAAACAAATGGATCGTAAAACTCACATGCAGTCGGACCTTTGCTTCAATTAACCAAATAATATCGCAGGAATCCCATTAATCATTAACAAGTGCAATGCTCACAACGAGCTTTGTAAATCTTCTTGAGAGCATTTTGAGGAGAGAAGGAAAACGATGCAATTTATGTTGTATTTCTTCCATGCTTGACTTTGGGGTTCAGTTATTGTGGGAAACTAAGAATACCGACTTTAAAAAGTCACGGAGTACCGTTATCCGCCATTTATACGGGAGAGTGAATTAAAACAAACAAAACAGATCTGCAAAATCAAATCAAAAGTGAAATAGTACAAAATAAAGCAAAACACACAAGAAATATAACTCACCTTCGTCCTTTTATTGATTTACCTCCAGCTCCAATTGTAGATCATAAATATCATCCTCTATTTCTGTGAGTTGTCTTTCTAGATCTTTAACGTGGAATACTAACGCTGGTGGTTGTAGATCCCAAATAGGATGTAATTTACAAAATCGGATCAATTTCCTCAAGTGAAATTTTACATGGAAAAGTGTTTTAAGATGATCGATGAGGAAATTTCTCGTGGAGGTATTCATGATAAGTATAAAAATTTGGTGAGTTAAAACAGCACACAATTAAAAACAATGCAGTGCACTCCATTTAAGACATAGGGAAAAGAAAAGAAGAAAAAAGAAAAAAAAATCGAATAATTCAAACGATAAAGCAATAGTAAAATCAATTCACAAAAAGTTAAAACAAAAGGGCTCAATCGAGGTTTGGTGGGTCACTCAAATTAATTTCGATTATATAACTTGGCGTGGTTGGTGTTCGAGATATGGTTTCGATCTTTGACCGTTAACTTTAAATGTGGCACCGTTCTTTGGATTCTCAATTTCTCTGACACCGTATGGATACACATTTTTACAACAAACGGACCATTCCACTTTGATTTTAACTTCCACGGAAATAAATGAAGGCGAAATTATAAAGCAAGACTTTTGACGATTTCAAATGTTTTGAAAAATTCTTTTGTCATGAAAAAATTTGGTTCTTGCCTTAATAATTCTAGAATTCTCATGCATCATTCATTAATTCCTCAAGTTCATTCAATTATAATTTACGCACATTGCCAGCATCATCAAGATTTGAATTAAAAGCTTTAATGGCCCAAAATGACTTATGTTTAAGTTCAACTGGTAAGTGGCAAGATTTTCCATAAATAAGTCGATAGGGTGACATTCCTAAAGATGTTTTAAAAGCAGTACGATATGCCCAAAGTGCATCAGTTAGTCGAAGAGACCAATCTTTACGGTTTGGATTAACTGTCTTTTCTAAAATTTGTTTTATCTCCCTATTTGCTAATTCAACTTGACCACTTGTTTGAGGGTGATAAGGGGTGGCAACTTTATGTGTAATTCCATATTTCTTCATTAAGGACTCAAATGGCTTATTACAAAAATGTTTTCCCCCATCACTGATAATGGCTCGAGGTATTCCAAATCGACTCAAAAGATTTTCTTTTAGAAAGCGGATCACAATTTTGTGATCATTGTGCCGACAAGGAATCGCCTCGATCCATTTTGAAACATAATCAACAGCAACCAAAATATATACAAATCCAAATGATGATGGAAAAGGGCCCATAAAATCAATTCCCCAACAATCAAATATTTCAATGACAAGAATGGGGTTTAAAGGCATCATGTTTCGTTTTGAAATGGACCCCACCAATTGACAATTCTTACACACTTTACAAAATGCATAAGAATCTTTGAATAATGTAGGCCAATAAAATCCACACTGCAATATTTTTGCAGCTGTCTTTTTTGAAGAAAAATGGCCACCACATGCTTTAGAATGGCAAAATTGAATGACCGTACTTACCTCGTCATCTGGTATACATCTTCGAAAAATTTGATCAGAGCAGTACTTGAACAGGTATGGATCATCCCAATAAAACTTTTCATACATTAAGAATTTCCTCCTATCCTGGGAACTCCAGTCACATGGCATTTCACCTGTTACAAGATAATTGACAATATTAGCATACCAAGGCATTTTGTTTATGGAAAACAAAAATTCATCAGGGAAAGAATCATTGATGGGTGTTGTTTGATTGAAGACTCGTTTGTAAGTCTTGAAAGATGATCTGCAACAACATTCTCGGCCTTTTTGTCTTTGATTGTCAAATTGAATTCTTGAAGTAGCAAAATCCATCGTATTAACCTTGGTTTGGCATCGCATTTGTCATTAAATATCTCACAGACATGATCGGAATAAACAATAGTAGATGAACCAATTAAATACTGAGCGAAATTTATCCAACGAATATTACAGCAAGTAGTTCTTTTCGGTTGTGGTGTAATTCATTTGAGCCTTTGAGTTCTACTTGCATAATAAATAACAAAGGGCTTACCTTCTTTCCTCGGCGAAACGGCACCAGCGGCATAATCAGCATCACACATTAGCTCGAGGCAAAGACAAATCAGGGGGTTGCATTATTGGGGCTGATGTCAAAAGACTAGTTGTTTTTTCAAAGGCTTGTTGACAATCATTTGTCCATTCAAAAGGTGTGTCTTTTATTAGGAGGTTACAAAGTGGTCTAGATATGACACTGAAGTCTTTTATAAACCTCCTATAAAATCCTGCATGTCCTAAAAAAGAACGGACTTCTCTAATTGTCTTTGGTGAGGGTAATTTTGAAATGACTTCAACTTTGGCTTTGTCAACTTCAATTCCTTTTGACGACACAATATGACCCAAGACAATTCCAGAAATGGCCATGAAATGGCATTTTTCCCAATTTAAAACTAATCCTTTTTCTTTACACCTTTCCAAAACCTTTTCCAGATTATCAAGACACGTATCAAAAGAATTACCAAATACTGTTAAGTCATCCATAAAAACTCCGTTAGACAATTTTCAACCATGTCACTAAAAATGCTTAGCATCCACCTTTGAAATATTGCGGGGCATTACAAAGTCAAAGGGCATTCTTCTAAATGCAAATGTTCGAATGGGCATGTGAATGTGGTCTTTTCCTGGTCTTCTAAGGCTATGGGGATTTGATAGTAGTCAGAGTAGCCATCACGAAAGCAGTAGTAGGGATGTCCAGCTACTCTTTCAAGAATTTGGTCTAGAAATGGAAGTGGAAAATGATCTTTTCTAGTGGCATCATTTAATTTTACGTAATCAATGCACGTCGCCAACTAGATGGAATGCGTGTTGGAATTGGTTCACCATTTTCATTTTTACAAGTTATTCAGTTTCTTTTGTACTACTTGTGTTGGACTTACCCATTTACTATCGGAGATAGGATAGATAATTCCACATCGAGTAGTTTCAGGACCTCATTCTTTACCACTTCTTTCATATGAGGATTTAATCTTCTTTGTGGTTGACAAGTTGTTTTAGCATTTTCCTCTAGGTGTGTTCGGTGTGTGCATATTAAAGGATTAATGCCTTTTATGTCTTTTAAGGTCCAACCAAATGCAGTTTTATGCTTTTTAAGGAAAGAAAGCAACTTACCTTCTTGATCATGCGTAAGTTGGGAAGAAATTACCACCGGATATGTCCGCTGCTCTCCAAGATAAGCATACTTCAATTCTTCTGGTAAGGGCTTTAATTCGAGCTCTGGTGCTTCCTCTTCGTTTGGTTCTTCAGGTTGTGTCATATCTTCAAAGCTTGCTTGGTCATCATCACCAATAGGCGCCTGCATAGAATCAAGTGTAGAGCATATGTTAGCAGTATCATAATTTAGTTCTTTACTTGATTCAAAAGAACCGAAAAATAAATATCCACGAATTTGAGAAATTTTCATTCGAGCGTGTTCTCGATAATTGGCTCGATAAGATCAATCTCCTCATTCTCATTATCATCATCTTCTTGGTGGTGAGGTTGTTTACATATTGAACACATTGAGTTCCAATGTCATGTTGCCAAAAGATAAGTTCATTACTCCATTCCTGCGATTAATCAAAGCATTAGCGATGGTAAAAATGGTCGAATATAACGAGAATTTGTTTGCATTCATTAGCAATTGGTTCCATTTCCAAAACGATAAAATCCACGGTATATGAATTTATCGATTCGGACTAATACATCTTCAATTATTCCTTTTGGAACCTTAACGATCTATCGCCAGTAAAAGTGGTAGAAGTTGATTTTAACTCACGAGATTGAGTTGTTGATACCTTTGAATAAGGAAGCAAATTAACACGGCACGAGATCAAGTAGAGCATGTCGATTTTATGATCCCCAATAATGCAAGAAATAGTTGGACAACCGGGATCCTTGTATTTCAAAGCATTATTGGTTGAGAGAATGGAACTTACATTACGCTAGAAAAGCTCTCTTTTGCACTTATGTTTCCTTTTCATTTGTGCACGTATCTTTGAAATTTAGCATAAGAGGGCACTGTTTAATGACATCCAAGAGGAATGTTAACCTTTACTTGTTTAAAAACCTCGTAAATTTACGGGTGTGAGTTGATTTCTTTGGCTTGATTAGTGCTTGAGGAAATGAAGTGCGAGGAGAGTTGGTTATTTCTTCATGGGTTAAAGGTTTGACGGACTCTTCTCGGTTTTCTGAAATTGAATCTTTACCAGTTTCACGAGGGTCAAGGATATGTTTTTCAACAACTTTTCCACCACGAAGGGTTATAACCGATTTGACTTGACTCATATTTTGGTTTCCTGAATTCCCTATTTGAGGATGTTGTTGACTCTGGGTTCGTTCAGTTGAGCAGAAACTTTCCTTTTCATGCAAGGTCGAGCAGATGTAAGTTCGAGATGGTTTCACAAATTGGTCAAGGTTTGCATCGTTTGGTTATTGATCGACTCTTGTTTTTCAATAAACGAATGTAATGTGTCTTCCAAAGTTTTTCTTGGAGGTGGGACATAAGGTGGGTAACTTTGGGGGTTTTGGAAATTTTGACGTGGAGGAACTGGTTGTGAAGGTTGATGGTTGTCATTTCTCCAATCGAAATTTGGGTGGTTTCTCCAACCGTAGTTGTAAGTGGGAGTACGGATCGATTTGGCCTTTTGAAATTGTCAACGACATTTACTTGTTCGTGCAAACTTTCCCTCAAAGTCGGTAATGTTGGACAATCCTGAGAATGGTCAAGAGAGTCACAAACATAACATGAAATACTTTGAACAGACTTTTACATGATCATTCTTTTTCGACTCTAAGATTTTGACTTTTCTAGCTAAGGATGCAAATTTGGCTTGAAGGTCATGGTCTTCCTAAGGTTGTGCATGCTCCACTAGAGATGATCGAGGTTTACTTGATGACTCATAAGACCCAATCGTATCCTGTTGTGCATTATCTCGCATGTAGTCAAGATAATCTAATGCATCGTCAAGACTTTTATCCCTAAACTCACCATTACATATCATTTCAACGACTTGTCTACTTTGGGATGTTAGTCCCTTGTAGAAATAAGACACTAACCTCCATGTTTCAAAATCGTGGTGTGGGCAAATGTTAAGTAGTTCTTTAAACCTATACCAACATTGGCAGAGGGTTTCTCATGGTTTTTGAGTGGAAGTGATGATTTGTCCTTCGAAAGAATTTGTTCTGTGGGAAGAATTTTTCAAAATTGTGCTTGCATTTCATCCCAAGTTCTTATTGACCCCGACCTAAGATTTTCAGAGCCAAGTTTTAGCTTTTATCTTTAGTGAGAAAGGAAAAACTTAAGTCCGATTATGTTCATGCTACAATTTTGATCTGGCAGTGTTATCGACTTCCTCAAATTCTCTTAAATGCAAATATGGATTTTCGACTCAAAACCATGAAAAGTAGTGGTTGAATGATACCAGTTTGAAATTAAACGCGATGCATCGTGAGGAAAGACTATGCATGATGGTGATCCCGTTTCTGTAGGATGCATGAAATCTTAAGGGTCCTAGGTTGTTCATGAAGATTTTATAGGCTTGGTTATCTTCATGCTCGAAAAATTTTCAGTGTCCTACATTAGCCATATCTAAAGGTGGTGAAGGTGATCTCCTAATTAATCTGCCACTATTTGTACGAGACCAACGACGCATGCAATGCTAATGATGTGTGCTAAACTAATGACGCAAAAAAAAACGCTAAATGAAAATTGCAGAAAGAAAGAAAATAATAATAATAATAATAATAAACTGGAAATTAAATAGGCAAAAATGCGAAAATAAATAAATAAATAAACAAACAAACTGAAATAAAATAAATTAGGCGGTGAAACCAGCCATAAAAACAAAATAATTAAAGGAAACAATTAACAAAATATTAGGCGGTAGGTTAGAACCAGCCATAAAATAAAGAAATTAAAGAAAACAAGTTAGGCGGTATTTTAAAACCAGCCATATAATAGAACATTAAATTAAATAAATTAATGTACAAGAATAAATAAACGGAAATTAAAATGTTAAGTAGATCCGACCATATAAACAAACATAAATAAATTAACAAAATTTAAATAATGAAGTGGAACCGACCATTAAAATAAATGCTAAAAGTAAATTGCAGAAATTTAAAGAAAGGAATTTAGTTTGAGGACTGATTCAAGTTTAAGCTAAAGTGAAGTTTCTCACAAAATTATGGATATTGTTAAGATTTCAAGAGAAGAGGGTGCTGACTGAAATTTTACGAAAAGGAATAAAATAAAATGACGGCAAGATAGTAAACGACAAAAAATAATAATAATAAAATAAAACAAAGTAAAGTAAAGACAAATTGATACTAAATTTAAGAAATTAAGACAAAAACTTGACACAACTCAAAAGTGTATTCTAAAGATAAGAGTGTCAGTTATAATATAATCAAATTGAGTCAGGGGTCGAACCATACTAATTTAAAATCCAAAGTAGTCAACTTAAACCAAGAAAATTAATTGTGGGAAAAGAAATTATTTAAAACGAATTTAGAAATATCTAAGGCCAGGGATCCACTCTCGATTTAAACTATAATTTTCTTACTCTCTCATTTTTATATTTTGTCTCATTTTACCAGGTTATTTATTATATCATTTAATTCTATGTGTGTGGATAAATATGGAATAAAGTGCCTAATGTGCCACAATTATATTATTGTGTCGACATTGTGTCAAAATACCATAAAAATCCAAGAAAACTTTTAAATTAACATGACATAAAAATAACTAGAAAAGAATAAAATAAACTTAAAACTCACTTGAGAAAAGTAATTGATTTCATGATTTAAAACCTTGAGCTTCACCATTCACCTCAGCTTAATAAAATTAGCTACTCATGTTGAAAGAAAACAAAATACTCTTTTTATTTGATGAACTTTGGAAATATGTTACAAAGAAAATTGATTACAAAATAAAAGAGAAAAAGAAGGAAAACACAATTCCTCAGCACTCTATCCCTCGGCTTTTCTTTCGTACTCTCTGAATTCCCCTTTTGCTTCGCCCCTCGCTTGCCTTTTATAGGCAAGGAATCTCTTCTTTTATTTTATTTAATTTATTATTATATTATTATATTATTTTTTTATTTATATATATATTGATATACGTGATGGTCAGAATGACCATCACGAACTAATGCATTGTTTGTTGTTCTTTTTTTTTTTTTTTTTAATATTATTATTTTATTATTATAATTATTACATCTCCTCAATTGTGCTCCAGTAGTTCTTCTTTGTTCCTGCTTTCAATTCTAATTCCATCTTTATTCCTGAAAAAATATTTACAATATGAAAATTAATATATTGTGAATTAATTTAACATAAAAGTATATTCGGGGAGTATTAAAATAATTTAGAAATAATGAGCGCATTAATTAATACAATAAGTGAAAAACTAATAATTTTATCCTTATCAAATGTCACTTTTCCGTATCAATCAAGGCCGTCGTGGTGGTGGCTGTGGAGAAATGAATCCTTCTTTTTGTTTTTTTTTTCCTCTTTTGAAATTTTTCCTGGGGTTCTGTTTAAATGCACTCCATCCCGTTAGCTTTAATATCTTTGTAACTTTCTATTTTCTCTTGGTACTCCTTAGGATCCTTGGGCATTTAAGAGATGTCAAAAGGAACAGTATGAAGAAGAAAAGAAGAACTGTAGCAAGATGAAGGTATAGTTAAAGAAGAAGAAGAGAAAAAGTGTTACGATTAATCCCCCTCTTATTTGCATACCATCCAATGTCATGAAAGCATATATGATGGTAGCTGCTGTTACTATAATTAGGTTTGTTTCTTGTTACAATCAGTGTAAGCTAACAGTCTCAAGTGAGGTATTATCAATTTCATTAGACCAAATTATTAAAAGCATAGAACCCATGAAAAATTTAGGCCTAATAAAAATATTGTATATAAAATAATCTAGGCTTATTCTCTATAAGAACGACCAAAGTACTTATGATTCTAACAAAAGTATCTAAATGCAAGATACGACAAAACATCATAAGTGTGATTCATCAAGGAAAGATATAGGTCCATTCTTTAGAAAGAATGATGTAGGTCCACTTTTTACAAAGAATGACCAAGGTCCACTCTTTACAAAGAGTTCCACTTTTTATAAAGAGTAACTTAGGTGTACTATTTATAAAGAATGACCTAAATCTATTCCTTACAAAAAAATGAGGAATGATTTAAGAACTTAGAAAATATTTATAAGTAAAACACCAAAAAGACAAGTATTCGATAAAGTGCCAAAGACAAGATTTAACAAAAAACAGCCTAGGTCCATTCCTAACAAAGAACGACATAAGTCCATTCCTAATAAAAGACCACTTAGGTCCATTCCTCACAAAGAACAACCTAGGTATTTAGAAAATATTTTTAGATAAAATGCCTAAAAGGCAAGTCTTCGACAAAAGGTTAAAGGCATAATTCAACAAAAAATAATATAGGTTCATTCTTTATAGAGAACAACCTAGGTCAATTCCTTACAAAAAATAACCCTAACACTTAGAAAATATTTCTAAGTAAGAGCACATGATTATATACAATATATGTCATCAAATAATCAGTTAATGTCTTGCTCAATATATGTATGTGTATATACAAATGAAATACTTTTCAGTATACTACGTCACATGGCGATATGACATGATATAAATCATTTTCCTTTATAGATAGTATAAAACTTTTAATTTTATTAGTTAAAAAACATAGATTCCTCTTCTTTATAGACATAAAAAGTATAATTTTCAAGCTATAACTTTTAGTCACATGGCACAATAAATTTATTATCTTTCTTTATAGAAAGAAAATTATTTAATTAATATAAAAAAGGCCATGCCGTATTATTATCATGCTAATTTTGGAAATAAATTAAGCGCTTTCCTTGTCTATTAGGAGAAACTCGATACGAAACGTCAATTGTCTTACTATATATATATATATGCATAAGCTTCGATCCTCTTCATATTTAACAATTTTAAACTGTCTCCACGAATTAGAAAGGCGATGGGGAATTGGTCAGAACTGAATAATGACCTGTTGATCGATGTGGCTCAGCGGCTAACATGGCTCCAAGACTTGGTTGTTTTCGCTGGAGTTTGTTGGGTGAACTTTTTTTATTTTTTCCAGGAGCTGCTATATTGTAGAATCTACAGGAAAATTGCTGGTAATTATTCAAGAAGGATCACAAGTAAACGATAATTGGTCCGATGAAACTACTCGATTTCAGGTTCTTAGGCTAGATTTTTTAACTAATACATAGATGGAGGCTGAGAATTTGGGCGATAGAGTTATCTTTTTAGGCCATAATTCTTCGTTTTCTATTGATGCATCCGTTTCTTACTGCAAGCCTAATTGGATATACTTCATTGATGATTGTGTTAATGCTTACTGGTATAGTACACGTAAAGAAGGAAGAAAAGATATGGGAATTTATAACCTCAAATATGAAACCATTGAACCATTTTTCAAGGGCGGCTTTTACAATCATATCACCCCACCTATACGGGTGGAACAAAATTTCATTTAGTTCATTTAGGAGGATTATATATTGTTTTTCTCTCAACTGTGCATTTGGTTTTAATACATATATCATGTCAAAGGCTATTTTGTTTGCATCAATGAATGGTCTATTTCACAGTTATTTGGATTGAAATTTCTTTTAATTATATAGATCCTGGATGGCTTATTATTTAAGCAAACTTGGTTATATGTACTTATTCAATTCGTTAGCAATGGAATTAGAGTGTTAATTCAAACAAATCCTCAAATCTTCGAATGAGAGAGGGAGTGGATGTGCTACTACTTACCTGAACCTTAACTCTTGCATCAGGCACTATCACAAACAGCTAACAGCCCAATCTCTTCGATGGAACAAGACAATATTTGTTTCCCTCATAAGCTGAAATAGTTAACAGGGAGTGGATGTTAGTTACTAATAACACTATTGACTATGGATAAAAATAGTTACCTCATAAGTATCTTTAATTCTTTTTTTTTCAAATAAAAGAAAATTTATGAGCCTACCGTAGAAGGATTAATTATTTTATTTCTTTCATTGATCTAAACATGTCAATATTGATACTAATGCACAAATGTAATCCTTGTTCAAACATCTATTCAAAATTCCAACTACTCCTTGTAAAGTTTGTTGGAAAACCATTGTTAGATTTGATTAATTGATTTTGTTGTTTAAAATGAATAAATTCATTTTGATTATTTTATTTTTAATTGGTCCAACTATTTACTATAGTAAGATTGACGTTATCGTATGATTGATACATGATTTATATTATTAATTTTAACTAATGACATTGAATTTTTGTATGCATTCATTAAGTACTCTCATACCATACGATCAATTGCGTTCAGGATATTTACCCCAATTTTAGGAAAATTTGAAAAAATAACCCTAAACTTTTGGTAATATTCAAAATTAGCCGCTCTAAATTTTTCCATCATATCTAGCCAATTTTGATATTTTTGGACAACAATGCCCTTGTCATTTCAAAGCCAAAAATCATATATTCTCTTCTCTTCCATAACTGGTGGTTAGGTCTAGCTTTTTTGGGCAACAATAATTAACGGTAGTTTATAAGCGTTTGACAGTAGCTTCATCTCCGACAGCACGTGGCTCTATTTCCAACTTATATGGCAGTTTGACGGGCGTCAAATGACAGCTTTGTCTCATAAAGTAAGGTTTTTTCTTTTTTTTTTCTTTTCTTTTCTTAAGGTTGGACTGTCATTTGAATGTAGTTGAATGTATATTTCATGACACCTGAGCAAATACTTAATGAAATTAGGATTTGAGAAAAGTGGCAGATGAGTATTTGTTGAAATGTCTATTAGACTTTGTTATGTAATTTTTAATAGATTAAGGTATTGTGAGTTGATGGTGGCTTAATGCAAATTTATGTCAATGTGAAGCTCACCATGTCACATGAAAGGAGCTTATTGCACCAACGACAAAAAACAAGTGATTTTTAGCGATAGGCACCTATCGCACCGAAAACACAGCAAGTGTTGCTGTGATTTAGTGCGACGACACTTGCTCTGATTTAGTGCGACAGGAGCCAGTCGCACAGGTGATAGGTGGCCATCGCTCGATATCACAGTGACATGCTAACTGTGATTTTAAGCAATGGGTGCCTATTGCCTGTGCAGTAAATGCCTGTAGTCTCTCATGCATAAGCCTGTTGCACAACCTCAATGTACGAAATACCCGCGCAAATTTCCAATAATCAAAAGATAAAAACATACATCGTGTAAAAATAAATACTAAACTTAACTTCTTACTCTCCAATTGATGATTCAGTGAGTAGAGAGTAGTGAGTCTTGGTGAGTAGAGGGTGGTGAGTTTTGGTTGAGAATGCTATTTGTTAGGCATCTTGTGGATAGGTTTGAGAGTATTTAGGTCTAAAAATTACATATGTGACTAGATATGATAGGAAAACTTAAAGTGGCTAATTTTGAAAACTATCAAAAGTTTTAGGTTATTTTTAATAAACTTCCCCTTATTTCATGCTTAACCATTTTTCTTAACAACTGTATTAACTATAAACCATGCTTACTGACTTTCACTAAGATTTACAACTTTAAACTAGACTTATTATTATATTTTTAAAATGATTAGTTCTCTATTACCTCATTTCACAAGTTATTTACTTATGAGCTAAGGTCCCTCAAGTGGGCTTAATCAAGAGTTTAAAGTGAATTGAACGTCATTTTGGTGTATCAATGCCTTTCAAATCACAGTCCACAGTGATTGTCCTAGTATAGTAGTGTAGGTTCAACCAAAAATACGTACTTTTTAGGTTGGACTAAACGTTTGAATCAAATGTCAATTTTTAGGTAGTAACCCTTATAAAATTACTATACATCTTAGAAGTCACAAGATCACCTGAATATTTTAAAGATTTGATATGGGGAAGTTTAATTTGGAGGCTTGAGAAGGGGTGTAAAAGGGAAATACTCAAATCTTGTGCAATTGTAATAAGCCAACATTTCGTAAATTTTAAATTACATCACGTACATGTTACATGTATGTTATTAATTAATCAACATCCATGCGTGGGAGCAGTACGTGTCCTCTTCATCACGATTTGTACACGACAAATGAGCAAGGCAAGAGACTGTGGCATCTTCCCTCTAAATTTATAAGAACTGATATACATGTGATATTTGAGAGATTTATAAATATATAAATGCACCAAATTAATGTTAGGAAAGTCATGGTCATATAGGAAATTATCAAATACCACACTCGGGTATGTGTGTTTATGCTGACTGTGACGAGCAGCTTCCGTCACTTATACTTTATTATTGACGTAAATATTCATAATCGTAACATATAATAAAATGCAGCCAAGCCAGTAAAGAACTCTCTTAAACAACTTAAGAACCGTTTCATACAACATAGACAACCACAAAATCAAATATTCATTCTTTTATTTTCTTCATAAATATTTAAAATATTCTTATGCAACATTCACATTAATCCTACATTTCTTTCTCTATTTTTCTTCATAGAAACAATTTTATTTTTTTTCAATGGAAATAAATCGGGATGTAATGGGATATTGTACCAAACTACAAGGATGATAAGGGATTTTACCCTATCTTCAATTCTCAATAAATTGCTCTTTTAACAAAAAAAATTGCAAATTTATATTTTGCTTATTCTCAGTGGCGGATTTAGAAAAATTAGTAATGCTCTATATAAGAATTTCATTGAAAACATCATTTTTGGACTCGAGGAGCCACGAATAAAAAGCTGAAGTTAATTAATGGTAGGAGACGCAAATGCGTAATTGATCGATACCAAAGAAAAGCTGCATTTAATTTGGACGCGATAGAGAAAATATAAGGGGTTATATATTCATAATGAACGGTAAACCGCAACTCCGAACTTTACCTACTTAACATTGCTTGAGCATCGGTTTTCCAATTCCAGTGAGCAACGTTTTGTAAGCAGGCAACGCTTTCATTCATTTATGTTTTAATGAATAATTAACTCATCAGAAAATCCATGAAAAAGTACGAATCATTACATGAGAAATTATACAGTGGAATTTGAATTTTTAAATCCACCTTCTTTAATTCTCATGCATGTTATTATGGAGTTATATTCACCGAATTATGAATACAGCTATCGTTTTTCACCATCTTGTTTGCTTTGGTCCAGAATAATCAAATATGATAAATTGATAATGCTAAGGATAGAGCTATTAATTCGAACCCACTGGATACTCCTCACTCCCATTTGTTGTCGTGTCGGTCTCAGTCACCACTTGATTTGAAAATTTTAAATTCAATTATACGCACCTCGTTAAATGCCAAAAATGTGTACGTTGATTAATTCATATCAGGTCTATGGGAGAATAACGAGTTAGCATAAAAATTATTTATTTTTTTATTATAAAAAAACTATTTATTTTTATGAATGTTATTTTCATAATTTTAATCAATAATTTGTTAATATATTTTTTCAAAGGGTGCAGCTATTTGAATCCTTTAAAATATTTTTTAAATTCATTTTTTAATAAAGTTTTTATTACCAAAATGTTCTTGATTGAAATTACTATTATAGACAAAATAATATTTTTTTTGAAGTACAAAATGATAATTAAATGCAAAAAATATTTACTACTCCCTTTTTAATCCATCTCTTCTCGGACAAAAGATTGAATGAAATTGTTTGATATTTGGGAATATTTTCTTGATGACAAATCTTTAATTCAGCCAATAAACTATTTTATAGGCTATTCTTTCAATTTGGGCTATTATACTCTCTCCCTGGTCATCGGTCAACCTTTCATTGTATATATTAAAAGTAAAGAGCCATGTGAGACAAAAACGGATTGTTAAATTAATGTGGTTACTGATATTGTTTTGTTATTGTTGGGGTTTCCTTAATCTTCTATACGTTTTTAGCGATTTTTTTTAATAGTATGTCTGAAATTGAAAAGAAGATTTGCATATGATCACGTTATTTATAGCATTTGTAAAATCCATGGAAGAAGAATTGCAGAATCATTATAATCTATTATATAGTAAGGGAGATTAAAATGTGTTTGTAAAGGAAAATAAATTTTTTTTATATTTTTTAAGTGAGTTCATTGAGAAAATGAGCGTAGTGGTATTTTTATGGTTCGGATAGTCCTCTCCCCCGTTGAGAATTATTAAATTGTCATTTAACTGATATTACTAAGCTGCCACCCCATATAAAAACAATTGCTTTAGTAGTTTTCGTTACGGTCCAGGCAGCTATAACTTTGAGTACTTAGATTGCAATAGTTAAGTTGACTTAGGGGAAGACTAGTTAGAAAATAAAATTTAGAATCGTCTGCATCTAATTTTTTTTATCATGTTAATAAAGTATTTGGCATCAACTATAAAAGTTCTATGAGAAAATCTTAATTGATTGTAATTATATGTGCTGAATTCTTGATTGATTTATTAATTATCATATAGTTTTATATTACTATAGGCTACAATGTCAAATTTCATTATTAATGAGTTATATTATTTGAAGCTTTGAAAAGTATAACTTTAACAGTATTTTTTTTATTTGAATTACATTTGAATTACTTTCATTAGTTCTATATAATTATCATTATTCAGAATACATAGTTATGTAGGCAAAGCTCCTAATATCCTCTTATAAGGGGTATTATTTTATGCTTCTGTATATAACATATCATGTTTACAAAAATTGTTATTTAACTCGGGTACTATAAAGTCTTGGGTCTGCCCTACTTAACAATATTTGTTTTTATGGTTTTGATCAGTAATTTCATTTAGTTGACATTTTATCCGTAAATTTACATATTTAGACCTAAAAATTTATCGTTATATATTTGACCTCATCTTTCCGGTTCTGATGGAGTTACCACGTACCAACATTTATTTTTACTTCAAAGAACTATATATATCTTTTTTTATTTTTAGTGTAAAAACATAATCAAACAGGGAAAGAAATAAAAGAAAAAACATTCGACTGCGCACGATAACTATCGAGGGTTTCCACATCCACCAGAAACAGCAAACTAGTAAGGGAAACTATTAAGTAGCTATAATAAATGGAAAATAGTTTTTGAACAAAAGCAAGATAAAACTATAACCAAATATTTTTTATGTTTTTGTGAATTATGAAATTTTATATCCACGTTTTATCTTGCGTTTGTTCAAATATCATTATCCATATAATATACATAGATAGATAAGTACGGTACTGATGGAGAGCCTCAGCCTCAAACTGGAACAATTTCACTGCGAGGAGGGTCTGCTTCCTCGACCGAAAGAGTGGGGCTCGAAGGTTCAGCTTCTACAGCATCTTGGAACCGCAAGGTGCTGCGCGCAGCGACGATGATAACGAAAGTAGGAATGGATTGAAGAAGCTGAAAAAAACAGCTACAGAAGCGACGGAGAGTGTTGACAAGCGCATGAAACCAAGGAGAAATGCATATGCAAACGAAGTAGGCAATGCAAAAGAGAGGTGTTGGAAGCAGCAGTGAGGCCAGTACTGAGAAAGCCAACGGACTAGAGAAGTCTCCAAACCTCAGATGGATTGGCAGTACTTCGACCGAAACGTTGAGTGGGATCTTGAGAGAAGTGAGAAGAAAGAATAGTGTCAAAATGGCTAGAAACAACATGGCCACGGCCGTGAACAAGAGACTATGCTCATGATCAGTGGCAGAGATGTTGAGTCCTGGAAAGAGACAGGTTTCATTTGAAGGGTTGAGAACAAGAAGGAAAAGACTTAGCATAGGTGGAACAGTAAAGCGCAGATCAATGTTGGAGACCATTTTCTTTCTCCTAAGCCTGGTTTGTTGAAGTTTAACTCGATCAAACCTAGTTTGTGCTGCATCCATTGCCTTCTATTACTTTCTTTATATATTCTTTCCCTTTTTGTTTTTTCCGGCATTGGGTGGCGCTTTCTCGCATGGCCCACAAAACGCGTCAAAGAAACCGCGTTAAAGAAAAGTTTCGCAGGCACAGAACAATTTCGTATTTGACTAACGACAACCACGCAGATCTTCCCGCTAGGACCCGGCCAAAAAACCGACACCTAAAAAAAACCGACTGCCTCAGCGGATCCGGTTCGCATCGGTTTTAATTTTTATAAATATCCAAATATTCAATTTATAAGAAAAAACTAAAAATACCAATTTGGATTTCAGTTCACTTTACTGAACCGAATAACAGAACTGAAGAACTGAGATATTTTTGTAATTTTACTAAAACATGAAATGTGTTATTTGTTAATTGACTTTACAAAATAATTACAATAAACCTACTGACATACGATTGTTATTTTTATTTTGTGTTGTAACTATTACTATTTTTATTTTTCTTTACAACTTTAAATTTATTTAAATAAAGTATTGGAGTCTAGATTTGTATTCTTAAATCTTAATATTTTATATTTTGTTGGCAATAGTTAGTGAGACAGTTGTGATAAATGCGTTTTGAATACTTTATGTATATTGTTAGTATTTGCAATGAAACTATAATGAATTGATTACTAAGAAAAATTATTTTTATTAATGAGGCCTAACGGGCTAAAAAAAAATGAACCGAACTAAATCGAACCGAATGGATCAATTCAAATTCGGTTCTTTATTGTATTCGGTTCTTTTTATGAAGTAACCGAATTTAATCGGTTATACTCAATCTGGATCCGAACCAAACTGTGCCCACCCCTACTTCCCGTTGAAGTAAAAAAAAATTGCTACACACACATAATTTATTTGTTCTACAAATAAACAAATCACAAAAAAGTAAAATAAAATTTATTTTCAGTTATATATACGTTTATCATTGTACCATATTTCAGTGAAATATCAATATAACTTTTTTTTTTTTGAAAAGGAAGAAAAAAACTCCTACTGTATTAATGAATTTGGATGTGAAAATGTACAACTATTATTTTTAAAAAAATTCTGAAAATAAAAATTTGGGAATGTATTTGATATTATTATTTTAACTGATAAAAGGGTCAATAATTTTATTTTGACCAAGTGATTTTTAAGGTTTTTTTTCCTATTGGTCATCGGTGCTCGAATCGTGAAGGAGGTCAGCGGCTAAAAAATTAATTTAAATTTTATTAAATCTATTTTTTGAAAAAAAAAAAAGTATATGACAAAATTTACATGGTAAAGGGTTTGCATTTTTTCAATAGATTTTTATTTTTCTGTTACAGTGCTTACTTATTTTGAAGTATTTGGTATTCTTTCCATTCATAAAACTAAAAATAACAATATTAATTTAAAACATAACAATATCAGTCCACAAAATTTTGTATAATTTAACTAGATCCTTAAATTTTCCTAATTAGTTCAAGAGATGTGGTCAAGAAAATGGTGAGAACACTTTCTGATTAACATGTTTTTATTTTTGGCGTTTTTAAATTAAAAAAAAAAAAGGAAAATGGTTCTTCAAAAACACTTTAGGACAGGGCTAAGATATCTTTTTGGGTTTTCTTGGGCTGGCTAATTGGATGGGCTCAATAGTTCTGTTGATGATCTTTTTCATTTGGTCTTACTATAGACGGATTAGCCTGCAGATCCTGATTCCAGTGATTTGAGTGCTAAATTTTAGATGCATGGAGCATGAAGCATCAAATTGTTCTCTAACTGTTCAATTTTAATTTGTTACTATTAACATGATCAATATATTTTTTGAAAACTAGTGTTTCACTACCTGACAGTTAGTGAGCAATCTGGTTAGGAAACTCCTCCGACCAAAGTTTATTATACTGGGATCGGCAGCCTATATGAATTCTTGACTTGCACCTTGAAAAATATTAATTGATGATTCTTCATTTTTATTTAGATGCAACAAGTTAACGCGATGCGTCCATTTAATTTTATATTTTCCAATACAAATAAAAATGGCTGAAAAAATATGCTGAAATATGAGATGTTGTCTTCCTCTCTGGAGTCTAGAGAAAATGGAACGATTCAGATTGCAATTGAAAAGTGGAACAACAGTCTCTGTCCCCAGACAAAATGCTTGCGTCAGTGTGGGGCTTGAAAGTATGCTAGAAATTCTTCTCCATTTTTCAGCTACATAATATGCAATGAATCAGTGTCATACTAGGTTGCGTTTTAAATAACTTACAATCCAACAAATTATGCTAGGAGAAAGAGAATAAGGATATTTTTTTCTTTATTTTATTTTAGTATGCTACTTGTTAAATTTTGACTTAGAACTCGTCTAACTTAAAAATTATAGCATACTCATTAAAAACATATACTTAATGGGATATCAAATTTTAGTATGTTACTTGCCAAATTTTTTTTTTACCACTCGTACTTTGAAATTGGGTGATTTCAACTATAGGTGTACGCGTGACACTTTTAGAAAATGAGTTCCCTGATGATATAGTACACCTACACCCCTTTTCATGTAAACATTCTCCAAGTGATTATGCAGCCAAAGGAGTTAGAAGTTGTTTCTTGCAAAAAAAAAGTGTCTATACAATGATAACACCAGTACTTCTTAGGACTCTTGGGCATTTTGGAGGGGTCAAAAGAAAAAGTATGAAGAAGAAAAATAGAGCTATAGCAAGGTGAAGACGTAGTGAGGTATTTAAAGAAGAAGAAGAGAAAGAGTGTTAGGATTAATCCCCTTCTCATTTCCATATCACTCAACGTCATCAAAGCATATGCGACGGTAGTTGTTGTTACTATAGTTAATGACGTTTCTTAGTTTCAATTAGCATAAGCAACAGTGCCAAGTGAGGTATTTGATAATTCACTATGCGAATTTGACGTGACATCAATTTACCTGCAACCAATGTTTCCAATATATAAGAGACTGTGTGTGAGGTGGTCTAATTTTTTTTTTCTTATATAATTTTATGTATATTTTGGTCCTGAGCCAAAATAATGATAGCTGATAATCGACATGAAACTAAGAGAGATTGGCGTAGATTAAACAATATTTCCAACGGAAGAGGTTGTTCCTGATGTGGTCCAATTTTCTCCATGTCACGTTGTGTATCGTTTAATTAATTAGTGCATTGATTTAAGTGATTGTCCCATTAATTCGGCCATCTCCATTCCCTTCTTAAGTTATTGGCATTGGACTCAAAAAAACTTTTGCAAGTTTAAATTTTCACCTTTTGGTTTATACAATATCTTTAAGTTACTACCAAAATTGAAATTAAAAAAAAAAATAATTATGCTTAGGGGTTATTAACATATGCAATTAGCCAAATATGCCGCACGGGGATTTTAAATGTGTAGCTAGGGAGAATTTGTTTTAATAGAAGTTAGAATTTTATAAAAAAAAATTACTGATATTTGAACGGTGACAAAATAACCATAAAATCATATGGTGTAACAATGTTAAATAAAGAAGCAGTACTTAACATTATAATACCATGTACCATATGATTTTACAATTATTTTTATCGTCATTCTATCACGGCTAGATTGTTTATCATTTTCCTTATAAAAATCATGAATCAGTCATTACATTAAATTTCTTTCTGTTAAAAGATGTACGAATAGTAACCCAATTTTAGATAATAGTATAACAAGCAAATGCCACTAATAAATAATAACCCAAGTTCTGTTAGCGAGAATAATGAGTGAGAACATCACGAAATTTCAAACATAACTGAAGGGACATCTTATCGTTAAAAACATAACATTACACAGTCAACATATGCAATTAGCCAATTATGCCTACATGCATGGGTTTTAAGGAAGTGTAGAGCAAGAAATGATCAAATTTTCTCCCAAAAACGAAAAAAAGATAAGAAATGTTAGAAAATTTTAAAATCTTCTATTTTTATTCCTGAAGTTTCTAAAAATATTATGTTTGTACCTTTTCTTTTATGTTAGTGAATCTATGCGAAAAGAGGATTAACATTATTATCGCCATTGTCAAAGGAGTTACAGTGAAAAAAATTGTCCCTATTGAAAAAAAAAAAGAGAGGGAGAGGAGAGAATATCCTTAATTAAAAAAAAAATAATAATGACAAGTACCCGTTATGGTTTCTTTTTGGGCTCGTAATATCAAATCCCTAAGCAATAAATTAGGAATCCGTGAGCTCGTCACCCATTAAAGATGGAAATAAGCATGAAATAAAAAATAATTTTGCTACTTCTCTCATTTGACTGCTAATGATAAGAAACAAGATTTTCTTTTAAGTAGAACAAAATTCAGAAATTGTGCTTGATTAATTTTTGAAAGATTTTACTTAATTTTCTACCTCTTGGGGCGGGATTTTTTCAAAGCCTGGCTACCATAATTTGATGTGTTCAGTTTCATCTACTATGATTTGGCCTTTAGTAATTGAAGTCCAGAAAACTTCGGAATCTATAATAGCCCTAAGCCGCTTCTATCTCAAAAATGTTCTCCAATTGAAAACCGACTAGTAATACGGAAAATTAAAAAAAAAAAAGGAAAAAGAAAACCAATTACCGCTGTAATTGTGCTTCACTTATTCATTTGTGAATTGGAATAAACTATTCTCAAACTTAAAAATAATAATAACAATAATTAAGTAATACTACATATGACAACAAAGTTTTTTCTTAATGCATTCACTTGGAAACGCTCGTAGGCTAGCCCATAGGAAAAGTAAATTTGATAAAATGAATCAAAAGTTCATGCGGTTATATTTTGTTACATCGTTGGATAAGTGCAAATGCCACAAAAATAACACAACAAGAATTATTGATTAATAATACAAAATCTATTATTGTTTTTAAAACTCACTTTAATTCAAAAATACTCTTATTCTAAGCAGCAATTTCTCTCTCTCCAAATAACAAAAGTCAGAAAATTCGGTTTTTGTTTCATGCTCCTTCTTGTGTGGAGTTTTACTACCCAACATCCACAAATTTATGGGTAATAAAAGTTTTAAATGCCAATAATTGATTTCAGTATAAAATAAATTAAATTAGAGATTAAAATCAATCATCAAAGGATATGAATAGCTAACTTTTAAAGAATTATGGGAAAATAGATTGTTACAAAACTTAAGCTAATTAATCAGTCAAATGAAATCTTTTTCTTTTGCAATAATAGTTTACGGGAAATGAAGAGTGGTTTTGTAAAGTTTTTTTTTTTTGTTTTATATGAGAGAACATCTTTTTAAATAAAAAATGGGGTCTAATTAGATTTGTGTTTAGAGATTTTATAAAATAAATGAAAATGTGCCAATAATTCAACTCATGCAACAAATGACAAGTCAACTTGTCGAAACTAAGCTGACAGTAATTGACGAAAGATATTTTTGTTGAGACATTCACCCATAACGAGATCCAATAAAAAATTGTTCCACCAAAATCTTATATGTATTTTACATAATATCATCATACGTATGTTTTTCAAAATAATGGTAATAATATTTCAATAGTTTTGTTTGTATAGTTAGATTTTTTTTTGTCAAATTAAATTTATTTCTTAAAGAGTTTGTTACATACAAACAACACTATTGAAATACATCATATAAAAAAAAAAGAAAAAACTAATGATAAAAGTATAATGTAAATAAGAAAAACACAATCAATGAATAATTATATCATGAGATTCTTTTTAAAAAATAAACTTATCTATTATCGCATCTTAGTCGATCTTATTTACAATTTCTTTTTCAATTTAACCAACCATACAATCTTAATTGAATTCATTCTTCATCTTGTTTTGACGTGTTGACTTAATTAGTTTCACGAAAGAAATGACTGTCATATGCTGAATTCTAATTGTAGGCATATTTATCTCATTCTTTTCATAAAATAAAACTACACACTCTCAATAACGTTCTCTCAACCATTGTCTTGCAGCCAGCATTTGAAGAAGTTTTTTTTGTTTTTTTGGTAGTTGAGACTAAGTGTAATCTCTTGATATTTAACTTGTAATGCTTGATAAATTTAATCACTCAGACCCAAAGTTTTATTTAATAAATATAAAATAAACTCAAATTCAAAAGATGTCATTGATCCACACATGACCTTTTAATTTTTAGTGTAAGTTTCAGTATAATTAAATTTATAATTAACTAATTTTTTTTCCCCAGAAAAAACTCACCCGGGCGGTTACCTTAGCCCACTGGATCCATGAGATTTAATATTTTAACAATAGTTACAGAACGTATAAAGCAAGAAACCGGCGTCGTCGCGTCGACGAGAGAAAGTAATTTGAGAGTAAACTTTGATCAACCACTGTTTTCCTGTACAAAATGCATGCAGCTTTTTAATTAATTATACTAAATGCAAGATATCTAAATAACTAATCGAGATTACGTACGAAACATCTCTAATTAATCAAACTGACTCGGTAGCAGTATAACCTCCTCTATAAACTAACCCGACCAGCCGACCTGGCATGGTGATGATCACGTACAACAGGGGTAGCGCACGTGTATTTATACACAGTGATCACGTGCATCTATACTGATACACCCTGGCCCATCAAAATAAAAGAGCTTGAAGATGGCCCAACAGTCGAAAGGCAAGAAGTTGAGCAAACATTGCAACGTCCAGCTCGTATTCGCAAAGCTCCAGAGTATCTCAAAGACTATATCACATAGGGAATATTCGAGAGAATTATTCGATAAAGGACAGCTATGATTTTTGTTATTTTATTGCAAATGGTTAGTTACACAAAAGTTGTAGAATGAAAAGGTTATATGTACACGGGTAATGCGTGAGCTGGAGAAGAATAGAATTTCACAAAAGTTTGTTTTCTTTCCTATCTCTACTCTTTTTTCTCTCTCTCTCTTCTTTGGAGCCAACACCTGCTCGAAGGGTGAAAATCTTGGATACAGACAGAAAATCATCTATGGTCATATCATATACACAGTGGTGAGCCGCATGATTCTTTTACTTATCCACCTATAATTTTTATAATAGTCAAATAACTCTCTGACAGTAAGATGTTACAATATTACATTTGTTTTTAAATATACTTTTATTCATATTTATTATAAATTAAATAATCATATTAATTGGAATTAAAATAAAAAAATTGAAGTACTAAAAATAAGAAAATATATTCATATTCACTCTAAAAATATATTTTTTGGAATGAATAAAAAATTAATAAATATGACATTTTTCTTATACTTTCTATTATTTTCTAAACGTTTTTCTTACAATAAAATATCTATTTCATATTTTCCAATTAAATCATCAAACGAATGACCTATTTACCCCTTTATTCTTTTAATTTTTTTGTGCTAAGAGGTTTATTTGACTATTATGAAAATTATAGGGAGTAAGTGATATATATTGATTTCAGTAGATAGAAAATTTTTAATCTCCCTTATAATTTATTACCAATTTAATGAAGACTGCTGGCAATTAAATGCTGATTTGAGTTTGATTATACCAATTTGATCCAGTGGCTAGGACCCTGTTGGGAAAATATGCTCTTTAAAGCATATGTGTTTTATTTAATTGTAATAAACAATTTTTCTGATTAATAAAATAAATGAGGTATTTTATTCAAATATCTTAATTGCATAATTTTTTGAGTAAAGTCCATTTAATCATACTATATGTATTTATGTGATCACCATGTGGATTCACAGAAGACATAAATACAAGTTATCTTATGATTAAATAAATTAAGTTTGCAGTTGATAAATAAAGTTGGGCACTTTATTTAGGTTTAGACTGTAGTAAATTCATTAAATGATTTGTCTTAATCATGTATGAATTTGCTAATGTAGTTTGACTACATTGAGCAGGATCATATATGAGATTTAATTAACCTTGAAATGACCGCGACTTTATTAAATCTCATAGGCATTGATTTTACTGTAATCTTAATCTTGAGTTAATTATGATTTCATGATTGTAATTGTTATTCCATTTGAGTTACCAATGGGCACGACACACACTTGTGGTTAAGATTATCCGGTATTTTGGTGGGAGCAGTTATGAGTATTGGAGTTATAGATTAACAATATAGAATTTGTACGACACGTCTCTTGATGGGTTTTGACTGATCGTAATTTTACCAGAGTGTGTCAACATATTTAGTATGTTGAAAATGATCATTAGAGAAAACCAATAAGTATCAAGGTACAAGATGTGATTAAATCGATTTGATAGTTGAGATATCGATTTAATTAACGATGCTGAAAGTTGATCGAAAGAAGAAAGAAATCATGCGCTTGGGACTAATTATTATTCGAACATACAATTATGGAGGTCGATTCCCAATCTTATAGTGGAATATAGTTGGAATTAAATGATTAGCTTGTTTAATTACGCGCTTAATATTGTAGCCACTATCAGTATGTTCCCAAACGATCCCTGCTTAAGCTCATTTAATCGACCGCACCACTCTTTGGATTAATAAGAAGATAAGCTAATTTAGAATTAAAACATAATTATATCTTTTAGTGGGAGGCTCCATAAATATACTTATGTATAAGGGACCTTATGTTATTTTACAAAGTTGGCCCTTATGACAAAGAAAAGCAACGTGAGTTTCATAATTCTTAGAGCCTTAGGTTTTCCACTATGAAAGAGATATAATAGGACTTATTCTATCCTAAACAGGAGAGGAAAGTCACTATATATATATCAGAGAAAAAAGTTTTTTCTCTATAATTTTTTGAGAGAAAAATTTTCTCTTGTAGTTTGTTTATAGTGGTGATAAAGGCACCCACAAGTTAAGTGCAGATCAATCCTGAATCATAACTTGGAAGATCGTTTGGTGACGGATTGTAATCTAACGAACGTGGTGGTGACGGATCGTGATCTGAGAGCCTAAATCACATCAGCGGGAAAAGCCAAATCAGATTTTCAAGGTACGATTTCTAGATTACAAATTCATATATATTTTATGAGATCGGTCTTAAAATTTTTTTTTAAAATTCAATTTTCCCCATCAATTGGTATCAGAGCCATCTCATATTAATATATAAGAATTTCATATGAAATCACTCTTGATTTTATGTATTAGAGTGGCAAGATTTATTCAGATATATATTATTGTTTTAATATATGAATAAAACATGTTAATGGTTTGTCTTAATTCATGGTTAGATTTTCTACTGTATTTTTCTTTTGTATCTGTAACAAGAAGGGTGATTTATTATCACCATATTTCCCTCTTGATTTATTTTACAGTAATAGAAATTATGTACGCCAAAATTGGCCTAGGAAATTTGTAAATCACGGATGATAGTTCGAAGGAACGAAGGCTAGAAATTTCAGCGGCAACCAGCGACCAGCATCGCACGGTCAGCCCAGCAGCGCGCGGCCAGCAGCACATGCTGCCAGCAAGCGCGCGCAGCAAGCCAGCACCAAGCGCGTGGGAGGCCAGCAGCTCACGCTGCCAGCAGCGCACTGCACGCGCAACACCTAGCAGTGCCACGCGCGCTGCACACGCAACGCCCAGCAGTGCTGCGCGCGGCCAGCCACTGCGGCGCGCGAGTCTGTCGATTTTCGGTGAGGCAGCAACGATCAGAACGGCGTCGGGGATGGCCGGAAACGTTGAGCAGTGGTTGGTCTTCTTTGTGGAGATGGCGGCTGGGGAGAGAAAAACATGGATTTAGGTTTTCAATGATTTTATCATTAGGGTCCTTATGGTTCCATAGTTTTTCTTTGGTAAGTGATTTTTAAATTTTTTGCATTTAAGTCCAAAAATAGTTTTGGGCTTAATAAATCCTAGTTTTAGGCCCAATTAAAATTTGGGCTTAATGGATTAAAAATGCATAGATAAAATTTAACACATTAAATTTATTTTTGGTCCAAATTTTTTTATTTATAATTTAAAAAAAGGAGGATTTTATTTATTTATTTCAAAATTAAATTTGGACCAATAATAAATTTTAAAGTTCTAATATCCCTCATTAATGTTACATGTTTTATAGAAATGGACGACAAGAAACCCAATAAATATTAGGCAGGGATAATATATTTTCATTTGGAAAATGAATTAAGATTATTTAATTATTTTTTACATACGTGTTTTGGTTAATAACACGCTACGATAACGTCATATAGAATGGTAGCCTTTCTATACATAATGATACATGTCATTCATTAATTATGAATCTTATTATATTGTTTGAAAATTACATGTGCTTAATAATATTAGATATCATCTAGATAATATTATAGGAAGCATGCAATTAACAATATAATTGTTGTATGTTTAAAAAGGAAAAACCATTTTAAAAAATATTGAGTGGGAGAGGGAAAATTTAAGATAAGTTTTCCCACGGGCTCCATTGTTAGTTCAATAATAAAATTATATATATATCTCGACTTCATGATACGGTAATGCTCCCTACGGAGGGTATATATATTAGATATTTTATTTGATGAACTTCTTTAAAGATAAAATTGAAATATTTTTCAATCAATTGTTCACCCCAAGGGTGACTATTGATCTGAAAAATACGTAGATTGAAACAATGGTTATACACTCAACTAAAATTTGTTATTAACCTTCCCAACGAAGCTCTGTTAACAAATTTAGGCCCAAAAGGGATAACGATAATTATTTATCATGTCTCTACATGAAAGTAAATAATCCAATGGATAATTGGGTCTAGTAAGTGTAGACATGACTTCCCCAACGGATAGCCTGTCAAAGTGGCACTAGATTATCGTCACAATAAATTAAAATGTATTTATGGTTTTTTGCATTTTTTGTCATTTATTGTGAATATTATATCAAATTATTTATGCATGGATGTTTTATTTTTCAGAAAATGTCTTCTCTGAGCCCACTTACTATTATTCTGAGTCAAAACAAACTCACTGGAGAGAACTATATAGATTGGAAAAGAAATCTATTCATTGTCCTAACTGCTGAAAATTACAAATATGTCTTAACCCAGCCATGCTCTCCAGTTCCAGCGGATGATGCACATAGAAATCAGAGGAGGCTTTATGACAAATGGCAAAAGGCCAATGAAATGGCAAAATGCTACATTTTAAAATAATGGATAGTCTCCAAGATGTTAGAGTACTGCTCATGAGACAAGCAGCGCTAAAAGGCATTATGAACTGCAAAATGGGGAAGGGCACAAGAGTTCGTGATCATGTCTTCAAAATGATGAACTATTTGAATGAGGCTGAGATTCAGGGTGCACAAATCGATGATAACTCAAAGATTGACATGATGTTAGAATCTCTGCCAGAAACATTCAAGAAGTTTAAGGTCAATTATAACATGAACAAAAAAAAACATGACCTTAACTGAATTGATGAATGAACTCCATTCTGCTGAAGAGATCTATCGTACTGAGAAATCTCTGGGAAGCATAAATATTGCTAAAAAAGATTCTTCTTCTAGGCCTAAACCGAAAGGTAAAGGTAAGAAGAAAGCTAGGAAAAAGAAACCGTCTACCAAGCAAGATGGCAAGCCGAAAGGCAAATGCTTCAGGATGAAGAAAAGGTCGGAAAAAGATTGCCCTAAGATTGTGAAATCAGGTATGGGAAATCTTTTTGTAATTGAGGTCTGTTTAGTTCAGAATCCTATTGACACTTGGGTGTTAGATTTAGGAGCAACTAATCATATTTGTAATTCACTTTATTAGTTTCAGGAAACGAGGAAAATAAGTGAAGGAAGCGTCAAGCTGCAGTTAGGGACATGACAGTTTGTGTCAACAAGGAAGACTGAATCTGTTTTATTATCTTTTAATAATGAGACGTTAGTTTTGAATAATTGTCTTTATGTTCCAGACATTAACAGGAATTTAATTTCAGTAGCTTGCTTATCAAAGCAAGGGTACACTGTAAATTTTGGATCTTCTGTTTCTATTTTTTATAATAAAAGACTTATTTGTTCTAGTACATTGGAAGATAATTTATATCATTTAAGTCCAATGATCCATTCTATGCATGACACAATGATCAATAATGATGAGCATGCACATTTATCTAAGAAAAGAAATATTTCTTCCAACCAATGTTACCTCTGGCATTTACGCTTGGGTCATATAAACCAAAATAGGATACAGAGAATGATCATAGATGGGCTCTTGGGTCTATTAGAAAATGAATCATTACCACTCTGTGAATCCTATTTAGAAGAAAAAATGACCAAAAGGTCATTCTCGGCCAAAGGAGTGCGTGCAACAGTACCACTTGAATTGGTACATACAGATGTATGTGGACCAATCAATGTACAAGCTCGAGGAGGTTATGAGTATTTCATCACTTTCACTGATGATTATTCAAGATACGGTTATGTTTATCTAATGCGTCATAAGTCTGAAGCTCTTGAGAAATTCAAAGGGTATAGGGCTGAGACAGAAAAGCAATTAGATAAGAACATAAAGAAACTTCGATCTGATCGAGGTGGTGAATTTCTCTCAGGAGATTTCAAAGAATATATGGTTGAAAATGCCAGAACACCACAACAAAATGGGGTAGCTGAAAGAAGAAATAGAACTCTTTTAGATATGGTGAGATCAATGCTCAGTTATTCGTCATTGCCAATCTCTTTTTGGGGACTAACACTGGAAACTGCAGTTTACCTCTTGAACTTAGTTCCATATAAGTTAGTGCCTAAAACCCCAATAGAATTATGGTCAGCTCGTAAACCAAGTTTACGACATGTCCGTATTTGGGGATCACCAGCACATGTGCTGAAACCAAAGGCAGACAAAATGGATTCACGTTCTGAGGTTTGTATGTTTGTAGGGTATCCCAAAGGAATAAGGGGAGGTTTATTTTATAGTTCTCAAGATAGGAAAGTGATCGTGAGCACACATTTCACTTCCCTTGAGGAAGACTATATGAATAATTTCAAACCTAAGAGTAAGGTAATACTTGAAGAACTGTCAGGTGATCAGGTTGATGCTCAGCTTTCAACACCTATTATAGAACAAGAAGAACAGCAACAACCAGCTGATCAACACAGGATTATCCCTGAACAATCATCTCTTTTAGAACCTCGTCGTAGTGGGAGGGTAACTAGGTTACCTGCGAGATACATGTTATTAGGAGAAACCTATACGGTTATCTCAGATGAACATGTACAAGATCCCACTAGCTACAACGAAGCTCTAATAGATAGAGATGTTGAATTTTGGAAAAAGGCTATGAATCAAGAAATGAAATCCATGTATTCCAATAAAGTCTGGGAACTTGTAGACGCACCAAATGGGGTAAAACCTATAGGGTGCAAGTAGATCTGTAAGAGAAAAAGAGGAATAGACGGAATGGTAGAAACATTTAAAGTAAGATTAGTAGCCAAAGGGTTTACTCAGAAATAGGGAATCGATTATGAGGAAACCTTCTCACCGGTTGCTATGCTTAAATCCATCAGGATTATGCTCTCTATTGCTGTAGTGCTAGATTATAAAATTTGACAAATGGATGTTAAGACTGTCTTTCTTAATGGGCATATTGAAAAAGACATCTACATGCAGCAACCAGATGGATTCATACAGAAAGGCCAAGAACATATGGTATGTAAGTTGCAGAGATCCATTTATGGATTGAAGCAAGCATCCCGGTCATGGAACATCAGATTTGATCAAGCGATTAAATTGTTTGGATTCATTCAGAATATTGTTGAACCATGTGTATACAAGAAAATTCAGGGAAAATCTGTAGCCTTCATAATTCTTTATGTAGACGATATTCTCCTAATTGGAAACGATATAGGAGTATTGACTACAATAAAGAGTTGGTTAGCAAAACAATTTGATATGAAAGACCTAGGAGAGGCAAGTTATATTCTTGGTATCAAATTAATACAAGACCGGAAGAATAAAACTTTAGCATTATCTCAAGCGGTCTATATCGACAAGATATTGGCTAGATTTAGCATGGAGAATTCCAAGACTGGTTTATTACCATTCAAACATGGAATTGTATTCTCTAAGGATCAATCTCCTAAGACATCTGAAGAGATAGAAAGAATGAGAAGAGTTCCCTATACAGAAGCTGTGGGAAGTCTCATGTATGCCATGCTTTGCCCTAGGCCAGATATTTATTTTGCAGTATGGATGGTTAGCAGATATCAATCTAATCCTGGACCTGAACACTGGACTGCAGTCAAGCATATAATGAAGTATCTGAAAAGAGCTAAAAATTATGTGCTTGTGTATTCTGGTGATGAACTTATTCCAGTGGGTTATACTGATTCTGACTTTATGTCAGATAAGGATTCAAGAAAATCAACTTCCGGGTATGTGTTTACATTAGGAAGTGGAGCTGTTAGTTGGAGGAGCGTGAAACAATCATGTATTGCGGACTCCACAACCGTTCGAATATGTGGTCGCATCCGTCAAAAGCGTAATGGCTCCGCAAGTTCCTACAAAATCTTAAAGTGGTACCTGCTGTAACTGCACCCCTTAAACTATTTTGTGATAATAGTGGTGCAGTAGCTCAATCTAAAGAACCAAGGAACCAAAAGAGACAAAAACATATTGAGAGGAAGTATCATCTCATAAGAGATATAGTGCAGAGAGGTGACGTGGAGGTTACTCAGATTGCGTCACAGCAAAACTTGGCAGATCCTTTTACTAATGCCATACCTGGGATACCTTTTAACTTGCACTTAGAATCCATGGGCATGCGTGAGATGCCAAATATGCTTTGAGAGCTAGTGGGAGATTGTTGGGAAAATATGCTCTTTAAAGCATATGTGTTTTATTTAATTGTAATAAACAATTTTTCTGATTAATAAAATAAATGAGGTATTTTATTCAAATATCTTAATTACATAATTTTTTGAGTAAAGTCCATTTAATCATATTATATGTATTTATGTGATCACCATGTGGATTCATAGAAGACATAAATACAAGTTATCTTATAATTAAATAAATTAAATTCGCAGTTGATAAATAAAGTTGGGCACTTTATTTAGGTTTAGACTGTAGTAAATTCATTGAATGATTTGTCTTAATCATGTATGAATTTGCTAATGTAGTTTGACTACATTGAGCAGGATCACATATGAGATTTAATTAACCTTGAAATGACTGTCAGACTTATTAAATCTCATAGGCATTGATTTTACTGTAATCTTAATCTTGAGTTAATTATGATTTCATGATTGTAATTGTCATTCCATTTGAGTTACCAATGGGCACGACACACACTTGTGGTCAAGATTACCCGGTATTTTGGTGGGAGCAGTTATGAGTATTGAAGTTATAGATTAACAATATAGAATTTGTACAACACATCTCTTGATGGGTTTTCGGTACTTGATCATAAAATTCTCTGGCTAGAGTGTGTCAACATATTTAGTATGTTGAAAATGATCATTCTGAAAAACCGCAAAGTATCAAGAACAAGATGTAATTAAATCGATTGGACTTGAGATATCGATTTAATTTACGATGTAATGAAAGTTAAGCGATAAAGAAATCAATGTGGCTTGGGACGAATTATTATTTGAACATACAATTATGGAGGTCAGTTCTAATCTTATAGTGGAGTAGAGTTGGAATTAAATGATTAAGTTTGTTTAATTACAAGTTTAATTGTTGTAGCCACCATTGTATGTTCCCAAATGATCCCCAGGTTAGCTCATTTAATTGACTGCACCACTACTGAATTAATAAGCAAGATAACTAGCTATTTGGGTCAAAAACATAATTATATCTTTTAGTGGGAGGCTCTATTAATATGCTTATGTATAAGGGGCCTTATGTTATTTTACAAGGTGGGCCTCTATGACAAAGAAAAGCAACGTGAGTTTCATAATTATTGGAGCCTTAGGTTTTCCACTATGAAAGAGATATAATAGGGCTTATTCTATCCTAAACATGAGAGGAAAGTCACTATATATATATCAGAGAAAAAGATTTTTTCTCTACAATTTTTTGAGAGAAAAATTTTCTCCTGCTAGTTTGCTTATAGTGGTGATAAAGGGGTCCACAAGTTAAGTGCAGATAAATCCTTAGTCATAACCTGAAAGATCGTTTGGTGACGGATCGTAATCTAACGAACGTGGTGGTGACAGATCGTGATCTGAGAGCCTAAATCACATCAGCGGGAAAAGCCAAATCAGATTTTCAAGGTACGATTTCTAGATTACAAATTCATATATATTTTATGAGATCAGTCCTAAAAGTTTTTTTTTAAACTAAATTTTCCCCATCAGACCCTACACTCACAATTATGATAGTAGCGGTTCGAGCCCCAGTGTCGCATGTAGGGGCTTATTTCCTTCCTTAATTATGATATATAATTAAGTGAAAATAATTTTCTCCCTTTCGAAATGTGAGTGCAATAGACATTTTCAAATATTTGAGAGGGTAAAATCTGGGCAGTTCTATATAAGAATTAATATAAACTAGTTTCAGCAATTGTCTGATTATAAATATCAGTTGTAAATCTCATATAATATGAGTTGTAGTCTGAGCATTAGTCTTATATAATTAAAAAAAAAATTGTGTATATACTTACACACACACACATATGTATATATATATAAGCCATCGAATGATCAGTTACAATGCCTTGTACAATGTATGTATGTGTATGTACAAATGAAACACTTTTCAGTCTCTATATCACATGGTGATATGACATGATATAAACCGTTTTTCTTTATAGAGAGTACAACACTTTTAATTTTATTAGTTAAAAAACATGGATTCCTCTTCCTTATAGACATAAAAAGTATAGTTTTCAAGCTACAACCTTTAGTCACATGGCACAATAAATTTATTATCTTCCTTTATAGAAAGACAATTAATTAATTAATAAAAAAGGGCCACGCTATATTATTATCATGCTAATTTTGGAAACAAATTAAGCGCTTTCCTTGTCTGCTAGGGGAAACTCTATGCCAAACATCAATTGTCTTACTCTATATATGTATGCATAAGCTTCGTTCCTCTTCATATTTAACAATTTCAAACTGTCTCCAGGAATCAGAAAGGCGATGGGGAATTGGTCAAAACTGAATAATGACCTGTTGATTGAGGTGGCTCAGCTAACGTGGCTCCAAGACTTAGTTGCTTTTGGTGGACTTTATTCTTCATGGCGATCTATCGCAACCATGGTGAAATACATTTAAAGTACCATGTCAGTCACACAATAAGCAAACAATGTCATGACATGTGTCCATTTATTTTGAAAATTATCATGCAAGTGGTGGTTGTATTAAATTTACCTACACATGTCATACATGTATCAATTGGTTATAATACATCTGAGGTATTGAATTTCTCAATTTACTGACTAGACTTACTATTATCTTTTTAAAATGATTGGATCTGTGTTTACCTCATTTCACAAGGCATTTACTTATAAGTTAAGGTCCCTCAAGTGCGCTTAATCAAGAGTTTAATGTGAATTCAGCATTGCTTTGGTGCGCTTACGAAAGTAGGAATGGATTGAAGAAGCTGAAAAACCAGTACGTTGAGATCTTGAGAGAAGTGGAGAAAGAAGAGTAAAATGGCTAGAAACAGCATGGCCACGCCCGTGAACAAGAGATTATGCTCATGATCGTTGGCAACGATGTTGAGTACTGGAAAGAGAAAGGTTTCATTTGAAGAGTTGAGAACTCGAAGGAAAAGGCTTAGCATAGGTGGAACGGTACAGCGCAGATCAATGTTGGAGACCATTTTCTCCTGAGCCTAAGCAATTGAACTATTGAAGTTTTTTATCCCGACCAAACCTCTTTTGGTTGCAACTTGCATGCATCGCCTTTTATGACTTTCTTTATATAATTGTTCCCTTTTTGTTTTTCTTGCGGCGTTGGGAGGTCGGGGGTGGCACTTTCCTTAGCAAGCATGGCCCACAAAACGCGTCAAAGAAACCGCGTTAAAGAAAAGTTTCGCAGGTACACAACAATTTCGTATTTGACGACTGCGCACGTCTTCCCACTGAAGAACTGTTTTACACAGTCACAAACACACGCACACTGGCACACACACATGATTAGGGCTTTAGTTTCGTTACATTATGATGTAACATATATGATTCTTCTACAACTGTTAGATAAAAATTTAACGGTAAAAAAAAGAACATAATATATAATTTTATATTTTCTCATTCGTTGAATTTTCATCCAACAACTGTGTAAGAATCATGTATCTTACATGATAATGTAAGATAACAATTTCTTATGATTAGAATAACAAAATAATAAAATAAAATTTATTTTCAGCTATATATACATTTATCATTATACCATATTACACTAAAATATCAGTATAACTTTTTTTTTTCAAAGAGAAAAAAAAACTCATGCTGTACTAATGAATTTGGATGTGAAAATGTACATGTATTATTTTAAAAAAATATTATGAAAATAAAAATTAGGGAATGTATTTGATATTATTATTTTAGTTCCGAAGACATGTCAAGATCATAAGACAGAAAGTTACAGCTTGCAACCACCCAACGGATTCACTGAATTCGGAGTGCAAGACAACAAGAGATATCTAATCTACCTAATAAAGAATCACAAGACGATGAGCTCACAACAGAACAAAAAATTAAGTCCATTATTTTAACAGATAAAAGGGTAAATAATTTTGTTTTGACCAAGTGATTTTTAAGGATTTTTTTATTAGTCTTCGGTGCTCGAATCGTGAAGGAGGTGAAGGGTTAAAAAATTAATTTAAATTTTATCAAACCTTTTTTTTAAAAAAAAAAAGTGTATGACAAAGTTTACACGGTAAAGGGGTTGTATTTTTTTCTATAGATTTCTATTTTCTGTTCCAGTGCTTAATTAAATAATTTATTGGAACTTAATTTGAAATATTTGGTATTCATTTCCACTCACAAAACTAAAAATAACAATATTAAATTTAAAAACAGAATAAAATCAGTCCACATAATTTTGTATAATTTAACTAGATCCTGAAATTTTCCTAATTAGTTCGAGAGATGTGGTCAAGAAAATGGTGAGAACACTTTCTAATTAACATGCTTTAATTTTTTGCGTTTTTAAATTTAAAAAAAAGGAAAATGGTTTTCAAAAACACTGTAGGACAGGGCTAAGATATCTTTTTGGGTTTCCTTGGGTTGGCTGATTAGATGGGCTCCATAAACGATTGATGATCATTTTCATTGGGTCTACTATAGAAAAAGATACTGATTCCAGTGATTTGCGTGCCAAATTTTAGATGCCGAAATTGTTCTCTAACTGTTCAATTTTAATTTGTTGTTATTAGCATGATCATTATATTTTTTCAAAACTAGTGTTTCACTGCCTGACAATTAGTGAGTAATCTAGTTAGGAGACTCCTCCAGCCAAAGTTTATTATAATGGGATCGGCAGCCTATATGAATTCCTGACTTGCGCCTTGAAAAATATTAATGGATGGTTCTTCATTTTTATTTAGATGCAACAAGTTAACTCGATGGGTCCATTTAAGTTTATATTCTTCAATACAAATAAAAATGGCTACAAAAATTTGCGGAACTACGAGATGTTGTGTTCCTCTCTGGAGTCTGGAGAAAGTGGAACGATTCAGATTGCAATTGAAAAGTGAAACAATAATCTCTGTCCCCAGACAAAATGCTTGTTTAAAGTATGAATTCTTCTTCCCATTTTCAGCTACATAATATGCAGTGAATCAGTGCCATACTAGGTTACGTTTTAAATAACTTACAACCCAACAAATTATCACAAAGTCCTTGTTGTATTATCGATATTTATACTAATTTGATTGACGGTAAATTACCGTAAATGTAACTTAGCAAAAGCTGATGAGTTAAAGTTTAATCGAACATTGCGGTAAAGGCTAACATCAAGAAGGCAACAGAAACTGAGATATTCCATGCGGAGAGTTGAAATGAAGTTTGGTTGAACGGAAAATGAGGATTATGCAAAGAACCATCAGCACAATGGCGATGAGAAGCACTTGGTCGCTTATTCGAGGTGTTAAGAACGCAAGCATGAGGTTAATCAAAGAGGGCTTCACTTTGTGCAATACAATTACAAAGGCTCGGGTTGGAAAGAATGAGATCAGATGTTTATTTATATATACAGAGACATGCACCTTCGAACTCGAACTCGTTTGGGAGTGATTTTCAGATTATGTGATTCAATGTGTTAAAAGAAGAGGTGAGAATAAAAGATAAATCAAAAGTGGTCAAGTGGCCACTAGCGAGTGGGATTTCATGTTTTGCAGTCAAGTAGACACGATCCTATTATCTTTCTATATCAGCGGTATGATAAAATAAAAATTTTGACTTGTTTTATATTAAGGTGTTGTAGGACAGTTGAACGGACTTTAAGAGTTTTATTTAATTAGCTTTTTAAGTTCGAATCTTAAAAAATGTATGGGCTAAAAAATAAATTTAAAATTTTAACACTTTCATATTAGATCTTATAAATTTTTTTATCATACAATAGTAGATTAAATAACTTTCAAAACTACACAATTTAATGTTTATCAAATATTTTAATACTGTAATTTTTAAGTTATATCTATACAATTTCAATATTAACCAAGGCTATAGGACAATAAGCACATTTTCCTTTATATAAAATTAAACATTGAATTATAGAATACGTTTGACTTAAAAATTTAACACATAATTTAATTCTGACTTAAAAATTTAAGTTAGGAGAAGGAGAATAAGGATTTTTTTCTTTATTTTATTTTAGTATGCCACTTATTAAATTTTGACTTAGAACTCGTTTGACTTAAAAAATTATAGCATATTTACTAAAAACATACACCTAATGGGATGTCAAACTAGAGTACGCCACCTGCTAAGAATTTTTTTTCAATCTTACTATGAAATTGGCTGGTTCCAACCATAGATATACGCGAGACATTTTTAGGAAATGAGTTCACTGATGACATACTACACCTATGCCCCTTCCTATGTAAACTTACCCCAAGTGACTCTGCAACAAAGGAGTTAGAATCTATTTCTTGCTTGAGTGCTGCTAGATAGCGAGAGGGACGAGAGAATTACGAGAGAAACGGCAAGAGTTGCTGCCGTTTCGTCTCTCGTTCCTCTCGCCACTTAAAACATAAAAAAAAGTTAAAAAAATTAAATAAAGGAATGGCAGGCTTTCACTTTCCTCTCTCTCTCACGCAGGCTTTCACACTCCCTTCCTCTCTCACACAAATCACGCAAAGGAAAATGCTACGCTTCAATAGAAGGCAAAAGTATTATAGAAAAATGAGAATAGTTGAAGACAAAAGAGTGCGACTAAAACCAAGTGTCGCCACTCCCTCATTCATACTCCCCCTTCATTCCAATTTCCCGTGCACCCATACATTTTGGTGTCTTTATCATCTCCATCCATTTAAGAGAAAATTTCACGTTTTCAAGATTTAAAAAAAAAAATGAAAACGAAATAATTTGATAAAATACTTGATTAATGAATTGGGGTCATTTCTTTTCTTTTTTTTTTTTTACTATAGGGGTCATATCTAATATAATAATAATGAAAAATAAAAATGATACAAATACTACATTTTTGATAAAATGGAATTTAAGAATCGGAGAACGGCCTTTCAACTCCTTGAGCCCAACAGTGGCTTGGTGTATCCCCGTAACCAAACAACAAATACAAGACAAAGATGTTGTCGGCCTCTCTTTCTCTCTCCTCCGTCCTTCCAATAGCAGCATTCCTTTTCATTTAAAACACAAACTACGAATAGAATAAGAGACAAACCCTTAATCCCACTGACACCGGACGCGACAACGACGCCGCTTAGCTTCTCATTTGTGCGGCGATGATGCATCACGGTAACCCTTACAAAGAAGCGCCATGACCACTCAACCTCCCGACGAGGTCGTCTCATTCCCCGGCCGGGCGAAGAATGCCTGGTAGGTGGAAGAGCAACCGCTTGCACGCGGTGATTTTACGTGAGAGAGGAGCGGTTGTTGGTGATTTTGTGTGAGAGAGGAAAGGAAGCGTGAGAGAGTGAGACGAGAGGAATGAGATAAGTGCTAAGTTTGGATTTTCCTATTACATTTGTTTTTTTATTCATTATTTTTAGATTTTATTTGAATTTTTTATTATTTTTTTCTTTTAAGGGAGCGAGAGTCACGACGCCGAAACGCAGCCGCTGCCCTGCTTTCTCTCGTGATTCTCTCGTTGCTCTCGCTCCCTAGCATTTTCCTTCTTGCAATTTTAATTTTCAAGTTTATATAGACAGATAGAGTGGGTTGGTGTAGCCATCCTACTCCTATAAATTAATTTGGAACCTACTCATCTCTTTATCTTAAGAAAAAAAAGGAGTTGTAGTATTCATGCATATGTTGAGTCAAAAACTCTAAATTCTACACTACTAATAATTTCATGATTTGGCAGGTATGCATTATAACGACGATGGGTCTCAAGGCTCTCTTTGTGTGTGTTTCGACCAAAACTTGACATCTTCCCCTTCTTATTGGGCTTATAGGCTCATAATCAATAAGATTCTTAGTACATACCCACTTTGGCTTATGTATAAATAATGTATGTATTATCTCCATGCATGGCCATTAGCATAATGGGAATTTTTATATCAACATGTGTGTTACATCATATCATTAATAATAACAACACTAGAGGTAAGATGGCACTGTCGGCCAGTCACGATGGAGCGACGAATGGCACACAGCTATTATTGTGGAGGAGTGGTTGCCAGACTTGTCTCGGAGGAGCGCCAAGCGTGGTGGAAAGGTGGATAGGCGCAGATGGTTAGGGTTAACGAGTTGATACTTATAGTTTTTACTCTTTTTTATTATAAACTTTGATTTTTGTAAAATGTGCTAGGTGCAGGGGTGGATTTCCCTTCGGACCAGTGGGGACTTAAGTCCCCACTGACAAAAAAAATCTTTTAATAGTTAATTTAATTAGCCTAAAATTTCTAATAAATTTTTCTTAAGCCCCCAATAATTTATATTCAAGTTTCTAATATATGTTTACACTTAAATTCTCACACTTCAAATTTTTAAAACAAATCAAAAGAGATGGGCTTTGCAAGCTAAAATCAAGTCCATAAACATCAAAATTAATTAAATTTTTAAACATAAATATTAATATTAGTGTACAGAGAGCATTTTCAGCCATGAATATTTTGAAGAATCGGTTACGAAGCCAAATAAGAGAGCAATAGATGAATGATAGTTTGGTTGTTTACATAAAAAAAAAAAATTTATTTAATAATATTGATAATGAAGTTGTAATGCAACGTTATCAATGTATAGGAACTCGTAAAGGATAATTGTAAACATATTTTGAAGTATGAAAAATCTTTCAAATTTATATATTTATTATTTTTTGAATTTTTTTATATTGTCGTTGAATAAGTCCCCAGTCAATTAATATGCTGACTCCGCCCCTGACTAGGTGGGTTTTGGATTAGGTTAGGGTTTTTTAATTGATTGATGAATTGAATTGAAATAACAAGATGCAAACTGACTTGTGAAATGGGTATCTGGATAATTTAGTTCATGTTCTTCTTGATGGATTGGTTTCTTAATTTCGTCCCATTGATTTTTTTTTTTTTTTTTATGTGATTGCAGAATGTTGAACTCTGAGACTTTTTAGTAAGGTCATTTGAGCATGGTTGCATTTGCTTAACGTGTCATGAGCCTCATTGTTTTCTTTGTTTTTTCCCCCTTTCTTTTTTCTTTGTTTTTTGTTCAAGATACCCATAATCCGAACTCGATTAGATCAAATTCACAGAAAAAAGTCATCATTTTGTCCAGCTTTTGTTAAACTGTAATGCTCTATATAAGAATTTCATTGAAAACATCATCTTTGGACTCGGGGGGCCACGAATAAAAGGCTGAAGTTAATTAATGGTAGGAGAAGCAAATGTGTAATTGATCAATACCAAAGAAAAGCTACGTTTTGAGGGGTTTAAAATCTGAGCGGTGTTATATTAGAATTAATGTAAACGGGTCTCAGTAGTTATAAATTTCATATAATATGAGTTGTAATCTAAGTATTAATCTCATGTAATTCAAAAAAAAAAAAAAAGCTACGTTTAATTTGGTCGCGAAGGAGAAAATATAAGTGGTCATACATTCATAATGGACAGTAAACCGCAACTCCGAACTTGACATACTTAATATTACTTGACCATTGGGTTTTCCAATTCCAAAGAGCAACGTTTTGTAAGCAAGCACCGCTTTCATTTATTAATGTTTTAATTAATAATTAGCTCATCAGAAAATCCATGTAAAAGCATGAATCATTACATGAGAAATTATACAGTGGAATTTGAATTTTTAAATCCACCTTCTTTAATTCTCATGCATGTTATTATGGAGTTATATTCACCAAATTATGAATGCAGCTACCGTTTTTCATAGGCTTGGCAAGCAGTTTAGGAATGGCTGAATGACCTTATCGTTCTAGTAGGGTCCATACCAAAGCTCATCCGCTTGGTTTGCTGCACGGGTATGTACGAGCTGTAATGGCAGACTTCGAAACTAATTTTTAAAATAAAATTATAAATTTTAAAAACATAATTATTCAATATATAATACTACAATAGGCTAAAAAACTTATAAAAAATTTTCCAATATATGATTAGACAACACACAAATATATGAAAATGAAAATACTAATATCACAAGTACATAACATAAAAACAACTGCTAATATCACAAATACTCTTCACAGCTCAAAATCATAATATTCTTCACAACTGCGTCGCGCAAGAGATCTGGCGGGTTGGGGATGCATGGTCGCGGTCAGGCGGGTCTTGCGTCGAGAGATCCGGCGAGGGGATCTTGCAGAATGGAGATGCTCGCTGCTGCAGAATGGGGAGATGCTCGCTGTTGCAGAATGGAGTTATGGAGATGCTCGTTGCTGCTGTTGGTTGGATGCTATTGGCCCTGCTGTTCACTGCCGGCAGCGAGAACACTGAGAAGTTGGCAGTCTGGCACGGTGACTCGGCGAGGGAAGGAGGAAAAACGAACAAATCAACAAATGAGGGATTTTGACTTTACGACTTTGACATTTGTTTTGTTACTGTTGTTACTTGTTACTTTGGTTTTATTTTTTTTTTTCAGTTTTATTAACTTGATTATTTAAATTTTATATAATGTAAGTATGTAATTTTATATTATATTATGATTTTTCTTTAACAAAAAAAAAAATATTATTTATTATAAAGCTTGGACTTAAGTCCGGACTTTTAAATCAAGCCCTTATCTAAGCCCATCGCATATGGGCTCTGCAAGTTAAGGCCATTATCCATCATTTAAAGCCGCGGGCCTAGGCAATAACTTGAGATACTCTTTCTATCAATTGTGCATACGTTGTAAAACGGGGCACTATGATCCCTCTTGCCTCTGTACCATTAAATCTATAATGGCCGTTTTGCTCAATCCATTCACCACAAAACATTATAGGCACACGTACTGAAGTCATTTCCTGTAATAATGCAACAATTAATTATACAACAAATACAAAAACAAAAACAAACAAGGTATATAACGAAGTGTAGAACTGCCTGCATATTTATACGATGACGTGTATTTGTTAGTTTACACGGACATCGTAATTACTATCTTACACGACAGACGCCGTGTAATTACTAGTTTACACGACAATAATTGTATAATTGACTAAAATACACAACTATAGTCCAGTAAACATTAGAGAATATATTTCTTCTTCAAAAACTATTTTTCTTGCACTGATAAGATGTTGGGATCTCATAACCGTTAGAACATTTTTCATATATGCACAATTATAGTATGTAAGTTCATACGTATATGATAATAGTTGTGTAACTTATTAAAACACACGACTATAGTTCAGTAATAGTAAAAGGATATATCTACTGAAAAAATATTTGATGTTATTAAAAATAGTATGTACAAGCATTATGGTATTTTACTTTTTTATTAATTATATTAATAATAAAGAAGATAGTTTGTGCAATGTATGTGATATAACAGCATGGCCATATATGCTCAGGGAATTTACAATATATGATCAGCTCAGACGATTATGATCGGTGATTTGCATTAGCTGGTCATTTATGCAAATATCTGCGATCGTGTATCCGTATTTGCACATGACCAGCCTCGTGTAAATACTGACCATAGTAAATCCATATATACACGATCGATGTGTATATCGAAATAAAATTTTCGCAACAACTTCAGGTTTTAACGAATGTAATTATAAAATCCATCAAATAACAGTCATATGATGCAAATATAATAAAAATGTGAGTTGCTTTATTGTTTATCACAAACCAAACAAAACCTTAAAAATAACATAATGTCAACAAAATGAATAAATAACACAAAATGAAAATAAAGTTTCAAATACCTTATTCATAGGATGAATAATGCACCCAGCTGCAAACTAAAATCTCAGTGCATTGCCGTTCATGAGTGATTTGTGGTGTGGAGTGAGCTTTGATTGTGGGAGTGAAAAAGAGTAAAGTGTGTTGGAGGTGAGTTGTGTGTGTTTTATATTTTTCTCTAGGGATATTTTAGAGAATGCACCACATAAGAAGGTATATCTAGATAATTTTCAAGTATGGGGTATATTTAACTAAATATCACATTTTTGAGGCATATTTAATTAAAAACCCCTGCTGCTAGAGTGAAGAGGAAAAATGAAGCGAGAGGGGGAGAGGAGTGAGAGGAAAAATGGCATTGTTTTTTTTTTTTTTCCTTTTATATCGGCAGATTTTAAAATGCCTTTTTTTAATTGAGTGCAAAACGCTGAGAGAAACGACATTACTACATGAGGTTTCTCTCGACATTCTCTCGGCTTTCTCGCCGAGTAGCACTACTCGTTTTGGATTCGGTCATCAGTGGGGTCGTAATACGAGGTGGACATGTATGTGTCTATGAGACATGAGAATAACGAGTTAGCATAAAAACTATTTATTTTTATGAAGGTTATTCTCATAATTTTAACCAAAAATTTGTTAATATATTTTTTGAAAGGGTGCGACTATTTGAACCTTTTAAAATATTTTTTAGACTCAATTTTTAATAAATTTTTTTATTATTAAAATATCCTTGATAGAAATTACTATTATAGTCAAAATAGTATTTTTTTAAGTACAGAATAATAATTAAATGCAAAAAATATTTACTACTCCCTTTTTAATCCATCTCTTCTCGGACAAAAGATTGAATGAAATTGTTTGATATTTGGGAATAATTTCTTGATGACAAAGCTTGAATTCAGCCAATAAACTATTTTGTAGACTATCTTTCAATTTGGTCTACCTTTCATTGTATATATTAAAAGTAAAGAGCCATGTGAGACCAAAACGGATTGTTAAATTAATGTGGTTACTGATATTGTTTTATTATTGTTGAGGTTTCCTTAATTTTCTATATGTTTTTAGCGATTTTTTTTGGGTAGTATGTCAGAAATTGAAAAGAAGATTTGCATATGATCTCGTTATTTACAGCATTTGTAAAATCCATGGAATAAGAAGGTGCAGAATCATTGTAATATGTTATATAGTAAGGGAGATTAAAATGTGTTTGTAAAGAAAAATAAAAATTTTTTATATTTTTTAAGTGAGTTTATTGAGAAAATGAGCGTAGTGGTATTTTTATGGGTTCTGATAATCCTCTTCTTTGTTGAGAATTATTAAGTTGTCATCTAACTTATATTATTAAGCCGCCACCCCATATAAAAACAACTGTTTCAGTAGTTCTCGCTACGGTCCAGGTAGCTATAATTTTGAGTACTTAGTTTGCAATGGTTAAGTTGACTAGAGGGAGACTAGTTAGAATATAAAATTTGGATTCGTCTGCATTTAGGGTTTTTTTATCATGCTAATAAAGTACTTGACATCAAACATAAACGTTCTATGTGCAATTCTTAATTAATTGTAATTATAAGTGCTGAATTCTTGATTGATTTATTAATTATTATATACTTATATATTTTTATAGGCTACAATATTGTCATTTCCATTATTAATGAGTTATATGATTTGAAGCCTTAAAAAGTATAACTTTAACAGTATTTTAATATTTGAATTATTTTTTATCATTTCAATATAATTACTGTTATTTAGAATATATAGTTGTGAAGGCAAAGCTCCTAATATCCCCTTATAAGGGGTACTATTTTATGCTTATATACAGCACATATAATGCTTACAAAATTTTTTATTTAAGTCAAGTACTATAAAGTCTTGGGTTTGCCCTACTTAGGGTTAGTTTGGAATGTTGTAGCTTCTAAAATAATTGCTATTAATTATACTATAAAAATAATCAGTTATGAAGAGAATTAGTTAAGTGTTTAGTAAATTTAATTTCAGAAGTACTGTGAATTTTGTAAGCAATTATGGACGTTTGATGAATTTTACTGTTAAACCGTTGTACATAATGTAGGATAAAATTTACTTATACATATAAAAACATGTACATATAATTTTTTAAAATTGTGTATTATAATAATTTTTACTAAAAATAAAATTTATAAAATATTGATTTTTTATTTTTATCTTAAAATAATTGATAATTAAATTTATAATATAGTTAAAATAAATTTAATAATAATTTGATCAATAAATGGATATAAATAAATTTATATTGATGAATTATAATAAAAATTTATTAAAATATTGATTTTATTTTCAATTTGAATAAGGATAATTTTGAGTTTAGATAATAATTTAAAGGATATTTATGGAATTGTATTAAAGGATAAAACTTATTCTCAAAATTAGAATATAAAAGTTACTGTTCCCCTTCTTTTCAAAATCAATTGAAGGAGGGGACTGATTTTGAGAAAAATGATTTTCATGATTTTTTTTTTTTAACAAACACTAAAATTAGTTTTTAGAATTTCAAAATCATTTTTAAGCATTCCAAAACCAATCCCAAACGGACCCATTTTTAGGGTTTTGTTCTATAATTTCATTTAGTTGACATTTTATCCGTAAATTTACATATTTTAACCTAAAAATTTATCGTTATATGTTTGGCCCCATCTTTCCAGTTCTGATGGAGTTAGAGTTAGCACTTTCCAACATTTATTTCATTTCAAAGAACCATATATATCTTTGATACCTTAATGATTCTATCTGGCTTGAATCTGGATTAATCAGAGTTTAATGTGTTCTTCGATACCATATATATATATATATATAGTTTTTTTATTTTTGTACAAAAACATAAACAAACATGGAAAGAAAAACATGCGACTGAGCATGACAACTATCTAGGGCTTCCACATCCACCGGAAACAGCGAACTAGTAAGGGAAACTATTAAGTAGCTATAATAAATGGAAAATAATTTTTGAACAACAGCAAGATAAAACTAAAACCAAATATTTTTTATGTTTTTTTGAATTATGAGATTTTATATCCACGTTTTATCTTGCGTTTGTTCAAATATCATTATCCATATAATATACATAGATAAGTACGGTACTGATGGAGAGCCTCAGCCTCAAACTGGAACAATTTCACTGCGAGGAGGGTCTGCTTCCTCGACCGAAAGAGTGGGGCTCGAAGGTTCAGCTTCTACAGTTTCTTGGAACCGCAAGGTTGCGCGCAGCGACGATGATGACGAAAGTAGGAATGGATTGAAGAAGCTGAAAAAACCAGTTACAGAAGCGACTGAAAGTGTTGATAAGCGCTTGAAACCAAGGAGAAATGCATATGCAAACGAAGTAGGCAATCCAAAAGAGAGGTGTCGGAAGCAGAAGTGGCCAGTACTGACAAAGCCAACGTACCTGAGAAGTCTCCAAACCTCAGATGGATTGGCAGTACTTCGAGCGAAACGTTGAGTGGGATCTTGAGAGAAGTGAGAAGAAAGAATAGTGTCAAAATGGCTAGAAACAACATGACCACGGCCGTAAACAAGAGATTATGCTCATGATTAGTGGCAGCGATGTTGAGTACTGGAAAGAGACAGGTTTCATTTGAAGTGTTGAAAACAAGAAGGAAACGGCTTAGCGTAGGTGGAACAGTGGAGCGCAGATCAATGTTGGAGGCCATTTTCTCCTGAACCCAAGTAATTGAAGTTTAACCCGAGCAAACCAAGTTTGTGTTGTGTCAATTGCCTTCTATTACCTTCTTTATATAATTTCTTGCGGGGTTGCGGATGTCGGGGGGTAGCGCTTTTCGTAGGAAGCATTGCCCACAAAAGACGTCAAGAAAATTAGGAAACCGCGTTAAAGAAGTTTGGCAGGTGCAGAACAATTTCGCATTTGACTACTACACAGATCTTCGCGCTGTAAAAAGAAGTTAACAACTGATAAGCGCACACAAACAACACCAACCCAACACATAATTTATTTGTTCTACAAATAAACGAATCACAAAAAAGTAAAATAAAATTTATTTTCAGTTATATATACATTTATCATTGTACCATATTTCAGTGAAATATCAATATAACTTCTTTTTTTTTTTTAAAGAGGAAGAAAAAAACTCCTGCTGTACTAATGAATTTGGATGTGAAAATGTACATGTATTATTTCATAAAAAAATATTCTGAAAATAAAAATTTGGAAATGTATTTGATGTTATTATTTTAACTGATAAAAGAGTTTATAATTTTGTTTTGACCAAGTGATTTTTAAGGATTTTTTTTTATTGGTCATTGGTGCTCGAATCATGAAGGAGGTGAGGGGCTAAAAAATTAATTTAAACTTTATCAAACCAATTTTTTTATAAAAAAAAAAGTATATGACAAAGTTTACATGGTAAAGGGGTTGCATTTTTTTCCATAGATTTTAATTTTTCTTTTACAGTGCTTAATTAAATAATTTATTGGAACTTAATTTGAAATATTTGGTATTCTTTCCACTCATAAAACTAAAAATAACAATTCTAATTTAAAAACATAATGAAATCAGTTTACATAATTTTTTATAATTTAACTAGATCCTGAAATTTTCCTAATTAGCTCAAGAGATGTGGTCAAGAAAGTGGTGAGATCACTTTCTAATTAACATGTTTTTATTTTTGGCGTTTTAAATAAAAAAAAAGGAAAACAGTTCTTCTAAAACACTTTAAGACAGGACTAAGATATCTTTTTGGGTTTTCTTGGGCTGGCTGATTCGATGGGCTCAACAATACGATTGATGATCTTTTGCATTGGGTCTTACTATAGAAACATTAGCCTGAAGATACTGCATCAAATTGTTCTCTAACTGTTCAATTTAATTTGTTGTTATTAACATGATCATTATATTTTTTTGAAAATTAGTGTTTCAATGCCTGACAATTAGTGAGCAATCTGGTTAGGATACTCCTCCGGCCAGAGTTTATTTCAATGGGATCGGCAGCCTATATGAATTCTTGACTTGCGATTTCGATCCTTCCCTTGAAAATTATCAATGGATGATTCATCATTCTTAATTAGATGCAACAAGTTAACGCGATGCGTCCATTTAATTTTCTATTCTTCAATATAAACAAAAGTGGCTGAAAAAAAACTGAGAAGTATGAGATGTTGTCTTCCTCCGGAGTCTGGAGAAAGTGGAACGATTCAGATTGCAATTGAAAAGTGAAACAATAATCTCAGTCCCAGACAAAATGCTTGCGTCAGTGTGCTAGAAATTCTTCTCCATTTTTCAGCTATATTATTTATATAATGAATTAGGGTCGTGCTAGGTTACATTTTAAGCAACTTACAATCCAACAAATTATCAACAAATCCTCATTGCATTATTGATATTTATACTGATTTGAGTGACGGTAAATTACTGTAAGTGTAACCTAGCAAAGGTTGATGAGTTAAAGTTTACATGAACATTGCGATGGCCAGCTTTTTGCAGGTGCAGTGCAGATCAAGTTTTGGGCTGGCTGTTAGACTGACACAGCCAAAGTTTTTTGCCGAGTAAGAAAGGGGTCTTCCTAAGTTAAATTTTAACATTACTTCTCAGTGTGAATTACTTAAAAGAAGATATTTTAACATTTTTTATAATGAAACATATGCAAAATGAAATTCAATTGTTGTTGAACTAGTAACAACGCTATTTTTCAAGTTTCATAAATTTAAAATCCTTAACAGAATTGGGACAAAAGAACGGAAGAAATTGCATCAAATTAACAAATTATAATCAGACATAAGTGGCAGTTTGATTGCTCTTTGCAAAGGATAATCTTTAATTCATTTATGCATAGACTCTAAAGTTCTCGTTGCTTGATCTCAAATCAATATTATGGAGCTTCCCCCATTCAATCTTTATAATGAATAAAATTGTATTATTTCTAGAATTAGTAAGTTAACAGATCTAAATTAGTTTGGAAATGAAGCAATGTTCTTTGATGCTCGTTCACTAATATTGGTGAAGAAATAGATACGAATAGGACATTTTAGGAATTGAGATGGGTGCTTAAAGAAAAAAATTATGAATGCAAAATTTTGTTAATAGGTGTCATGAGAAATTGAGTTTATTGAGTATTTTAATGGGTTCAAATAGCCTCTCCCTATCAAAAATTCATTACAAAACTCCTTTCTTATTGAAATCACCTAAATAAGCAAAGAAAAATTAATTTACTTTTTATTTTAAATAAAAATTTAGTTAAAAAAAATAGATTATGTTTTTAACAAAATTTTTATACCCTCTCTATTTTATTATTTATATTTATATTTATATTTTAAATGAAAAATATTTTTTTAAAGAAAATTATAAGAGTTTTGAGTTGTGGAGATACAAATAATGTAATAAGCAGAAAATAATTAAAGAATTTAGGATTTACATGCATTTACAATAAAAATTTAAAAGAGATAATTTTTTATTAGTGGTGAAATTTTGTGGCAAGATAGTCAATTTTTTTTATAAAATAAAATAGTCACTGAGTTCAACATTCTGCTTGCATTGAATTGGTGAAATTCATTCCTTAAAAAGGTGATCGAAATTGAAGAAAGCATAGTTAAATGAATAAAACCCCCTCAAACATAAAATAAAACAAAAAGAGCAGTCAGGTAAAGAAGATTTGTTTATTTATTTTATAATCAGAAGCTGATGGGATGAGAACAGATGAAACACAAGCATGCATTTGCTTACTGTTCTGATCCCGAAAGACATATATATACTAATATACATATACATACATATAGACACACACACATAGAAATAGGTACAAGCTGATTGTTGCCAAATTAGGCTGCATTGATAAGAGGAGGGAATGACCCGAGAGAATGAAGGAGGCAGCGAAAGAAACATTTGAGCACATTAAAAAGTATTCCATGAAGGAGTTGCGATTATGACAATTAGGTACACAAGCCAGAAGCGTGATGGTGGGAAAAGAATAGAGGCTAACATCAAGAAGCAACAGAAACAGAGATATTCCAAGCGGAGAGTTGAAATGAAGTTTGTTTGAACTGAAATTGAGAATTATGTAAAGAACCATCAGCACAATGGCGATGAGAAGCCCTTGGTCGTTTATTCGAGGTGTTAAGAACACAAGCATGAAGTTAATCAAAGAGGACTTTCAATTTGTACAATACAATTACAAAGTATTGAGTTGGAAAGAATGTGATCGGATGTTTATTTATATATACAAGACGTGTGCCTTCGAACTCGTTTGGAAGTGATTTTCAGATTTTGTGTTTCATTGTGTTAAAAGAAGAGCTGAGAATAAAAGATGAATCAAAAGGGGCCAAGTTGCCACTGGCAAGTGGGGTTTCATGTTTTGCAGTAAAGAAGACATGATCTTATTATCTTTCTATATTAGCAGTAAGATAAAATAAAAATTTTGACTTATTTAATATTAAGGTGTTGTAACACAGTCAAGGGAACTTTAAGAGTTTTATTTAATTAGTTTTTCAAGTTCGAATCTTAAAAGAGGTATGGGACTAAAAAATAAATTTAAAATTTGTGCATTTCCATATTAGATATCATAAATTTTTTATCATACAATAGTTGATTAAATTAATTGACTTTCAAGGCTACATAATTTAATGTTAATCAAGTATTTTAATATTATAATTTTTAAGTTATATCTGTACAATTTCAATATTAACCAGGGCCTTAGGATAATAAGCACATTTTCCTTTATATAAAAATAAATATTAAACTATAGAATACGTTTGACTTAAAAATTTAACACATAATTTAATTTTGACTTAAAAATTTAAGTTAGGAGAAGGAGAATAAGGATTTTTTTATTTATTTCATTTTAGTCTGCTACTTGCTAAATTTTGACTTAGAACTCGTTTGACTAAAAAATTATAGCATATTTACTAAAAACTTATGCCTAATAGGATTTCAAACTAGAGTTACAATTATCACATTATCTTAAAAAAAGAAAAAAGAAAGAAAAGAATTACGATGTTCTTTCTCCCAATGTTCGTCTCGCAGAATAATGGTCTTAAACTTGTTATGACAATCTCCGTATTCGATTTGAAATGTGGAGTGAACTCTATTGGTATGATTTAAAAGACCTCCAGGATATACAAAAAAAATGTCTGGACAATGATAACACGTGTCGCTAAGGACTCTTGGGCATTTGTAGGGTCAAAAGGAACAGTATAAAGAAGAAAAGAAGAGTTGTAGCAAGATGAAGGCATAGTAGGGTATTTAAAGAATAAGAAGAAGAGAAAGAGTGTTACGATTAATCCCCTTCTTATTTCTATATCTTCCAATGTCATGAAAGCATATATGACGGTAATGTCATTATTATAGCTAGGATGTTTCTTAGTTGCGCCAATGTAAGTTAACAGTCCCAAGTGAGGTATTATCAATTTCTTAGCTGTTGTTACTATAGTTAGAGACGTTTCTTAGTTGCAGTCACCATAAGCTAACAGCCCCAAGTGAGGTATTATCAATTTGACGCAACATCGATTTGCAGTCAGCATAGGCTAACAGTCCCAAGTGAGGTATTATCAATTTGACGCAACATCGATTTGCCTGCAACCAATGTTTTCAATATATAAGAGACTGTGTATGAGATGGTCCAGCTTTTTTTTCTTATATAATTTTATTTTATTTTTTTCTGAGCTAACACAGTGATAGCTGATAATTCACCTGAAACTGAAAGAGATTGGCGTAGATTAAACAATGTTTCCAAACAAAGAGGCGCATCCAACTATGCTTCAGTTTTCCTCATCCACTACTACCTCCTCCTCCAGCCTTGTATTTGCCTTTTCCTTTGTCTTTGCCCTTGCCACTGCTGCTGCTGCCGTGGCCACCACCGCCACCTTTGCTACTGCTATTGTGTACTCTAGGGCTGCTGCTGCCTTTAACTGTCACAACAAAAATATATTGTTATGAAAATGAAAAAGGAAAAAGAAAATTTCTAATATATCTATCAATTAAGTTGTATTTAGCATACAATTATCACATTATCTTAAAGAAAGAAAAAAGAAAGAAAATGATTACAATTTTCTTTCTCGCGATATTCATCCTGCAAAGCAATGATCTTAAACTTGTTATGACAATCTGTGCATTTAATTTGAAATGTGGAGTGCACTTTATTGTTATGATTTAAAGACCTCCATGATATATGATAGGTCATAAATAGTCATGCTATATTTAGTTTAATTCCCTCATATTTTGATTGATCTAGTGCTAAATTGTGGAAATTGTATTTGATTTGATCTAGGAGCCAAAACATGGAGGTTACGATAAAATTTGGACAAAAATGCTTTATTTGGGCTTTGGAACGTGGGGCTGACCATTGGCTGGAAGGATTCGGTCCTAGCAATCAGAATTGGAAAAGGATTTGGTCTCCTAGCACAAAGAAAAGAAGAAACCAAGTGAGAAAAGGAAAGCTAGCAAAAAGGAAACAAAAAGCAAGCATTATAAAAGGGCTGGACGTGAGAAAGGAGAAAAACCAGCGGCTGCAATTTTCTTTTCTAATCAATTTTCTTGTTTCCTTTGTCCACCATGAGTGGCTAAGGTTTTAATTCCGGTCCAAGGGTTAATCAAATTCCAGTTGTAGTTTTGTGAGGCTTTGAACTTAACAAGAATTTCTTCAATTCAAGTAATTTTTATTTTCTTGTTCTTATTTTCTATGAATTATTTATGTTGATTAAGTTGACGCCTTAATTCAATATTTATTTTTCTATCGCTAGTCATGAGTTTATGATCCGTAATTGTCATGAATGACTGAATTGAGTAGCAAGGAGTTGGCTCATGTGTGTGTATATTGATGGCCACAATTACATAACTTGCATGATAGGCTCTAGGGAAATAAAAATACAAATTGATTAAATTGGAGTAATCTGAATTAATTGATCTTGTTTTAGTCATTCTCACTATTCTTAATGCTATCACTTAATTTGATATGGAACGATGATACCCAGTTAAATTAGTGATAAGTTTGGATTTGGGCGATTGTTTGAGTCTATTACATTAGGAGAATAATTGCTTTCTGCGGGATTCCGATTAAGTAGACTAAGTTCTTGGATTGAGTAATTTATATTTTTGCCTATGAACAAAATTGCAATTGGATGGAATTGATACCCTTGGATTGGAAGTTTGGTAAGATTGATATTCTCTTGTTTAATTTTACATCTTGTTTTATTTAATTTTATTTTATTTTTAAAAAAAGAACAAACCCAAAACCCAGAAAAACGGATAACCGGTTCCCCCTAACCGGCTAGCCGTTTGAGTCCAGAACCGGGAGAGTTGCAAATCGGTCTGCCGGTTTCTCTCATCCGGATAGCCGCATATTTCCGGAACCAAGCCAACCAACATTCGGACTTCCGTTTCCCCTTAACCTACCTGTCCAAGTCGTTCTCCAAAAGCTACTCGATTCGGGCTTGGGATCTCGATCCGTTAGCGAATCGTTCCCGTAATCGAGTTCCCGCAACCGGTCTTCCGGATTTCCATCTTCCGGTTGACCGAATAGATCCAGAGAAGAGAGAACACGAAACCGGCTATCCGTTTCCTTCATCCGGCCAGCCGAAAGACTTCCAGAATTGTTAATACCACCAACCGGTCTACCGGATTTTCCCTATCCGGTTAGCCGGATCGCGTCCAGAATCATTACCAGTCACAACCGGATTTCCGGATTCCTCAGCCGGTTATCCGGTTCAGCTCCCAGATCGCTACTGCCAACAAACGGACATCCGGATCCTTTATCCGGTTAGCCGGATATTTCCCAGAAAATCAAACAAGACAAACGGCTTACTGTTTTGAAGAAACCGGTTAGCCGGTTTTGGGCAGAGGCTTACAAAATCTGATTTTTGAGGAAAATTGATTGTTTAGACTTTGAGAAATTAAAATACATAGTTCTCTTGGGATTCGACCTGGTTTCACTACTTCTACAAATTTATTTAGGTGAATCAGTATTTGTTTTGAGGAGCTTCGACAACTCCCGTCAATATACAAAAAAGTGTCTGGACAATGATAACACCGATACTCCTTAGGACTCTTAGGCATTTTATAGGGGTAAAAAGGAACAGTATGAAGAAGAAAATAAGAGTTGTAACAAGATGAAAGCATAGTGGGATATTTAAAAAAGAAGAAGAAGAGAAACAGTGTTAGCATATATGGCGGCAGCTGCTGTTACTATATTTAGGGACGTTTCTTAGTTGCAATCAGCGTAAGCTAACAGTCCCAAGTAAGGTATTATCAATTTCTTAATTGCTGCTACTATAGTTAGGGCTGTTTCTTAGTTGCAGTTAGTATAAGCTAACAGTCCCAAATGAGGTATGATCAATTTGATGCGACATTGATTTGCCTGCAACTAGTGTTTTCAATATATAAGAGACAGTGTGTGAGGTGGTCCAATTTTTTTTCTTATATAATTTTATGTATATTTTGGTTCTGAGCCAACATAATGATAGTTGATAATCGGCCTGAAACAGAGAGAGATTGGCGTAGATTAAACAATGTTTTAAAAAAAAGAAGCACAGCCAATTGTGCTTCAGTATTCCTCCTCTACCACCACCATCACCTCCTCCTTCAGCCTTGCCTTTGCCTTTTCCTTTGTCTTTGCCTTTGCCTTTGCCATTGCTACTGCTGCTTGCTCCAGAACTGTTGCTTCCTCCAGCTGTCACAACAAAAATATATTGTTATGAAAATGAAAAAAGAAAAAGAAGATTCCTAATATATCTATAAATTAAGCTGTATTTAGCATACAATTATTACATTATCTTAAAGAAAGAAAAAATAAAGAAAGAAAAAGAAACAAAAGAATTACAATGTTCTTTCTCCCTATGTTCGTCTCGCAAATCAACGGTCTTAAACTTGTTATGACAATCTCCACATTCGATTTGAAATGTGGAGTGGACTCTATTGTTATGATTTAAAAGACCTCCATGATATATAAAAAAAAGTGTCTGCACAATGATAACATTGGTACTCCTTATGACTCTTGGGCATTTTGTAGGGGTTAAAAGGAACTGTATGAAAAAGAAAAGTCTAGTTGTAGCAAGATAAAGGCATAGCAGGGTATTTAAATAATAAGAAAAAGAGAAAGAGTGTTACGATTAATCCCTTTCTTAATTAAAAAAAGTTGACATATACCCGTTATGGTTCCTCCTCCACCACGACCTCTTCCGCTAGACTTCCTAATTTTTATAATATTTATTTAGTGAAATTTTTTATATTTCCGATCAAAATTTTTATGATTCTAACATAAATATCCTATTGAGTATACATGCTAGTGTTCGTTAAGAAAACATATTATTGTTCACTTTTAGTATATATAAATTTTAGTTATATGAATATTTATGTTATTGTCACTTTCAATATACCTCTCAGTCTTAGATTGATAATCAGATTTTCATTATTTTGGCTCATAAAACTTTTTTTTTTTTGCATGCAAAATATTTAATTTTAAGATAAATTTTGATTTATAAATGAATCAATTTAATGTCACGTCATGTTTACAAAATAAATTATCAAATAGCTTACTTGAATTTATTATTTATGCCGACACTTTTTCGCATATCCTAAAAAACTTTTGGATAATAACAGAATCCGCCCCGATTTTCAAATCAAGTGCAGGGACTGTCATAACAAGTTTAATGCAACAGTTTTGCAAGACAAATATTGAGAGAAAGGACACTGGCGTGTTGTTCAAGAACACTGACGTGTAGTTCTTTTCTTTCTTTTTTCTTCTTATTTTTTTTCATGTATCTCAACGCAGAAAAGAAGCATAGCCAACTATGTTTCAGTTTTTCTCCTCCACCACCACCTCTTCCTTTAGACTTGCCAATTTTTATAATATTTATTTAGTGATTTTTTTTTATTTCTAATAAAAATTTTTATAATTCTAACATTAATATCTTATTAAGTATATGTGTTAGTGATCGTTAAGTATACATATAGTTCACTTTTAGTATACATAAATTTTAGTTATATGAGTGTACATGTTATTGTTAACTTTTAGTATACATAAATTTTAATTATACAATTTCTGGAACTTTTTGTAAATAAAATCTTTGAAATTTTATATGATTTATTCAAATAGTATAAATTTTGTATAAATAGGCATCTTCTTAAAATGTGGGCTCTAGTTGCCTAATTTGGGTAGTGGCAGAGCTATTATGATTGGCTCATGGACCACATTTGACAATATTAATGTATCACAAAATTGATAACTTTGGGTATGGTGGTCAAAGTAACAGAGACAAGTAATAAGGAAGTTGACAAGTAAATCCAATATGCAATGCAATTATGAGATTTTCGGAATAATACATCTGGACCATGAAATAAAGAGGACTTAATTGATACATTTTTTAAAATTGTTGATTTACTAATACATTTTAAAAGCTATAGTAAAAACACTTTCTCTTCTTCTTCTTTAAGGGTGTGTTTACTTCTTAGAATAAGGAATGAGAATGGAGGAACGGAAATCAAAGTTATTTTTACTTGACAAAATTAAATTTGGCAATGAGAATAAATTATGTGGGTCCCACATAATTTGAGAATAAAGAATGAGAATCTTATTCCCAACGCCCATCAACCTTCGGCCCACGACGTGCCGTGGGCTCAATTTTTTTCAGGCCCAAGACGAGCCTACTCGTCAGGCCCAAAAAGCCCACCAAATTTTTTGTTTTTTCCTGCCTTAAGCCCACGTGCCCAACGTGCCTAAAAAGCTATGTCTTCAGATGTTTTATTTCATCGCGTCTAGTGTGCTTTTTTAAGCCCATCAATCAACTAAAATAATAATAATAATAATAAATTCATAATCATATTAATTTTTATTAAAATAGCAATTAATATTTTATCATCAGTTTATCACAATTTCACAACTATATATTTAATTTCAAAATAACCAATCATTCATAACACAACAATACATAAATTTAATTAAATTTAATTCTATAGATCATAAATTCATAATAATGATTAATTAAAATTAAAAATACAATCCTCAAATAACAATTACAATAAGTCATAATTAAATTTAATTCTATAGATCATAAATTCATAATAATGATTAATTAAAATTAAAAATACAATCCTCAAATAACAATTACAATAAGTCATAACTCATAACTCATACCTACGAGATATCGTTTTTAATTTATCATAAATATATTTCATTCATAATATTTTTTTTTATAAATATGAAAAATATTTCATTCGAAACATATCTCTATTAAATATTAATTAAGTTATGATTTAATATTAATATGAAAAATATTTTGCATGAATAATTTTTTATTATTAAAATTGTAAAATGTTTTATTTATCATTTATAAATTTATGATATTTATAATTTTATTTATTAAAATTATGATATTTACTTATTCATTTAATACATTATAAATATAAAAAATTAATTAAATAAATATCATAAGTAAAATTAAATATTATAAATAAAAATTATTCATTTAATAAATATCATAAATAAAATTATGATTTTATTTATTAAAATCATGATATTTACTTATTCATTTAGTAAATTATAAATATAAAAAATTAGAATATTTATTTAAACTAAGATTTAAATTAATTTTTAAAAGTCTATACTAAAAAATACATTAAAAATTTAATTTTAAGATATTTTACTTTAATTTTATAACATTTTATATTTTAAAATATTTTCTAAATGAAGCGTCTTATTCGTCTTTTTTTTTCGTGCCGTCTTTTGGCTAGCAATCTCTGTCGTGTATAACGAAAACTTCATGTGCACCTAAATTCTAGGCAGCCGCTGCGATGTGTGTTGTGCCGTGCCCGCGTGCTTCTGGCGATACTCGTGCAGCCTGACCCATTATTACCATCTCTACCCATGGGGGATAGGGAATAAAAATGTGGGAATGAGAATATTTATTTTTGTACCCTTCTAATTATTAATTTATTAATATTATCACTATTAACAATAAAAATAATAATAAAAATAATTAATAGTAACTAAAATAATAAAGTTAATAAAATTTAATAATAATAATATAATAATTATTAACATTTATTATTATTATTATTAATTTTATTTTTAATTAATATTATTTTTATAATAATATTTATACATGTATCTAGTTAATAAAAATTACATTATTTAATACCGTGGGTATTTTGGTAAATTAATTCTCATTCACATTTCTCGTTCCTATATATTATGCTAAGTAAACACATCAATGACATTCCAGCACATTCTCATTCTCATTTATTTTTGCCAAGTAAACATTAGAATCTCATTCTCATTCCAACCCATTCCCATTCCCATTCCCAGCCTATTTCCATTCCAGCTCATTCCAATTCTGTGAAATAAACGCACCATAAATATACTCCATTTACATCGATCTTCCTATAGCTTTCTTCTTCTTCTTACTATTTCTTTATTTGTTCAAAACTATCTTCTTTTGGTTTCCTTTTGTCTCCTCCAAAATGTCAAAGAATCCTCCTAAGAGTTACTGATGCTATCACTGTAAGGCACTATTAAATTTTCCAAAGTAGTCAATAACTATATTATGATTCACGTTGAGATATTGTCAAATGTTCAAAAGTAGTGATTACTTTAATGTGAATTGAAAAATACAGACTATCGTGACTTCGTTGGAATTATTTTTTTGCTTCTAATTAATTATACAATTTTATAGAAAAAAACATTGGAAATGTAGCAGTTACTCTAATGGATTTGTTGGCCCGAAAAGCCAAGGTCTCTTGTTTTTCTTTGAAAATAGTTTGGAAAATTAAAATTAGAGTCAAATACTTTTTTTTTTAATTTTTCCTTGTATTATTGGATTTTGTATATGAATCTGTTTGTTGTTGCTAGTTGTAACAATATGATTTTGGGTCTATTATAATTAGTTAGTTGTTTGGTTTGCAGTCTCTTCTTTTATTATTTTGTCTTTTAGGATAAATGGATGACATTCTAGTAGTTGCTAATGCTACTATGTGATAGTGGTGCTTTAACTTTATCATAATAGTAGGGCTTAAGTTGTATTGTATAAATCCACTATATTTTTTAAATACGAGGCTAGCCTTTTATACTTTTTAGATATGAGTGAACAAAAGTTCTTAGAAAAGAGTAAGAGGTGGGAAAATGTTCCCACTGAAGAACAAGATACTAATATTCTTACAAAGCCCTTATTATTTCCTGAGTTCAACTACTTTCGATCCAAGCTCAATGTCATCAGCAAGCCATTGAGCTTGAGGAGATGTTAAGGAAGCTCATACTTCCAATATGGTCAATAAAGCAGAGGATCACATCAACAGCAACATTTGGTTACAAAATGGGCTACCACTACTATGCACCAGTTCCATTAATAGATCATTTGGAATTAAATATACGAAAAAATTAAGAACCGTAGGATAATGAAGGGTGGTACATTCAACGGTTGTGGGTGAGTATAAAGATTAAGGGAAACCGGGATAAGAAGGAGGTCGTGGCCCACTTGTTGTTTATTGAACAAAGAAGTAAATGGGTTGTTTGTACATACCTCCCCTGAGGTTTCACGTAATAACAGTTTAATAGAAAGTATGATTGTATTTTTACATTCCTCCCCCGCTGTTAATATTTACGCTTGACCGCTTGTGGACCGACAAAATGACAACAATACCCTTTCAAGTTTCAAGGCTGAAAAATAACCGTAATTAGAAAAGGCAAAAAGAAAAAATTGTTCCTTGGTCATGTGAAGGCGAAATTCCCTTCTCCTCCAAATCTCTCATTCATTGTCCATTGCACATGGGAATGGGAGTGGTCAAGGAGTAAACGTCTCAGTTGTACATTGCCACTTGGACTTTTTGTTTGGGGGAAAATACGAATTACTGTTTGAAAGTGCATTACTTTTACTTTTCATCGATTCTTGTGGGAAATGTATTTCTTCCCTTTTCATCACGCGATTCCAGTGAAATAAAATTAAATCAATTAATATAAAAATTGATTTTCTGCAAATTCAACATACATCGAAACCCATAATCTTTTAAAACAGACATCTACAACATGGCAGCACCAATTTTTCCAATACCCCACACACTCATTTTCTTTGACATGCCCAGTCCTTTATATAGAGAAAAAAAAAGGAAAAAGGCAGAAGCTCACGCGAAGAGAGGGGAAAAGAACCGGATCCAACCCGACCCGCGACCGTGACCCGATTGAATCTCTCGTTTCCGGCCACCATTTCGGTTGAGCTTGGTACCAATCGGAAGCCCTTGAGTCGCTGGTCATCTCCATCTCGTCCTTGCCACCGGAAAGCGTCCGAAAAACCACTGATCGAAGCCGTGAAAAGCCACAAATCGCTGCCGCCACGATTTCACCGGTTTAACTAACCTCTTCGCAGCTCCAATGCCAGTCGCGGAACCACGTCGCTGTCTATCCTCGCGCATCAGCAGTCTTCTATCGCCATCCAAACTTGTCTTGTTCATGGGTAAGTTCAAAATGGCGATGAATCTTGATCCTCAAGCTCGATAATACTTGCTTGTTTTCACACTTATGCTACTGATGGGTGAATTTTGTGTGAACAAAAAGATTTACACTATTGTGAAAGGATTTTTGTTTTTTGGATAATGAATTTTGTGGGAGCAAAAATTTTTTATTGAGCATAAGATTTATACTTTTGCAGCAGGTATTTCGAGCATACTAATATTAGTAGAGTTAACTTTTTAAGTTTTTTTGAATTTTAAATGAGCTTTTATGATTTTAGCCTTGCATATTGATACTATACATAACTTTATACTAACTGCAGGTGAAGGATGTAAAAGTACAGTCATATTTTCTATTAAACTGTTATTACGTGAAACCTCAGGGGAGGTATGTAAAAATAACCCAGAAGTAAATGCACGTGAGATTTCACTTGTGATGTCTTAAGTGAGATCGAGGAAACGTGAAAAAAAGTACAAGTGAAATCGGAAAAAGGGAAAAAACAAGCGGAAAGAATGGATTAATTATTAATGCCAAAGTCATTAAAATTGTAATTTTTGTCTCAAATTTATGGGCTAAATGATATCTACAGGAAAATCACTATATTGAACACTCTAAAGTAAATTATTCTATGACCCACGCTTTGTGTGGTTGGTACAATCTAAACTTCATGACCTGAAAATTTCATGAAACTTAATGTGCTGTGCTGTTTCACCATAAATTGACCATTAGCTACACAAGGAGTGGTTATATTGCCGGAATTTATTTTCAGGAACAATAAAATTAGACGTTTAAGTTTCTTTCAGAAACAACAAAATTTATCTCAGATATGCAATTAATCCAAACCTTGTATGTTAGCTTTATGTATTGTCTATGAATTGAGAAATCAAGGAAATTCTGGCTTTTAAACCATCAATTGCTAACTGAAGGAGACTGATATTCAAGAAAATTAGTCTGAATATTCTATTACGATTACAAGATATCTATAAATGCATGAGAAACAACTCTAACATCCATTATGGGATGAAAAAACAAGTAAAAAGAACCATACAACAACGCATAAAACTAAAAAATACTTTCGGACTTCAATGTACAATTACGCTTGTTTCATTTTCATACACAATAACAAAAGAAATTACATACTTTTTTTTTATTCCCTTGTGCTACAAAGTAACGTTTCTTTGCTACACTGGAAGCCTAAATATCACCTTTACTGGACTATCACCTGCTACAAATAATTTTGTCGTCACAACACTAACTCAAAATTTAGAAACCTAACTCAGCTCGACAATTTAGCCAGTCCCAAATATATTATGAACGACACTAGACTTCAAGTTAGATTCATGCTCATTTCAATTTCATTAACAATAAGAAATAAATTTACAGACTTTTTTTTACTCCCTTATGCTGCAAATCAACATTTTTTTTGATAAATTGGAAGCTCTGAGTTCACGGAGATGATGAGCACATGCATGCTTGCTTTAACACATACAGCATATAGATATATATAAAATGGAATTCAATAAAGACTTCCAGCTAGAAATCTTGCCCAATTTTTCATGAAAGCATTTCTCATTCTACAGACAAAATCATACACAACCAGGGGCAAAAGCAAAATAAAAACTGAAGAAACTAAATAAATTGACTGTAGTATTTTCCAAACAAACAAACGCTTTGAATACAAGCCAAATCACAAATCTATATTTCTACATTGACCATCCAGTATCTCATTTCATCGAGCTTATCATCTTCTTTGAGCAACAATTAGGGAATTATAAGAAAATTAAATAAGAAAAAGACACTAAAATATTTAATAACCTAATACCATAATTCTATAAAAGATAAGGCAATAACGAAAACAACTTCTTACTACTACATCCACAAGTGGAATTGCAAGTCTAGAGAGTAAATGAAAATCAGCCTTTCTCCTCCTTCTACGTCTCAATTTCGATAACGGAAAACATTGATATAAACCTCTGTCAGTTATACTTCAAAACTGAAACTATTGATAACAAAATCCTGTTCATTCAGCCTAGTGTTATACAGTCAGAACAGAGAAATGTTATTCACTGACATTAGTAAAATGAGGTACACTAATAATGAACTCGAAAGGCATGTCCACCATTAAAAAAAAAAAAACGCAAAATCAAATTTCTAACTAGCAAGAATCTTATTAAATATACTCATACAAACATGTAAGCAAATTATTTGAGAAACAAACTTCATTTTTCTTGCTTGCTTGTGAATCATATATTTTCCTCTCCTAACAATGCCCGGACAACTTCTGCTGCTCAGAGTTTGCTAACATTAAAGCCAAATAAATTATGCAGATAGATAAATTTAGGGGAATTCCATTTCCAATAAATTCAAAATACATCAAATAAATAATCTTAGACTCAAATCAAATTTCTTCTTAAACGAAGATCTTATATCAACGCAATATAGCATCACCGAAATCCAATAAATCCACCAAATACAACAACAAAACACACTACTCTCGAAAACTGATAACATAATGGATAGCTTATAATTCTACCTAGTGGTGCGCCATTAATAAAGGACTTTACCCTGATCCTCAGCCTGAGCCATCATCACTCCAGGCTAGGCCATACTTTTCAACTCATCTGTACGAGATTCAGCCATCATCACTGCCATATTTTTTTTTCCCCTTTTTGCTGGGTGGCTTCTCCTTTGCTTCTTATCCTTCACTCTTCCATAACAAATGAAAATTCAATATTCATTAATAACGGTAATATTTTCGAAGCTGCTGCCTAGAAAATAACAAGAAACCAAATTATTTACAACTAATTAAACCAAACCAACACATAATAACATTATAAATTTAGGGAAAAATCAATAGTTGATGCAACCGTGAAAGATCCTGAGACATTATTATTTTTTAAATTAATTTCAAAACATGCAACAATTGAAAGGATGCCACCATTTACCTGCAATACGACGAAGAGATTTTGATTCTCTAGGATTTTTTAATACTCTAATGTCCTGGTAAATGGAGTATGAACTGCGTTCTTGATGAGAGGCCCTTCGGAAATTTAGGAATATTTTGGTCCTTTGGTGAGAGATTGAAATTTTAGAAAAGAACCAAATTTATTCTTGTTAAAAAAGATGAGTACTTGCTCGATGTATATTGCTCCTGTTAAGAGCCCATTTGAAAATAGGAATTTTTTCGTCCTTTGGTGAGAGACTGAAATTTTCGGCACAGTGAACTCAACAAAAACCTAACTACAGTACTTGCGACATTGGTTATCTTATTCGGAATATTAATGACAAAATTTGTCATAAATGGAGACCACGTGGGAGACTTGTGACGAAGCAGAGCATACTTGGAATACTAAGACAAATAAAAGGTATCTTGTGATTTCAACCGGAATAACCGGTTACCTTATTGTCATTATTGCACACGTGGCATTTTAATTGGCTACGTGTCATGTCAAAAGGCACCATGCATACCGGGTGCATAGTAGGAGGACCCTACAAAATGATAATATGGCTTGCCAGCTGTCACCTGGTGGTTACATAATCGGTTGTGCATGCATTAATTAGCTTAAGTTATTGTGATTAGTTAGTATAAGCAGTTAATTCGCTATAGTTAATAACAACAATTGAGTTGAGCTTCAGCTTTATGTATAAGGGAACCTCTTGCACATATCAGTAGTGTGGTTAATGATAAAAAGATGTTCTAGAGAATTCTCAACTGCCAAACAATATTTTCATTCTTTCAACTGACACTTATTATATGCAAAATGGTTTCCTGCACAGCTAGAAGCAGTTGATTGTATGTTATTACGAATATAGGCAACTTTCCTTTATTTGTGATTCATTTATGAGATCATACATACTCTAATAAAACTTGAATATACCCGTATAGATATCTTAGACGTTTTATGTTTTTCGCTATTATTTTTTAAAACAGAATTTCAAGCTTTCTAAATTTTGAAACATTTCTATTAAAATGGTACATAAAAATGCAATATCGTGCTTGGTTAACGACTTAACATATCTATTGTGACCTATCAAAAATGCATTGTCATCCATGATCCATCCGATACTGAAGATGCATCTGACAAAGCGTACGCTTGCATTGTGAACATCTCCCATCTTAACAATAGATTTTCTCGAATCTGTACTTTTATCGTGTCTTACGCACATCTTTCAACGTTGCAACTTGCAACATAAATTCATTGCATCAGCAGCAGCCCATGATAAATCACTTTGTACTTCAGACCCAATAAAAAAAAACAAAGAAAAAAGAAATCAACTCACCGAGTATATAGATATAGTCTATTAACATGTGAGAACAAATCTAATTACTAACACTCGGGCCACATCAACTAGCATTCCCAATTTTCACTAGTTAATTTCAAGAATCAAACGAGGTTCTCACGAAAGTTTGAAATAACTCCTAAGCTACCTTTCCTTTCAACTTTATGTAGCAATCTCATCAACTTCTGAGTTAAAAATAAAACTTGGAAATGATGTTGTTATGTCCCTGCATTCAGATTACAGATAGATGATTTCAGTCAGAAGCAGCAGAGAATAGAATATAAAGAATTTGAACAAGTTGCAAAATTACATACCGCAAATAGGGAAGGGTCATGATTTTCAACAACGATGGGTTTTTAGAAACAAAGTTCTGCCACTCACATTTATCGATCTTGCCATCCTGGTTCACATCAGCATCCAAGAAAGTCTACCCACAGAAAATGAAAATAGCAGTGGTACTTTAGCCAATTTCTCCAAACAAAAAATTGAAAAACTTAACAATGGAATACACAAAAAGGCATTATGAAATTATTGGAAAATATTATTGGGGTGACATAACACATGCTCATTTGCCATAGGAATTACAATTAATCAAAAACTTATCCAACTCGCAAGTGCATATTACTACTTATGCAGTTGCAAACCCCACAAGCAGAAAGGTAATATCATATCCTTTATATGACTCCCAAAACCATAATCCTATACTCACAAATCACACACGTTGAAGAACTCAAATCAAACAGCCTAGAGTTAATACACAAAATGCTGCACCTTTCTTTTTGTCAAAATCTTCTAACAACTTCATTTCCAGCATAAACTAAAGGTGCTAGAATTAGATGCATGATAGTACTTTTCACACATTCCAAGTTTGTTTTAATTTCACCAGCATTGGTGCTAGATGTATTTCAAATGTTTAAACAAGTTTTCAAGGAGAAACATGTAAGATCGCAGGTAGTTAATATTCAAAAGTCGTTCTCACCTTATCAAGTATTATCTCAATGGTTTCATCAGCCAACTTCATTTCAGACTCACAAAGAAGTGCAATCAGCATTTGCTTGACCTGCCAAAATCACATACAATGAAGTTGCCTGCAAGGATGGTTGAATAAAGGATAACTGAATTAACAAAACTCTATGGAAGATTTAGTAGTATTGTTTTTCGCTTCACCATGCTTCAAAGAATATAGACTTTATTTCCAGAGATTTTTCATGTGGGAAAGCAAATTATTAAAAAATAAAAATAAAACAATAAAGCCACAAATATTTATGTCAATATTTTTATGCTAATCAACAACATTTTTTCTCAATAACATCATAAATTAGTTTAAAACTGAAAATTTCCTGTGACTAGAGGGGAAAACAATGAATTTATGTGTCAGAATTCCGATCTGGAAAGTAACTACGCATGCATTCCTATTTGGAAAGTAACTAGCGATATGCATTACCAACACTATGAAGACAAGGTACAGTTTCTAGCATGCCAATGTTCAAAGGTCTACTATCCCCAACATGGATGTTGACACTCCAACTCAAAGCTTACCAAATCAACAGAGAAATTAGTAAGATCCACTTTGCTCAACCAGTCAATTGCATGTATAATACACAGAAACAGAATAAGATAGTCCAGAAACTTCTTTGTCGGAGCATGAGAAAGTAACCTCCAACATACCTCTTGCCGCTCAATGAATCCTGTATTATCTAGATCATAAAGCTTAAATGAAACTGCAAAAAATAAAATAAAATAAAATAAATAAATCCATATATTATATGGAAGTATCAATATACAATGGCAAATTAAGGATGAACAACAAAGCATGATTTATTGCAATTGAGTGATGATAGATTATAAGTGGTCAACTTACAGTCAATCTTGTCTTCTTGAGGAGCATTTGGATGGAAGACACTGAGTGATCTAACAAAGTCACTGAAATCAATGACTCCCTTCCGCTTAACATCAAACAGATCAAAGATCTGCAGACAAAATTAGTTGATCTCAGAACATTCACAACTGACTGAAAAGGTGATAGGAATAATGCTCATAGGGAGGATATCACAGATACCCTGTTGGCAAATAGATTTTCTTTCTTTCGGTTCTTGAACAGAGCCAACTGAAACTCTTCCTGCATAAACAACAAAAATGTTTGTTTCACATATCTTGAAGGAATCAATATAGAACATTTAGAATCCTAATACTTCAAGTGACAAGTCAATAATGATACAAGTAATACGAAAATTTTTAGCAAATCATCAATAGGCTAACTGGCAATTGCTATGGTTCAAAAGAAACAAGTTTGTAACTAATTCAATGAATTTATAATTCTAAATCACTGTGTGTGAAAATAAAAGGACAGAAAACAATTGATCCAGCTTGCAATACTAATGGGGTAATTTATTTGTGCAAAAAGACCAGCTCAAAACAAGGAAATTGTGGCAGATAGAGAGAGAGAGAGAGAGAGAGAGAGAGAGAAAATATAAAATTACTCCTAAGCAGTGCAGAAAATACCTTGCTTATTAACCCATCGTCAACCACTGAACTGCTGATCATCTTAAATAGCTCAAATAGTGCTTCAACTTCACTGACACTAACTGTAGATTGGAAACAGCAGATTACAAACTTTCAAAGGCCAGAAACTAAAACAATAGGCCACACGAGAGAAGAGAGTCATGAGTACACAAAAGAGGATGAATTGAGTAACCGATTAACAGAAATAAGGATGAAAGAATAACATCTCAGATATAATTTCATAGCAAAACACTAAAGGAATTTAAAATTTGCACCTAAAAATCTTTCTCAGCTCCGTATATGATAAATCACAGCAAAAGCAAGTGT